>OY744518.1:200724100-201011600 GCA_963556195.1 Sepiola atlantica
TCATTTTTCTTATATATACTAGCCGATTTCGTAAAGTTCACTACTTGAAATAACTTGAAACAAAAATTCTAAATAATAAACATTTACTTCATAACTTTGTTGTAAACACAAAACAAAATCTTTCCAACTTATTCATGTAGATAGACAAAAATTAACATTTTGGTAATTACGATACCAATTTATTTATCGCTTAAACATGACCGAAAAGAAAGAAGAAATCAATTCGCCTTTTCACTTGCAATTTAGAAATAGATCACAACTTGTTGAAAATCAAGTAGATCATTCTAAAGAAAGGAAAATTTGAACACAAATTCTAAACATTTGTCCTGGAAATAAAACAATATTGCAAACTATTTGTTATCTAAATGAATAAAAGTCGAAAAAAAAATTTATTTATCACTCCTATATTATAATCAAAACAGGTTACTGTTACTTAAATCAAGAATACAACATAAATTCTTGATATTCTGTATATATAGTGGAGATAAAACACTATCGACAACATAACGCTTTCCCCCGCCTCTTGCGTAAGTGTACATTAATTTCAATTACTGTCTGCAGTGATTTCTCGCGGCCGTGTGGGCTTGGTTGTTAGGTTCCTGATTCTAGGCTGAATCTACGAACTGCGTTCGAACCCATGCAACCACTTGCAACTGCCACTCCTGCACTGATGAGGGTAGAAAACCTGAAACGACGTTGTCTGTAGGCATAAAACACTTTAATATTTAAAAAATATTTATACATTATATATATATATATATATATATAGTGTCATAGTGAAATAAATTCCAGAAGGAAATCTGAGTATGAGAGCTCAATGTAATAAACAGAGCAAGAATAAAATAAAAATAACACGGAATCACATAATCACTGGTGCAATAATTTATTTCGGCCCTGTGATCTTGTCAAGCATCCAAGTGAGGCGATTACATTTTTGAAAATGAAAAAAAGAGAAATTCACACTCACCATTTCAATATACATATAGAGAAAGCGACAACATATTTAATAAATACCATTTACATTAAGTTCGAGTAGCAATCCCCCTCTAAAAAATCTTCCTTAACCCTAAGTTTGAGTGGCAACCCCCCAAAACAATCTTATTTCTTAACCCAAGTCCCAGTAGCAAGCCCCACCCCAAAAAAAAACAAAAAAAACAAAATAGATGTAATCAACTAAAAAAAAAAAAGAGACCCTCCACCCACTCAAAAAATGCACAGAATTTATCTCCCATAGCAAAAGAACAAAAATTGATTAACTGCCGTAAAACGTGAGAATGAACCGTAAATTAATATCATACCTCAGTCTAAATTAAATTCTAAAATAACTTTGTTTTTTTTTCCTTTTTTTCTTTTCACCAATTTTTTCAAGGTGTTCCCTCATAATCGCCTAAAAGTAGAATCTCATCGTGCAGGTGGAAGATAAAGGCAGAAATCAGTCTTTATTTAAAAAAAAAAAAAAAAAGGTAAAAAAAAAAAGCAAATTAAAGCAGAAATCAGTTTTTTCTAAATTTAAAGAAAACAAGCCGCGCATTGTATGTGACTCGATGTGGTGAGTGTAAAATGTAATAAATTTGGGCAATTTGGGGCATTTTTGACCCCTGGGGGCGTGAACCAGAATTTTTCTGTGATCAAGGATGCTCATTTTATATCCAGAACAATTGCCTCTACATTTTGGCCAAGTTTCAGAAAAATTGAATGGATGGATCAAACATTATGGGAGAAAAGGGTCATTTTTTGCCATTTTGGGGGCTTTTGACCTCCTGGGGGCACGAACCAGATTTTTTTCCAAGGTCAGTAGTACTTATTTTCTATTAGGAACAATTGCCTCCACATTTTGGCCAAGTTTCAGAGAAATTGAATGGATGGAAAGTTATGGGGCAAAAAATGTCATTTTGTGCCATTTCGGGGCCTTTTAATCCCCTGGGGGGCTAACCAGATTTTTTTTCAAAAATCGGAGAATGTCACTTTCTAACCTGACCAAAGTTACAACTTCATGCAAAATTTCAGAGAAATTCAATGGATGGTTGCGGAGAAAAATCCGGACGGACAGACGGAAATGCCTATTTTATAAATCGGGAGACCAATAATAAAAGAGTTCTGCGAATCAATATTCCTGATTAATTTAAATAAATCTTGGTACCCTCGAGGCACAGACATCATTTCCAGGAAATCAATGGGAACCTCTGTGCACTCTTGCTCTAAGCTCTTAAATCCTTTTTTAATATTTCTAGTCTTATCTTTCAATTTCTATAATTTTTAAATTATAAATATTTTTTTTTTTTTAATTTAAAACAAGTCGCATTTCCTTTTTATGGATGTCAAGCGTGAACATAGCCCACAATTGTCGTTTTATCCCCTTTGATGAAAAGGAAATATATTTATCCAAATGACCTGAGTAATGTAGTTTCAGAATACATATAGTCATGGGGTTCTACCTACAAAACTTTAGGAAGCAGTTGTGAACAGACAAACAAGAACTACAATTATATATATATATATATATATATATATATATGTGTGTGTAATCAGTCAACTGAAAATCATAAGCGCACAAGTGGGAGAGAAAATAATAAATAAAAACGGATAATGCATAAACAAATAAACGTGCAACTGATGATTCCGTGCTGAGTTTATTGGACAATTTTAGAAGCAAAGTAAATCCCAATTTCAGTTTTTATTTTTCTTGTATGTTGGGATAGTCCATAGAAAATTTTCGGAAACCATTCCCTTCTTTAAGCCTTCTATGAAGTGTGAACAGAGTTCTTCAAAACAGCGAACGCGAACTCTCTCTCTCTCTCTCTCTCTAATATATATATATATATATTTAGGCATCAAGTTGTTATTGATGCAGGTCTGATTAAAGACTACAGAATTTTCACATTTTGTCATATTTCTTTTTAATTACTGTCTTAGCGAGCAAGTTTCTGGGTCTCCGGTGGTAATTCTCAGAGAGTTTTATTATCAGTCATCTCGCGAAAATTCTGTAGTCTTTAATCAGACTTGTATCAATAAGAAATTAAATCACATCACATTTTATTCTTCTTAACAACATGCTACAACGATCCACAAGAAAAAACTGATGAACCAGAATCAAATATTGATTTTGTAGGAAGAAAACAATCGATGACAAAGAAAGAGCTTTACTTTGTATATTAGAGTAAACCCCATACAAGAGATTTCAAAATATGAAAAAAAAAAAAAAGTGTTGATATTAAGGTGTACCTTTTTCTGGCCGAGAGGAGATCATTCAGAATTTCTGGTAGTAATCCTTTTCTTATAGATGATTTCACAAAAAGGTTTCCGGATGGAGTTTTAATATACTGATCACCTGTCAAACTGGGGGGAAAAAAAGGAAAAGAAATAAATTGAAAAATAAAGTTTAAAGAAAATAAGATTCAGAATTTTTTTTAGATAATGTATATTATTTGGATTATTTGAACTAGCATTCTCATTTTAGTTGATGAGTAGAAAGTGGCCCTTGGGTTTACTTTCAGACGCCTTGTAACTCTTGCTTCCCTTATTTTGTCCTTTAGTCCTCACATTCCATAAGCGATGTTTCTGACAAAGGGAGAAGAATTGCTGCTTTCTGGGTCAGAATCTATCCATCTAACACTTATCGTTGGATAGTTTTTGACCTCGAAGTAGTATTTTTTTTTTGTTAGCTCCTTCCATCAAGTGGCTTCATGCCTTGTCTGGAGCGATTTCCATAGAAAAAAAAAAGTTATTGTTTTGGCCAATGTAATTTACAACCTGCTTTAGGTGCATCTTTTCAAACTTCAATAAGATTCAGAATTTTTTAGATAATAATAATTTATATTATTTGGACTAACATTCTCATCTTAGTTGTATTTTTCACAACTTTACGACCGGCTTCAGGTGCATCTTGTCACACTCAGGAATTTGTGGACTCATAGCAATCAGTTCAAAGTGACAATCTTCTAGAGTTTGAAGATTCAATCCTTACTACCGGCGATAAAAAAAAAAAAAATCTAAGAATAACATTAACACTTCTATCCGGTCGTGGCTGAAAGAACGAGAACAATCTACCCTTGTGGAATAAATAAAGAGTTCAGTTTGAGACTCCATTAAAATTCTCGCTTCTGAAAAGATGCACCTGAAAAAGGTCAGAGGTTACACTGGCCGAAACATTATGAAAATAACAACAAAGATGGAAATAATAGATCGAAGGACACAATTAATACAAAGAAAATATGTTCAAATAGTTTTATAAAATTTCACTTCCGGTTGTAATTTATTCTATCAATGTTATTGTGGCACTATTCTCCAGCAGTGTTTTCTTTGTTCTAGGTTGAATAAATTCTACATATTACTTTGCAGTATGCCAAAACACCATTTTACTGAACATATCTAAGGTAATTATTTACTTGCCTCCCCACAAGGACAGAGTTAGACACAAGGTTGATTTTTAATGTGGGAAAAATCTATTATAAAAAAAAAAAAAATTAAAAAATTTTTTTTAAAAACACTCTGGATTGGGACAAAAATTTTAATTGCCTCAGTCTAGAAGGATTTCTCATTCACTGACTGAAAAGATAAAATGTAGTATCAGAACAACTACTACACTTTGCTCGTAGCTAAAAGTTTAACTCGTTGGAAAGCTATTGAGCTGGTGAATAAAATGAAATCCAAAGAAAGAAATCTTTTTGAAGAATTCAAACTTTTTCTCTTGGCATTTGACCTGGCCTGAATATCAATATTTGAGTATTTTGCGTAATTTTGAAAAAAAAAACTGTACTCTTTGCTGTTTAACAAAAAAAAAAAAAATTAGATTCTACTGTTTTTAGGCAGTTACATGTAAAAAGCCTGAAAAAGTAGGCGGTAAAAAAAAATAAGAACAAGAAACAACATTTTAGATTTTAGAATGTGGGATCACTTTCGCATGTAAATTTAACGTAAACCGATCACCCACTTCTGGGCCACCGGAGATCCCTGAAAAACACTATTTGGTCCGGAAGTGGGTGATCATTTTACATTAACTTTATGTGTGAAAGTGAGCCCACATTCTAAAATCTGAAATATTGTTTTTTTGTAATCTCTTTTTACTGTCAACTTTTTTAGTATGTTTACATGTAATCGCCTAAAAACAGTAGAATCTCATTTTTATTTTTAGGAGAATTAACACAGGGTGCAAGGCTTCAATAATAAGGAAATTCTAATATATGTAATCCCTTTGACACTTATTAGGATACTAAAAGAGTACTCGTCCCAGGATGGGTAAAATGAATTCCTCAAATAGAAAAGTTTTGCACCACTTTTATGTACCCTTACCAAGATTAAAATCAATATAATATGATACTTTATGTATAGAATACTTATTCCAGTTGTGATAAAATCCATTCCATGATTTGGATTCTAAAAATTGTCTAAAATGTTATGCTAAATCTTAAAGCATCTTAAGAAATTGAAACTCAGGGAATCTTGTCTAATGACTATGGATTGACCTTTTTGTTAAGAGCAAAGTGTAGTATCTCTTCTGATACTAAAATCTTTTCTGTTCTTGGTCAGCAATAAAGAAATCCTTCTAGACAGAGACAATTTTTATTTTTGTCTCAATGCTTTTTGGAATGTTGGATTTCCCTCACCTTAAAAACGTCCTTGTAGCAAGGCAAATAAATAGGAACTATGGATCAAATTTAATGCAAATCTGAAATATTTGCATGTTCAAATGGGAGGTTTTGCCCATGTTATGCCCCGCTGAAAACTGTAAAATACTTAAAAGAAACTGAAATTTGGTAAATATTTATTAATTGATGTCTAATACTCATTGTAAAAATTTCACAAAAGTCAGAGGTATCTAAATTTGCACGAAGGGTGTCCACCCCCTTTGGCCCCTTTCAAGTTAACTAAATATAGCCTACATTACTCACCCTAACGTCCAGTTAATTAATTCAGGAATGAATCCTATTCATACAAATATAGGTAAATGATGAGTTTGAAGGGGTAAAAATAATCCGATATAAAAAATTGTGTATCGGCAATAAAAATGGTTTTATGTTGTCCTTTTAATATTTGGAACCATTTGGACTTAAAATCTATTTTGTACAACGCATGTAATCCGAAGAAGAACACATTTGAAATGTGTAAATATGCTACAAGAAGCGTGATCTTCACAAAATGGAGTCTTACGGGATGCTGCCATGTTTTTCTTTTTGTATCACTCAAGACGAAAAAAGTTTTTAAACATTTTTTTTTTCCTTATTACTACGTAATACTAAATTGATTTGAACTCCAAAACGTTCTTAATGTGATAATCTTAAAAAAATATATTATCGCCTATGGAGAAACTGTTTGACCCTTCGAACTCATCATTTACCCAAATAATATATAAACATATACACATACTTGATTTTATATAGAGATAAGCTTAAAAATGGTTGAAGAAAGGAGAAATGTTGGTTTTACTTACTTATATTTTGAAATGGAATTTTGATTTAGAAGCGTCGTGTAACAGAGGTTGTGGGCAATCATGATGGACGGATACAGAGACGAGAAATCCAAGGTTGCAATCGGAATATTATAATAACTGAAATAGACAAGAAACATGAAAACGTATGAAACGAAAGACACAAACTTTAAAAGGGTGTGCGAAAATAACAAAAAGACACAAACTTTAAAAGGGTGTGCGAAAATAAAAACACAAAGACACAAACTTTAAAAGGGTGTGCGAAAATAAAAACAAAAGACACAAACTTTAAATGGGTGTGCGAAAATAAAAACAAAAAGACAAACTTTAAAAGGGTGTGCGAAAATAAAAACAAAAGACAAACTTTAAAAGGGTGTGCGAAAATAAAAACAAAAGACACAAACTTTAAATGGGTGTGCGAAAATAAAAACAAAAAGACAAACTTTAAAAGGGTGTGCGAAAATAAAAACAAAAGACAAACTTTAAAAGGGTGTGCGAAAATAAAAAGAAAAGACACAAACTTTAAAAGGGTGTGCGAAAATAAAAACAAAAAGACACAAACTTTAAAAGGGTATGCGAAAATAAAAACAAAAAGACAAACTTTAAAAGGGTGTGCGAAAATAAAAACAAAAGACAAACTTTAAAAGGGTGTGCGAAAATAAAAACAAAAGACACAAACTTTAAATGGGTGTGCGAAAATAAAAACAAAAAGACAAACTTTAAAAGGGTGTGCGAAAATAAAAACAAAAGACAAACTTTAAAAGGGTGTGCGAAAATAAAAAGAAAAGACACAAACTTTAAAAGGGTGTGCGAAAATAAAAACAAAAAGACACAAACTTTAAAAGGGTATGCGAAAATAAAAACAAAAAGACACAAACTTTAAAAGGGTGTGCGAAAATAAAAACAAAAAGACAAACTTTAAATGGGAGTGCGAAAATAAAAACAAAAGACAAACTTTAAAAGGGTGTGCGAAAATAAAAAGAAAAGACACAAACTTTAAATGGGTGTGCGAAAATAAAAACAAAAAGACAAACTTTAAATGGGTGTGCGAAAATAAAAACAAAAGACAAACTTTAAAAGGGTGTGCGAAAATAAAAACAAAAGACACAAACTTTAAAAGGGTGTGCGAAAATAAAAACAAAAAGACACAAACTTTAAAAGGGTGTGCGAAAATAAAAAGAAAAGACAAACTTTAAAAGGGTGTGCGAAAATAAAAAGAAAAGACACAAACTTTAAAAGGGTGTGCGAAAATAAAAACAAAAGACACAAACTTTAAAAGGGTGTGCGAAAATAAATAGAAAAGACAAACTTTAAAAGGGTTGTGCGAAAATAAAAACAAAAAGACACAAACTTTAAAAGGGTGTGCGAAAATAAAAACAAAAAGACACAAACTTTAAAAGGGTGTGCGAAAATAAAAACAAAAAGACACAAACTTTAAAAGGGTGTGCGAAAATAAAAACAAAAAGACACAAACTTTAAAAGGGTGTGCGAAAATAAAACAAAAAGACACAAACTTTAAAAGGGTGTGCGAAAATAAAAACAAAAAGACACAAACTTTAAAAGGGTGTGCGAAAATAAAAACAAAAAGACACAAACTTTAAAAGGGTGTGCGAAAATAAAAACAAAAAGATACAAACTTTAAAAGGGTGTGCGAAAATAAAAACAAAAAGACACAAAGTTTAAAAGGGTGTGCGAAAATAAAAACAAAAAGATACAAACTTTAAAAGGGTGTGCGAAAATAAAAACAAAAAGACACAAACTTTAAAAGGGTGTGCGAAAATAAAAACAAAAAGACACAAACTTTAAAAGGGTGTGCGAAAATAAAAACAAAAAGACACAAACTTTAAAAGGGTGTGCGAAAATAAAAAGAAAAGACACAAACTTTAAAAGGGTGTGCGAAAATAAAAAGAAAAGACACAAACTTTAAAAGGGTGTGCGAAAATAAAAACAAAATAAAATTCTTTTTCTTCAAGAAATGATGAAATAAAAGCATTTGGAGAAACGGTGTGAGAGTGAAAAAGTATAAGGTACAACTCAGACTCATAGGATTCCATCATATCACACTCAGACTCATAGGATTCCATCATATCACACTAAGACTCCTAAGATTCCATCATATCACACTCAGACTCCTAAGATTCCATCATATCACACTCAGACTCACAGGATTCCATCATATCACACTCAGACTCACAGGATTCCATCATATCACACTCAGACTCATAGGATTCCATCATATCACACTCAGACTCCTAAGATTCCATCATATCACACTCAGACTCCTAAGATTCCATCATATCACACTCAGACTCATAGATTTCCATCATATCACACTCAGACTCACAGGATTCCATCATATCACACTCAGACTCATAGGATTCCATCATATCACACTCAGACTCATAGGATTCCATCATATCACACTCAGACTCCTAAGATTCCATCATATCACACTCAGACTCCTAAGATTCCATCATATCACACTCAGACTCCTAAGATTCCATCATATCACACTCAGACTCACAGGATTCCATCATATCACACTCAGACTCACAGGATTCCATCATATCACACTCAGACTCATAGGATTCCATCATATCACACTCAGACTCCTAAGATTCCATCATATCACACTCAGACTCCTAAGATTCCATCATATCACACTCAGACTCCTAAGATTCCATCATATCACACTCAGACTCCTAAGATTCCATCATATCACACTCAGACTCATAGAATTCCATCATATCACACTCAGACTCATAGGATTCCATCATATCACACTCAGACTCCTAAGATTCCATCATATCACACTCAGACTCATAGGATTCCATCATATCACACTCAGACTCATAGGATTACAAAATATCACACTCAGACTCATAGGATTACAAAATATCAGACCAAATATTTATTTTCAAGTCTTCTACTATTCAGACCCTTCGTAGATATTTGGGGATTTTAATGCACACCACCGTGACTGGTTGGGATTCTCCAGCGTTACTGATGCAGCTGAGAACTCTACGTTTAATTTCTCCTCAAGATTTCTCACAAACTGTCACTTTTCCGACTCGCCTTCCTGATCATGCAGACCAGCAAGCCTCACTTCTCGACCTGCCCTTGACCTCACTACCCGAGGCTTGTGTGGCGAATGCCCATAGCTCACTCGGAAACTCTGATCACATTGTGGTAATGATACTTATAACCTTAAAAAGTTGTCCAAAAGCTGATGAGCCATTGCTCAAAACGACGAGAAACTATGAGCAGGCTGATTTTGAATCCCTCAGGGATCACATCAGCGACGCCCCATGGGGTGAAACCTTCTCACTCCCTGCGAATCAGTGTGCAAATGAGCTAACCAAATGGGTCGGAGCAGGCATTGATGCTTATGTCCCCATGAGAAAATTCTTCAGCAAACCCCACTCTCCTCAATGGTTCACCTCAGAATGTGCAATTGCTATTGCTGAGAGGCAGAAGGCATTCCGAAAATTCGGCCGCCATAAGTCAACTGCGAATTGACAGAAATTTATAGAGGCAAGAAATGATTGCAAAGTAGTGATAGATTAAGCAAAGAGAAAGGTATACAGAGATAACCAAAAAACGCATTCAGTCACAGAAACTAGGTACTCGTGATTTCTGGAAAATCTACAATAGTGTGATAAACAATGGACAATAGACAATTCCCCCGCTATCAAATCACAACGATGTTGTTTGCACGGCAACTGATAAGGCTGAACTATTTGCCCAGCGTTTCGCTTTAAACTCCACTTTGGACTCAGCAAACCACCCTCTTCCTAAATTCCCATTGTGGACTGAAGCAACACTTGAGAACCTGGTCATCACCTCAGGTCAGAGATATCATAATAAACCTTGACACCTCCAAAGCCTGCGGGTCTGATCTTATACCAGTAATAGTAATAAAGAAATGCTCTGCTGAGCTGGCCTCTGTCTTCTCCAAACTATACAACAAATGCCTTGCTGAATCTTGTTTCCCTGATAGTTGAAAAATTGCCTCTGTGGTACCAGTCTTCAAGAATTCTGGAGATAGAACTGATCTTCTAAACTACCGCACAATCATCAGTCTACTCTCGATCTTTGCTAAAATCTTTGAATCATTAATCAATCTAGCGATAGTCCAGCACCTAGTTAATGCTAAACTTCTTTCTGATCATCAATACGAATTTAGACATGTACGATCTACTGAAGATATCCTAATGGTCATCTCTTAACGCATATATCACACACTGGAGGTGAAGCTAGGGCGGTAGCGCTTAATATATCCAAGGCCTTTGACAAGGTCTGGCATGAAGGGCTTCCCCTAAAACTGCACTCATATGGTATTACTGGACAAATATTTAATATAATTAAATCCTTCCTAACAAAAAGAAAGATCCAGGTTGTCCTTGATGGCTGTTCATCTAAGCAACATGACATAAATGCTGGTGTACCCCTGGGATCCATCCTTGGACCTCTATTGTTCCTGATTTTCATAAATTACTTCCCTGATGTAATTGAGACTGAGATAAGAATATTTGCTGACAACACCACGCTCTACTCTCGTCATGTGGGCAAAACCGACATGCACATATCTGAGGCAATGGCTAAATCCTTAGAAATGACCTCCAGTCTGTAGTGGAATGGGGTCAAAAATGGATTTTAACTTTTAATGCCGCAAAGACAAAGCTACTTTCCTTCAATAACTACAAGAAACCTCTTCAACCACCGATTGTCATGGCAAATAACACCCTACCTTAGAGTTCATCGTTCAAACTCCTCGGCCTAACTTTCACAGATAACATGAATTGGAATACATTGAAGACATTGCCAGGGCTGCTGCAAAGAAGGTGGGCTCCCTCTACCGTGCTAGTAAACTTCTCACACTTGACATTATCCTATATCTCTACAAAGACACCATCCGCCCATGCATGGAGTATTGTTGCCACATCTGGGCTGGGGTATCATCCACTAGTCTCTCCCTCTTAGACAAGGTCCAAAAAAGAGTCGCCAACTTAATAGGTCCCTCACTATCCACCAAGCTCCAGCCCCTGTCCCATCGCCGCAATGTTGCTTCCTTGTGCCTATTTTACAAGTACTTCAATGGATTGTGTTCTGATGAACTTGCTACTCTGGTGCCCCCACGACATAAATTCACTAGACCAACCCGACAAATCTCATCCATTCGCTGTGGAGGTCCCCAGATGCCGAAGAGCTTTCTACTCCAAAAGCTTTTTTCCTCGTGCTGCTGGACCCTGGAACTCCCTCTCTGCTCCCTGTTTTCCTGACGGTACTGACATGCAGAAATTCTAAACTAATGTAAACAGACATCTCGCTGTACAGCTCCCAATTTAGGTTGACCCTCTCACCCCCACCCAAACTTTCACCCTTTTTCTCAATAGCCCCTTACGTCTACAGTGGCGTCCTGCCTTGTTTGGGGTGAACTATGTTAAAAAAAATTTGTTTTTTTTTAAGTCAGACTCCCACTTTGACGAACACATATTTTTGAAGCCTTGATAATCCTTTTAATAAAAATAGAAAAAAGTAATTGTCAAAAAAAAAAAAGTTGAGTCAGATACGTCCTAAGATGAAATACTGCCTTTCAGAACACTCTTTCGTGCCTTGACAGAGTAGAAAATCGTTTTCACAGTCTAGTGGGGAGTTCTACCACAATTGCAAAGAACTTTCCTTTCTTCCACCATGTGCCTAGCATCAAACAGAATTTCCATGGAGAGAGTTACTTTCCAAGAACTTCCCATCTGTAGAACACATTACCATGGGACTGCTTTCCTGCAACTACAACAGGGTCATCTTCAAATCCAATGGCAACAAATAAACTGTCCTAATAAGTCATCAAATTTTGTCCATTTAATTCAGCATTTTCAATCCTCTCACAATATTCTTCATCAGTGGCTTCATCCTCGAGTGGCTTTTGACCTTGATAAGTGATGACTAATTAGTAAAATAAAAAACAGCGGATACTTAAAACAAACACAATACAATATATTATCAACAAAAAAGTAAATACTTTTAAATGACAAATATATTTTATTCATTTGATTTTCAGTTATTCCTTTTAGCTCGCAGACTCGTTCCTTTTGTTGGACCCAAGAGAATTTTAAAAGACGCTTTCTTTGACAAAAGCAGAGAAGGAACGCTGATAAGACACTTACGTCCAGTTTGGGCCAGACTACGGGCAAATGGTGCTCTTCTTTCTGATCTGAGCTGAAAGTGATTAAGAAGGCTTTGCAAGAAATCCTGACCAAAAATGGTGTCTTCAGAGTATGAGTGGTTGTGATAGCATTTCCGCCTTGCAGAAGATCTAAGCAGCTCACCTGTCATTTCCAACAACAACAGAAGATGAGCGCAAAATCCTCGTCTTGCTTTCGAGTCTCAGTAGCCACGGGTGCCACATAACCTTTACTTGGTGCTCCAAGCATTGCAGCATCTGTGGCAATGAAATAGTAGACGAAAAGACCAAAGAAAGGACGGAAGAAGACCAGTCCGAAGTCACCCACCACTACGGCGCGGCGAAAGCAGCGATCTACCGTGCGATCAAACCACCATCCTTCCTGCATGAACGAGTTAGGAGGATCTATGGGGACCAGGGTGAGAAATTGAGCTGAGCAGCTGAAAAGTCTCTAATCAGGCAATAGCAAGTGACACTCAGCAGACTCAGAAGTGGCCACCATCCGAACCTCAAGTATTGGTTCCAGAAGAGTGACCATGTTGACGACTGAGTGTGCCGAAAGTGCAGTGTGAGAGAGGGACAACTGAGCATGTCATCTACGACTGTCCGTGAATCCACCGACCGGCGCAACTACCCCCCCCCCCCCACCGATGTTCTGGCGAACGACTAGACCTTTCCCAACCAGCAGCCAGTTCATAAGAAAATACCCCAATCTTTTCATAGCTTATCATCATCACTACTACTACCAAAAGCATCGTCAATATCATAGTTTTGTGGATCTAAAATCACAACGTTGGCACAGAACTATTGACAAAGCAACTGGTCAGAACTCGTGCAACACTTATGGCCCCAGACTATGTTTAGTTTGGTTGTTTCGTTTTACGACATATCAACTCTTTTTAGGTTATTTAATGCCGAATACAGTCATTTAGGTAAAAGTTTCTATGCTTCAACTTCTATATAACTTCAAATATTTATTCATGGTGTTTAGAGTTTGGTTGTTTTGTAGAATGAAATTGTTTTTGTTTTTGGCTTTGCAGAACATGATGAGTTTTGCAAGGAGAAAGGAAAAAAAACAATAACATCAATGTTTGGTGCATTTTTGGTCAAGAAGCCAGTATCTTCAGACAGCCTGATGTAGTAGCATCAGGGGACTATGTTTAGTGCTAAGTTATACAAAATATGACATTGAGTGACTCCTTGGGCCACAATAGTGTTACATTTCTTTCCTTAAGTTAAACTTTTTGGTTCTACAGACATTTTGAATTTAGCTCTTATGAAATTTTTTTGAACGATGGCTGCGATTTTGTAATGTACGAGGGAAAGGATTTTAACATAAGAGAAAATTCAGCCCAAAAACCTACCATCTATTTTTTAAAAAAAAACAACCTTTTGAGACGTCCCTTTTCTTGTGGAATCATTATTTTAATGCTGATGATATCTTTATCGCCTGTTCGTCTAATGGCCATTCTTCCGGGCGAGTTGAATTATTTCTTGGTGCTGTAGACTGAACGATATGATGATGACTTCTTGGCTGGATGTTAATTTTATGTTATTCTTAGTTATTATCAATCTGTAGTAAGGATTGGACATATGGCATAACAGGAAACGGCATTGTTTAACAATCAGTTTTAAATGATAGTCATCTGGGGGGTTGAGGGTTCAATCCTTACTACAGGCGATTATAACTAATAACATAAAAATTAACATTTCCATCCAGTCACGGTTAACGTAAAGAGGACAATCTATCCACATATACAACATCATGTTATTTGCGTGTTTCCATACTTCTGTTTTCTTTATTCATATACATGTCAAGCTTGGCTTATTAAACCCTCGACAGTTACGTCTTTGAATGAATTCAAAGCCACCCAATATACAGAATTTGTCCTGTCAATTGAAAAACAAATTTTTTTTTTTGTCATAATTCTCAAAAAATATGGTTTCTTAATTGAACTGCAATTTTGTTTAGAAGTTATTAAAATAAAAAGAAATTTTTTTTCTATTTAAGTAATTTGGAATGATTAAAATTCTTAACACTTTCTTACTTGCTTCTAAAACGGGAACAAACCAAAACGTCGCTCAACTTCTTTGATGACGTCATGTGATTCTCAGGTTTCCTACTTCCGTTTTCTCTGTTCACACACATGTCAAGCTTGACTTATTGTTTACAAGTTTATTAAGAAACTTTAGTTAAGACTCAATTAAATTTCCCCCGAAGCTTCAGACCCCCAGAATTTCAAGGCCCTCCTCCTTCAGCAGTAACAGCATTACATTGTTTCCAACAAACACTCAACAACTCTCAGAGGAAAATATTTTGCGAAGTTACGATTAAAACAGTAATTTGTCCCAATATGCTTTCCAGTTTGAGACGTTTCTTCCTTATTTCGCCCCCCCCCCCTCCCACTGTCTTCCCGCTCGCCCCATCATCCCTGCCTCGTCAACCCCTCTCCCCCACCCCACTGTCTTCCCGCTCACCTCCTGTTTTTCTTTACTCGTTAAATTTTATGTGACAGTGTGGACATATATTCATTGATATATATATATATATATATATATATATATATATATATATATATATAAATACACATTGGCCTTTATTATAGCATTGAGGATAAGGTAATTCAATCCCAGACTCCTGAAATAAGAGTTTTTTTTGAAAAAAAAAAAAAAAAATTTTCTTTCTTCCAACAAGCCCTCAACCACATTCAGGCGATATGTTTTGGCCGAGATATGATTTTGCGCGAGGGCTCGATTAAAATCTGCGAGTCTTAGAAACTAACTACATTCAAAACGAATCGGCATCCGTGCACACGTATACCACACTCACCCTTTTACAGGTTCAATGACCGTAGCCCCTTCATATTCATCGCCAGTGCTGATCTTCTGTACAGGTAGCAACAAGTCTTGCTCTTTCGCCTGGAACAAAAAAGAACATTCCTTTTTAAATTCATGGACCTTACATTATAAAGATATCTTGTACGATTTTCAAAGTGAAACCCAAATTGAGCTGCTGAATAGCCATTGGTGTACTATCCCATGGGCAATATAATTACATACTTTGCTACAATTTATTTTCAAAAAATACTTAGTCTGGTCCATCATCTACAAATAAAAATTGGCAAGGGGGAGATAACTCATATTTTTTATTTGAATAATATAACAAGAGTTGTCTATCTTACAACTACTTTTTTCTTCTTTTTCTGTACAATTTTTTAAAATGTGCAAACATAAAAATTAAAACCTAAAATGACTACAATGCATCCTAAGCAATGCCGCAAATAGGTACAAATACTTTCAAATAAAAAAAATTTAAAAAACAAAGAATTATTTTTCTTTTACAAGACATATCCGTGACGTGTTGGGCCCCAACAACTACCACTATTTATACTACAATTTATTTTCAAAAACTACTTTGTCTGGCCCAGACGACTAAGAATATGAAACATTTTTAAATAATCATCTACAAATTAAAATCGACAAGGGGGGATACCTCAAAACAACTACCACTATTTATTCTACTTTGATTTCATTCGAAAATTGATGTGACATATCTGTTAAGGCATTTTTTTTTTTTGCAGAGACAGAGACAAAGAGAGCCGTGGCCTCCTCTCCCCCCTCTCTCTCTCTATGAACTCTTCTTATAACTTATGTTTTTCAGTATAGCTTTCTTTCTAGCACGCTAAAGTATTAGTTTTCATTTACATTACTTTCCTTGAAAATTAATGAACATAATATTTCAAGAAATGTTTTGGCAATTTATCCTTTTTTTTAATTAACTCACTTTAATTAATTACTGTTAATATCGACAAAACTATTGTGTGTATATATATATATATATATATATATATATGGGGTAAGGTACACGATAATTCATGAAAATGAAATGCTGTGGTAGACAAAATGTGTGAAAAATGACAAATGGAAAACAGGTTAAAGTGCAGGAGAAAAACAAAAACGAAAGATTTGACCGGTTTCGTTCGTGTTCGCGAATGTCTTCAGAAAAAGTGTTTTCTGAAGACGTTCGCCAACACAAACGAATTGGTCAAATCTCTCGTTTGTGTTTTTCTCCTGCACTTTAACCTGTTTTCCATTTGTCATTTTTCACACACACACATGTATATATATATATATATATATATATATATATATATATGTATGTAATTTTGTTGTCATATTTTCCCATAAATATATAAATATATATATATATATATATATATATATATATATATATATTAATTAATTAATTACTGTTAATATCGACAAAACTATTGTATATATATATATATATATATATGGGAAAATATGACAACAAAATTACAAATGACTAACACCAAACAATAATTTACTTTACATTGTTTCAAAAATAGTTATGCAAATTATGCATACAAATAGCTGTGTTTGGGTATTTGCTTTCTACTATATTGTATTATTTATTTCAATAACAGTAAGTCTTTTGATTGTAATATAGGTGTGATAAAAGAAAACTTTTGCATTTATTCATTTAGACATATACTAACCGTACCTAACTGGTAATGCCTGGGAGTTTATTTCATTTTGTTTTAACTACAATATTTTTAATTTTATCAATTTTTTTTTTTTTCTTAAATAGAATTTTTAAGAAAAAAAATTAATTGTTACGTAATCGTTTAGTAATTAAATTATTATAGTAATTAAATTAGTTTTCTTTTGCTCGAAGGTAAGCCTGGTTGCAATCATTATTTCAAATCATTAAACTGGGACAGAGGTATAACATCCTCATCCTCCGACTCACTCGACTCCTTGTCGGTTGGCTCTTTTATTTTTTCCGAGACAGTAATCTTGAGAACAAATATCATCCTGTGTATGTATATATATATATCATTCCTATATATAAAAACAAGATGTCCATGTGTGTGTCTGTATGGCGACAGATCAGTTGTCAATGATTGATCTCCAAGCAAAATCAATAGCATATTTGGAATCAGCAGGTTCCTGCGGACGTTTTAACCTGGTCTTAAATGATTCAGGTTTTTTTTTCTATTATGATAATCTTAACATTAATAAGATTGTGTGACCATTTCTCGTGTGTCTGTGTATGTGTGTTCCTCGACGCAATCTAACTTACACATTATTTTCAATCGATTATTTATTGAAATCAAAAATGCAGTAGTGAAGAGTACTAAAACAAACATTTTTTTTTAAATAATTTAATTACAAAATTAAATTAACCACAATGTATTTTGATTTCTTTGTATACGAGTCAAACATTTTAATCTTTTCTTAATAATTGCAAAAAAAAAAAAAATGAATTATTTTGTGACTCTTAAAAATCGTAAAGGAATTTCAAAGCCTTTAAACTGTCGAATATAAAATTATTTAAACTGGCTTTAAAATTCTTATCAAATCCTCAGGTATTAAAAGATTGAAAATTTTGGAAGCTTTTTACATCAAATCATTTTATAATTATAGATTAAAATAGTATTATCTTAAACATAATTTTATAACAATTTGATTTTATCAATAATTTAATGACCAATTGATACCATAAGGATTAAATTTAATATTCAAAATTCTATTTTTAAAAAATATAAGATTTTAATGAAAAATCTCTTTTTTAATAAAACAATAAAAAGCAGTTTTTAAGTAAAAAAGCAAAAGAAAAATGGGTACTTCTACTGATCCTGACCCAATTTCCGTGAACTTCCTGTCGGCAACGTTCGGGCATGCTACGTAAGATGAGCCGAATGGTGACAGCTGATAACTTTACTATGTTGCTGTGTCGTATTTTCTTTCAGTTTTATTTTCAAGAAAGATCAAAAAAAAAAAAACAACCCCCTAAGAAAACGAACAAAACATAGCGAAATTACTGTTACTAAATATTTTTTTTTCTCTAAAAAAACAAAACAAATGAAAACAACTGTTAATAATTGTATGTTTTTTTTAATCTTGTCTTTAATCAGTTTCAATACTGATTAAAAAAATTGTCGTTTCCTTACTGACAGCTGATTGGCTAATCGTTCGGCATCTCTCTGCCACCATTCAGTTCGTCATCTCTCGGGTGTTTACGTAGCATGCCCAAACGTTGCAGACGTGAAATTCACGATAATTGGGTCAGCATCGATAGAAGTACCGAAAAATTAAAGTAAAAATACTCCCGAGCAGCGCCGGGTCAACACAGCTAGACTTATATGTTTAGATACTTCAAAGACTGAACCAAGACGATGATGAGTCGCAGAATTTTATTATTCAATTACCTTACTGCACTTTTACCTCCAACGAAAATACCCCCGACCCACCAACTAGCAACAAAATCCTACCCCTTCACTGTAGCGGTCCATAGATAACGAAAGATTTTCTACTCTGACAGCTTCTTTCCTCGGACCACTTACTTTTGGAATTTCCTTTCTGCACTCCGTTTCCCCGACCATACCAACATGCAGAAATTTAAATATAATGTGAACAAACATCTTGCTACCCAAATCCCTACCCAGGTTGCCCCTCCATACCTATACATCTGACCCCTATTCATGTTTGGGGTGAATAAGAGTAAAAATAAAAAAAATTTATTTCCTATGAAAAGACTACTTAGTCTATGCTTAAATCTTATTGAAATAAAAAAAATAAAATAAAAAATCTTTTATTTCCTATGAAAAGACTACTTAGTCTATATTGAAATCAAAAAAATTTTTTTTTTTTTAAATAAATTTTTTTTTTATTTCCTATGAAAAGACTACTTAGTCTATGCTAAAATCTTATTGAAATATAAAAAATTAAAAAAATTAAATTTTTTTTTATTATTTCCTATATAAAGACTACTTAGTCAATGCTTAAATCTTATTGAGATAAAAAAAATTTAAAAAAAAAAAAAAAAAAAAAAATCTTTTATTTCCTATGAAAAAGACTAAATCTTATTGAAATAAAAAAAAAAAGGCAGAAAAGCAACATTTGGCGTCATAGTGATTTATCATATTCAATGAATCATTATCCGTTCGACTGAGATAAAATCCAGTTTACAACGGAATTATCGGAGCATTTGTTTTAAATGTCAGACTGTCTGCAAATGAGTGTCTGTACATGAAAGGTTAGATGATGACAAAAATGACGAGCAAGAGAGCAAGTCCTTTGGGGATAAAAATGGCGTATACAAACAAATTATTTATATTAATTAGCTTTTACAAAGCAAACATAACCCCCGTCGCCGATCCACAGACGCATATATTTTCTAATGAAACCGACTCTAAAAGAGAATTTATATAACAGGTCATTTTTTGCCTTTCTGTCTGTCACCTATATGTTCCAAAACTATTTTAGAAAATGTCTTCAAATTTGGCATGAAGAACCCTTGGAATTCTAGGTATTTTGTAAATGTGGAGGGAGTAGATGTGACAAAAATTTCTTAAGTTGCTTGATGTATCATCATCATCATCGGGTAGAATTGTCAATACTCTACTATTGAATTCAGTATGACTCCCCCCCCCCCCCCCGACTTGGTCATGGTAAAAGAAAAGGAAATACTGTAAAATTCATTCCTTTGCGATCACCAGGGACAAAATTAGTGCATGGTGGATAAAAAATATATATATTCTTTTTATTTCTTAATGGTAATTGTTTTAAAAATAACACTGAAACTAGGTCAAATAGCAGTCAGTTATATATGCGAGAGGGATGGAGAGGGAGAGATAGGGGGAGGGGGATGAAGAGATGGAGAGAGAGGGAGACGGAGAGAGAGGGAGACGGAGAGAGAGGGAGACGGAGAGAGAGGGAGACGGAGAGAGAGGGAGACGGAGAGAGAGGGAGACGGAGAGAGAGGGAGACGGAGAGAGAGGGAGACGGAGAGAGAGGGAGACGGAGAGAGAGGGAGACGGAGAGAGAGGGAGACGGAGAGAGAGGGAGACGGAGAGAGGGGGAGACGGAGAGAGAGGGAGACGGAGAGAGAGGGAGACGAAGAGAGAGGGAGACATAGAGAGAGGGAGACGAAGAGAGAGGGAGATAGAGAGAGAGAGGGAGAGAGAGGGAGATGGAGAGAGAGGGAGATGGAGAGAGAGGGAGATGGAGAGAGAGGGAGATGGAGAGAGAGGGAGATGGAGAGAGAGGGAGATGGAGAGAGAGGGAGAGGGAGATGGAGAGATAGAGGGGGATAGAGGGGGATGGATGGGGATGGAGAGAGAGGGAGATGGAGAGAGAAGGGAGATAGTTATATATGCGAGAGAGAGGGAGATGGAGAGATATGGGGAGGGAGATGGGGGGAGGGAGAGATGGAGAGAGAGAGAGATGGAGAGAGAGGGAGGGAGATGGAGAGAGAGAGAAAGAGAGAGAGGGAGATGGAAAGAGAGGGAGATGGAAAGAGGGAGGGAGATGGAAAGGGGGAGGGAGATGGAAAGGAGGAGGGAGATGGAAAGGAGGAGGGAGATGGAAAGGAGGAGGGAGATGGAAAGGAGGAGGGAGATGGAAAGGGGGAGGGAGATGGAAAGGAGGAGGGAGATGGAAAGGGGGAGGGAGATGGAAAGGGGAGGGAGATGGAAAGGAGGAGGGAGATGGAAAGGAGGAGGGAGATGGAAAGGGGGAGGGAGATGGAAAGGGGGAGGGAGATGGAAAGGAGGAGGGAGATGGAAAGGAGGAGGGAGATGGAAAGGGGGAGGAAGATGGAAAGAAAGAGGGAGATGGAGAGGGAAATGGAGAGAGAGAAAGAGAGACAGAAAGTTTTAAAAGATGTTAACTCTTCGTTTTTGTCAAATGCCATGGCCCCGGACAACGCTGAGTATCCCTGCTAGTATACAACTAATCATTCAAACTAGTTCTTCCGTTTTGGTAATAAATAACCCACAAAGTGTTGACATGCCATTAAATAGGCAAACGAACGTATATAGACACAAAAGAGGAGAGAACGAAGGGGGTAAGGCTTTGTTTATCGACCAAAATTTCCCAACACAAAAGCTTCGTGCATCAAAAGTTGGTGCAAGGGTTGGATTTATTATTAACTATCTGTACCTACGCAGGATGCGGTGACGTCATTTTAGTGTTCAAATTTTTTTTTTGTTTGCCTATTTTTCAAACTTACATGGAAAAAGAAAGAAAATTTTAGTTGTAAGGGAGACAAAGAGTTTTCAGCTTTTCAAAACCATACTCCCCTCTCAAAGCCGATCAGATCAGAGATGATCGATCTGTTATGCCGATTGTTTTCGAAACACAAGAAGACATAATTTATAAAAGACAAGCATTGACCACACTGCCTCTCACCTGATTGGATGTCGCAAAACAATCAATCAAATGCGATTTACTGATTATTTAAGTGGTCAATGAGGAATTGGCACCTCTTACCTTTTTTTTTTATTATCAAGCAGGAAGGTTATCATATATAGATAATATCTATCATCTAAATCAGGGGCAGGCAACCTTTTCAGAGTAAGGGCCAGATGAGACTTTTGGAAGGAGATCGCGGGCCGGAGTGAAAAATGAAATCTCAGAATTACTATATTTTGTTTACATGAATAAATTGTACAAAAATTGTATTGAACACTCTACAAATCTGATATTTTTTCTCAAGAGACATCTGTATGTGATTTTATAAAAGGCGCCGACGAAGAGCCATTTTGGAATCATAAAAAATAATGACGGGGAAATAGCAAGTTGATCCAGCATTCGTTTTGACACACCTCACATAAGTTCTATGTTTCATGCCCTTTCCTCGTCTCACGTTTCTTTGCCTCTCACTTTCTCTTTTTCTTTTTTTATCTCTTAATAGTTAAAGAAAAATGAAATATACATGCATCATCGCTCGCTGATATTCATACATTTTTATCCCACTGTAATTCTTAATTGAAACCTACTTTTACGTCTATGTCACAAAATGATATGAGTTTTACTGGGAGGTCTGCGGGCCGGATTGCAATAATAAAGCATAGCAGGGTGGCAGCCGGACGCTAAGCCTTCGCGGGCCACATCCGGCCCGCGGGCCGGAGGTTGCCCACCGCTGATCTAAATGAATAAATGCATAAGTTTTTTTCCATCCATCCTAACTATATTAACATCAAAACCAGTTGTGCTTATTCAATTCTATAATGTTACATAATATTTTGAAAAGCCATATATAGTAGACTTCAAACGCCTACAAACAGTTTTAGTTATTCTTAATTTGCATATTTATTTTATAAAGAGCTCCTAATAAATTAATATTCTGTAATATACAGTTGTAATTCTGCATTGCAACATTTTCGTTGGTAGAAAAATGTCTGATGTCGATGGGACGCCGAGAACAAATACGTCTGACGTCGTCGGGATGCTGAGAACAGATACTACACTTTGATCTTAACCAAAAGGCCAAAGAACCATAAAAAACATTTTTAAATGAATGAAAAACAAAAATGATTTGATCTATTATTGTATTATCTTTTAATGGGGGTGAGTAGTATAGTATCTGTTTTGTTGTCATGATATCACAGGTATTAACTCCTCCTTTTTCGATGGTTTGTTTTGTTTTACGGCATATCAACCTTTTTCAAATCAATTGTATTTTTTTAAAAGTTTTTTTTGAAGAAAGCAAATAAAAAATAAATATTTTGAAAAAATTTGATAAACTTTCTTTTTATTTTTAAAACATATCGTTTTTCGCCGATTTATTTAACACCAAGTCAAGCTTGATTTATATGTCTTTAAACAATTATATTTTTTATACAAATCGACAGCTTTCAAAAAGCTCATTATTGTCTCTACTTTATTTTTCTTAAACAGTTCCTTCATTGTACCTGCTTTGTAGAACGTTTCCCTTATAGGGGCCAGACCAATGCATTCAGTAAGAATATGCTCGATTGTGTACGCAGTCTGGCATGCATAGCATATTGGTTGCTGTTCGTCTTCAAGTAAGTAGGAATACGTAATCCTTGTGTGACCTATGCGAAGTCTGGATAAAACTACTTCCTCCTTTCGGCTTCTTTTTCAAGGTGGACGACGTTCGTCATGATACAATACTCTCAGTCGTTACCTCCTCGCTTGGGAGTCAGCGTAGTATGTTCATTCATCATGATATCATTCTAACTGACCGGAGGGAGCATATATTTGCTAGTGTAATATAATTATATAATATAATAACAGAGTTGCGACAAAAAAGAAACAATTTTTTTTTGTTTTAAATTAGATAACAAGCTGTACATACCCGGTGTTGGCCGGGATGTAGTGAAATCATTTTAGCTTTTAATTTTTATTTGCTTGCACATTTTTTTAAACTTATACAGAAAAAGAAAGAAATTTTTTAGTGGTAAGGGAGACGACTCTTTTTGTATGCTTCAACTAAAAATCATGAATTATTCCCCTTTCTTATTTTGATTTTTCGGTCACAATTGAAAAATATTTCCATATTATCAGTCGTCTGGGCCAGGGTGTTGGTGTCGGACTTGTAAGAATTCTAGGAATCGGATTTTTTAATTTCTGGAAAATTAACAGACAGTCCGAATATTTGAAGACTTTAAAATAAGGAACTCAAGTGGGATATTTTGAAATCGTCAGAGTCGGACATTATACCTTCCGACTCTCCAATTCTGGACAGGACTGCATTATTTTTTAAATAAACTGTAGTGAAGTACATTATTATAGTGCCAATAACACGGTTCAACAATAACAAATGAAAATTGGCTGGTCAGAATGAAAGTTTGGTATGTCAGCTTAAATGCTATTTATCTCCAACTTTTAAAATCTTTCAAGATAACTATACACGCGAGATATTCTGGCAGCCAAGTCTGAAAACTTTGGGCTTTCGGAAGCAATTTGACAAAACGAAAATCCCAAGATGCTCGTTAGCAATTTATTATTTAGGTGGTTTGTCGCTGTTAACAGCATCAAGTCTTCCGTCTCTCGCGCGTGCAAATTGGAATCGAAATAGGTTTTACATCACACATTCACGACGACACTGAATATTTTAATATTAATGTAACAATGTGAGTTTTCAATTTAAGCCCGACTCGTATGTACGTCACTTTGTGAGGTGGAAAAAAGCAGCCGTATGCGATTTTATAAAAATGGAACATGTTATTGTTGTTTACTTTTGTGTGTCTATTTTACGGCATATCAACCCTTTTGGGGAATATTTAAGACATAAACACGTGATGATCTATGAAAGTCAGAGCTTGTTAGTGAGGGTTGAGGACGTGTTGCATGGAAAGAAATGATATGAGAATGATACGGTGGATGTGTAATGCGAGTGTTAATGACAGGCTTAGATTTCATGACCTCAGACGCAGATTAAATAGAGAGATGTGTGCAGAACAGGAGACTTTGGTCACATTGAAAGAATGGATGAGAGTTTTTTGGTTGGATGGATTTGAGAGAAAGAAGGATCAATAAAGACCTGGTCAGATATAGCTTAGTTTGAAAGTCAATTACTAAAAGTCGTCCAACACATGCCAGCATGTAAAACAGACATTACACCGAATAGAATGATGATATACAACCACGTTGAAAAGAATGGATGAGAGTTCTTGGGTTAGTAGATGTAGAACAGTTGAGGTAGCAGAGTCTGTTGACAGGGGAAGACCAAGGAAAACATGGGAAGAAGTGATAAGGTTGGATTTCAGAGAAAGAGGGATTTTATTTATCACTCTGGCCAGAGATAGGTTAGCTTGGAAGTCAATTTCTAAAAGTTGTATAACGCGTGCCAGCACGTAAAACAGACATTAAAACGATGATGATGATGACTTTCAATATATTGATTGTTACAAGGATAATCATGTGTCAAAAACTTGCTTAAAAGTGTCTGCGACAGTTTAGTATCCTGCCCGAGACAAATTCTATTTAACCCATAGATGGGACCCTGTTACGTACTACAATTCAGGTAACCCAGGAGTAACTCCACACGCTGGAAAGCTCCCAAACTGGGGCCTCACTACTGAATGCATTTTAAACGAGATACTGTGACAATAAAGAGGAACACTCACCATCAGGAAAAAGAATGAGGTGCTTTGCATGTCGTATGCAGATTTAAAAAGGGCTTCTATTCATAGGTGTAGGTGTTTATGGTGGTCTGATTTGCATATGTGGATATCAGGTGATATAAATGAAGAGGACAGCTGGGAAGGAGGAGAAGCGATTTTGGATTGGAGAAAGAAAGGCAGAGAGAAAGTGGGTTGCACGAAATTTTGTTGGAAATTGAATGACAGTCAAAACTTTGGGAGAAAAAGGCAGAAAGTGGGTTGCACGAAATTCGGTTCGGTTGAATTACAGTAAAAACTTCTTTTTTTTTTTAATTTCTGAATTCTTTTTAGTTTTCTGGCACAGTTAGTAAACAAATACCTAGGACCAACTTCTACTGTAAACGATTCTTTAATTAGGTATTCCAAACCAAAACTTTTATTTTCATTAGATCCAAAAACTTTTAGCATAGGCATAATCGTTTGTCGTAATCATTCTAAAAATAAAGATCCGGTACTTTTATACAACAGAGGCACGTTTCTTTTCTTTTGGTTTAGGAGCACAAATAACACATAATACTTGACTTTTGTCTTTGAACTTTCATTCTAACCAGAAAATTACTTTCTAATGGTCAGTTTAAAGGCTCTGAAATAACTTTTGAAATGTGCCATTGAGTGGATATTTTATTTTATTATTACTTATCTGAAACCAAAATTTTATTTTCATTATATCTAAAAAAACTTTTGATGCAGTCACATAGATCTTTGCAAACATAAACAATGGTACCAAATTTATTTTGGTAGCACAATTAGCCACCAAATTATGACCGTTCAAAGTTTGTTGTAAATTAGAAAATTTGCTGTCTTGTGTGCTATTAGTTCAGATGTCAATTTTCACCGTCTATAACTAAAAATGCAAGCTTCAAACAAGTGGAAAATCCTTACAAATGTCATCTTGTAGTAGATTAAAATTAATCATAATCAAAACAATAATTATTAGATTAAGACGGCCTAACAGTCGGCAAAATCCCATTACCTCTCGAAAAAAAACATACAACTGACTGTTCATATAGGATTCATTTTAACAGTTAACACATTGAATCTTCTTAATATGATCCGTGGCACATTAGAGATCAAATATCTAGATTTTTCTTTTAATAGTAAATTAATAACAAAACTCAAATCTGAACCACATAGAAGCAGACGGAAATGCTATTTGATGATAAGGCAAAAATTTAATTCACTAATGTTTTCAACGTGGGACCGTTTTTATATGCATAGAGACGCACAATATTGTGTGCATTAAGTTGAAGAACATCAAAAAATAAATCGCCTGTCACTTAAAATAGTAAACTAACTTGAAATAATCCGGAAAACAAAAGTATTAATGACAAAAAGAGAAGGAAGTATACATTTATAAAAAGAAATGATTAAATTTTGTTTGCATCCAAATTTTATCAAAACAACCCAAAAAATAAAAGTTGAAATGAAGGGAGGCGCGAGAGCGCTCTATCCCTTAATAGACTACACGAATGGCCTATGCTGGAAATCTCATTTCTTTGATCAATCATAACTCAAAAACCAATAAACCAAATTAGTTAAAACTTTGCACAAAATTTTTATTTGATAGGTTCTATAAGTGTGTAGAATTTCAGCATCATTAGTCAAGGCAACCCAGAGATCCAGAAAGTTCAATCATGAAATCATGTTATCTGTGTGTACGTACATATGTGCCACCCTGTATCTCATCAACTATTTGATGGATTCAGCTGATTTTTGGCAGAGATAGAGGTTCTAGGGTCTAGTTGATGGCATTTTAATTTCAATTTACCATATACCTTAGTTTTCCAGAAAATTCAAAAAAACCTTAAAAATGGCCATTGTATTGAGGCATAGCTTTTACAAAAGTAGTGACATTCCATGATAAATGGCAGTATACTGAAATCATATGCCCTTAATAGGGTTAAGATGAAAATACATATACACTAAATGTACAAAAGCAAGGAAATTTCCACATTTTTACACTTTTATTGTCATTAAGGGTATGCGAGCATAACAGGACTATGTATTTTACTTGTAGGAATTTTTCTTCAGCGCACCTCACACACTTCATCCACTCATGCATAGAGTTATACTGTAGTGATGTGATAATGAAATGGTTTGGTTAATATGTAGTCATACCCTTAATGACAATAAAAGTGAAAAAATTTGGGAATTTCTTTGCTTTTGTACATTTAGTGTATATGAATTTTCATCTTAACCCTATTAGGGGCATATGATTTCAGTATACTGGCATTTTTCATGGAATTAAAGGGAACTTCACCATATTAACCCATTTTTGATATTAGATATATTATAATCTTGATAAGTTTTGTGTTTATAGGAGTTAATCCTGTGTTTATGTAATAGTGCTCAATAAGAAGTAGAGCTATATATTTAGTATAAATCGCCTGTCACTTAAAATAAACTAACTTAAAGTAATTTGGAGAAAAAAAAGAAGAAAGAATTATACATTTATAAAAAGAAATTATGAAACTTTTTTTGCATCCAAATGTTATCAAAATAATCTCCAAGAAAATAAAATATTTCATTTCACCATATTTATCCATTTTTGTACACTAAACTCTAGGTTGGTTTGTAATACCTGCTTTAATTAACTGTTTTAAGGCATATCAACCATTTTTTTTGGTTTATTCAAAGTGAAAGAATACGTACTGTAAATAGGGGTGGGATGTAATGGGTGAAAATTTCAGATTCATGCGAGTAGTATTTTTTTGTGTTCATTTATACATAAATAACACTAAACAATCAAACATTTTGAAAATTTTGCAAAATTCAGGTGCAGGCCAAAAATAGCCGTTAGGGCTCCACGGGACTCAAAATCCATCATTTTTCGGTGAAAAAATGGTTTCATGCGACATTGCAGGTCCTAAAACATCCTCAAAAGCTATGAATGGATATAGATGGTTAAATCTGATATAGTACTGTAATTTAGGACCATTTTCAGGCTGTGAAAGGGTTTTCATGAATGTAAAATCGCCAAAAACTAGTGGCCTGCACCTTCTGAATTTTGCAAAATTTTCAAAATGTTTGATTGTTTAGTGTTATTTATGTATAAATGAACTCAAAAAAATACTACTCGCATAAATCTGAAACTTTCACCCATTACGTCCCACCCCTACTATAAACTGATGATCGGTTTGATCTGTTTGGGTTTTATGGCATATCGATCCTTTTGTGGTTATTTAAGATCAAAATAATATTCATTGTAAAGGATTCATTAAACACAAATGCTATCAAAATTGTGGCTTAACACTATACATTATAAATGATACAGATATGCTGAAATTATTGATACCCCTATATATTTTGGAGGAAATGCAAATATTTCATTTTTTTTTTTTCTTTATTGATTCATCGCTTACAAAGATAAACAACCACTTCAAGATAAGAGTTAATGAGATTGATGGATTGTCGGTTTTACGATGAAGAATATTATGAGAGGAGTTATGTAAATGATTAGTGGAATGAACATAGATTTGTTAATAATAGGAGACAAATTATAACAAGTATTTGTTTATATTGAATCTGAAGACAGCTATGTTATAATCTGCAGGGAAGCAATCCTGTGGTAATGTGTTTCACAGATGGGAAGTTCTTTGAAAGAAATTGTTCATAGAAATTATACCAACGTAAACGCTAGGGACACACAGGAAAGAAAGGAAAGTTCTTTTTAATTGTGGTAGACAGTTTAGTTCTTGCTGTGAGTGCTTTACATGAAAACAACGATAGAGTAGAGAAAGACTAATACTTGACTATTTAAACAAAGTAATTGTAAAGGTTGTGTAAGAGTATTTGTAATGATACTGGCCATTCGTTATACCTAATTAGCATAAGAGTAGGAAAGTGTGTGTATATATATATATATATATATATAGGACATTTTTAATAACTAAATAAGTTAGCAAAACATTTATCTGGAACAAAACTTAGATCTAATATACGGAACGTTTTTGTTCTTGTCTTTTAAGGAAAGTGGGGTCTGATCAACTCTGCTGGGAAGCCATGAAATAAAATACTGTTTCGTTTTTAAATTCCCGAAACAGTTTTTCATGGTAAACAACTGATGATCCCTTAAATAAAAGTTAAGACTAACATAAATTCTTGGAACCAAACTAATATAGTGACTGCAAAAAGTAAATTGACTTACAAAAAAGTGATTTTCCACCGAACGACTTGGGACAAAAATTTTTTTTTTTTTTTTTTTTTTTTAATATAATTTTAATGGTTGAGAAAGTTCCGAGACTATATATATATATATATATATATATATATATATATATAGTTCTCTCTGTAAGAACAAGATTAGAATAAACTTGGCTAGCCACTAATAAGGATAATCTTACACTTTACAACAGTATTAAGGAAACTCGCTTAGA
This sequence comes from Sepiola atlantica, assembly GCA_963556195.1. Lineage (NCBI taxonomy): Eukaryota > Metazoa > Mollusca > Cephalopoda > Sepiida > Sepiolidae > Sepiola > Sepiola atlantica. The sequence continues at coordinate 200,754,026 of OY744518.1, forward strand.
AAGTTCTAAAAAAGAATTAATTTTCTCCTTCTTGGTTGTGGCTAATAAATTCTGTTTTGTAAGCATTGATGTAGTAGCCAATCTCACTGACCGCTTCTTCAGTGAGATGGATAAGTTTGCTCGCCTCATCAATTGTGTCTGACAAGGCAAGGTTATCTGCATAATCCACGTCTGTTATTGTTTTGGCTAGGTGACGTGAACTTCTTACTCTTTTAAAGGCGAACCCCAGATCCGTGTGTAGATCAGCAGATGTCCACAGGCAAATGTTTTTGATGGGCGACGTGAACTTCTGGCTCTTTTAAAGGTGAACCTCAGATCCGTGTTTAGATCAGCAGATGCCATCTAACGGTGTAATCTAGGCAGAGGATAAAAAGGAAAGGAGCAAGTGTGTCTCCCTGCAAGACTCCTGCAACAACATTGAAGAACTCGACGACCACTGAGCGAGTGTTGTTATATAGGCTCATGATAGTTGATACTGACTCTTGCGGAATCCAACATGCCAAAATGATCTCTTCAAATTTGTCACAATGTCTTTGAAGACTGGTTGTTTAGATGATTTAATTATTGGTGACCACAGGAAAATTCCGAGTTGCAACCGGGTGCATATAAAAAAAAACTGTGAATAAGTATTCCCGGACCAACTTGCAGTTCATTCTAGAGTATGGTGCGGGACTCGCCAAAGTCGGATGTGTCTCCATAAAATGCACCAGATGCCTGCTGTAAAAGAATGAACTTGAGTAGGGGTCTGGCGCTTGAAAACCTAACTGACTGGCTTGATAGAGTGAGGATTGTTGCCTATGGCTTATAACTCATTTCGAGGTTGTGTCTCGATAAAACACACAGACCCCGTATCTGTAACAGGTTAGCATTAGGAAGGGCATTCAGCTGCAAAACGTCATTTTAATTCTCGCTATAAATGTTCTGGGTGTTTTTACATAACGGGAATTTCATGGAGAGATCCATGTTATATCGTCATGGTCATCGTGCAACCAACATCTATTGTGGAAGAGACACGCTAATCTATGATATAAAGGGCAGTTATTAGTTTAAATGTGTGTTTGTGCACATTCACCTGAAAGTCAGAATCTACACAACACACCCCGACTAAATTGATTTTTTTTTTCAGCATTGCCTCGGACAGAATATGGACACTTTTATTTTTGTAATAGTCATTCTGTTGGGTGTCAACAGGAACACAATTAATCAGGGGGTTGACATTTAGAGTGATTTAGATTACTTAGATTACTTTTTCTTACTGGTAGTTGTTTCACAAACAACACTGAAAGTAGGTCTAACAGTCAGTAAGCTTTCTTTATTTTTATTTTTTCTTCTTTCTATTACATTGAACCAGTTTCCACTTAGACTTGGATGCAACGGTTAAAGGCATTGATCAACAATCGGTTCTAAGTGACAGTCTTCTTGAGGTTGATGGTTCAATCCCTACTGCAAGAAGAATAACTTAAAAATTAAATAACATTATTACCCAGTCATGGCTGTGAAATATGAATCATCTCCGCCCATGAATTAAATTCTGTATAATTTCCAGAGTTTGATAAAAAGATGCACCTGAGAAAGGTCGGAGAATACATCGGCCGAAATGTTATGTGAATATAACAAAATGAGAATAGTAGTTGGAATAATCCAAATTATGAATCCTCATCTCAAAAATTCTGGAGTAAAATAGACAGTTCAGTTTTTATTTGTATAAATGAGAGAGAAAAAAAAATAGAAAAAAAAAACAGAAAAAGAAAACAAAAAACAAAAAAGAGAAAAAAACAGAAAACAAAAAAGAGAAGAAAAAAAACAGAAAACAGAAAACAAAAAAGAGAAAAAAAACAGAAAACCAAAAAAAAGAAAAAAACAGAAAACAAGAGAAAAAAAACAGAAAAAAAACAGAAAACAAAAAAAGAGAAAAAAAAACAAAAAACAAAAAAAGAGAAAAAAAAACAAAAAACAAAAAAGTGGAAAAAAACAAAAAACAAAAAAGAGAAGAAAAAAACAAAACAAAAAAGAGAAAAAAAAAACAGAAAACAAAAAAGAAGAGAAAAAAGGTGAAACAAAATTGGGGATTGCTAAAGTGCAACTTACCTTTCTCAGCAATTGTGAAATGACTTTGATCTGTTGTCCCCTCGACAAGAGGTACGGAAGGGGGACCCCGGTGACCCTCGCCATTTCCATATAATTGATAATACACATTAGTTTCTCCAAAAGTCGCAGAGGCAAGATGGCATCCTTCATGCAATAAATGGCAAGGCGCCGACGAGTCTGATCACTTCCATTCTAGGTAAAGATAGGAAAAAAACAAAAATAAAATTGCATTTTAGTACAAAAAGGAGGAGGGGGGTTGGAAACTAAACTATAAACACTAGCATATGTTTTCTGCAGATTTAAATATTAGCAGGCATTGCCCAGGAATGAATGAACACGTCTATGCATTCCTGTTCTGAAATCCATATTATATTTTTTTTTTTATACTTTCTATTATTTTCAACTTTGAAGTTTTTGCTGTTGTTATTGCTGTTGTTGTTGTTGTTATTGTTGTTGTAGCTGTTATTATTGTTGCTGCTGTTGTTGTTGTTGCGAGTCAGACTTCTGCATAGAGCTCACAAAGATTATGCCCTAGGATTGTCCGTCTTGCATTAAATCCTACTCGTTGGTTGCAACTATTCATTAACCTGCAGGATTGCAGGTGTTCACCTACAACACTGAGAACAACAAGGCACAGTGGTTGCATGCAAAGTCAGGGAAGGTTTGGCCCAGAACACACAAAGGAATGATGCAGAAGTAATGTTGCCACTCTTACACCATTTATTTGTGGTCTCGTGTCTGATGCGTCTTTGCTTGACACACACAAAGACAGAGACGACTAGAGGATGACAGATTGCAGCCCTAATACGACTTAGTGCCAAACCTGGTGGCCTTGCCAGGAACCAAAGTCCTAAACAACATAGCTCTAACACCACCATGTTGCGACTACGAGAATGGGTTGGACTTTTTGGTGCTGTTGCTGTCGTCAAACTAACCAAAGTTAAGATGTTATCAGTCCGACTACTGCTACAAAATGACAATTCAAACAAAACTAGCCAATCCGCATGTTAGGTGCAGAAGAAAATTATTCTAGGATGTTTAATGCAAACATCTATAAAAAGATAAAAATCGAACAGCCTAACCAGATTGCAGCCAGCTACAAAACGATATGACACAATCTCCACGTCAAAGCAAAACATTAATTTCCTGCCAACAGATCTGCCTACATTGGATTTCAATCAGAATCTATGTTGAGAGAAAATAATATCTGCTTAATTGCCACACAAAGCATGACCTCTCTACAATAGCACTTCTGTTATATATTCATCATGAAAGCGAACTTACAATAACAACAACAACAACAACAAGCAGCATCTACTTGATCAACAAAACTAGCAGCACTACAAACTATTACTACTGCTGATAACACACACAAATATTTCCACAGGACAAACTTTCAATTACATGAAGGAAGCACAAGAAACATTTTTACACACTAACTCTTATACTGCAGCTTGAAACTTACTTGAAGGTCAGTAATGATGGAATGTTGGACATCTTCCTTTTGTTCTTGTAAAAAATGAAAAGAGACGGCGTTCAGTGTATACGATCGGAGTTTGTAGTCACGGAATAAAACCTGGTAAAAGAAAAAGAAAATGTTTAAACAAAGAACGTTTTTTGTATTATTCAGGCTATATGTAGGGAGACTTTGGTGATTGGCTAATCACTAGGTGTGATCCTGAATGGGCTTTTCATTCACCGGACCGTAACCCTCCAGAATTTTATATGTGGGGTTATCTCAAAGATGGCTGTGAAAACAATCCCCAGATTATTTCAGAACTGAAGAGGACCATTGCAGCAAAAATCATGACAGTGCCAGTGTGTCAGAGTTTTTGACAATTTTGCATATTGTATACCGACAAAGACTGGCTACAGATGAGGTTATCTGCAAGCACAAAAAATATAAATGAACGAGAAGACGAGCGGTGAATGATTTTAAACGGAAATGAGAATTTATTTAGGAGTAGATATAGAAACATAAAAATATATACGAAAATGAATGAATTGAAAATGCAAATAGCATATTTGATTTTATATCGGACCACCCAGAATCTTATTTCTCTTTGAAATAAAATAAGTGCCTCGTAAAAACAGGAAGTCATGCTGAGCCCAAAAAGTAATGTTTGTAGGTTTTCTCCATGATAATCTCCTGTCTGGCCGTTATCGCTCGTAGATATCTCAAGTAGCCAGTGCTTGGGTGGTCAAATGGTGATCACTGAGAAAGACTGGAATCCAAGATTTTCGGTCAGGAGGAAAGGATTCCAGGAGATGGGAAGGGTGAGACCAGGCCTCTTGGCATGAGACAGGCAGTTAGTTGGTCGTTCTGAGAGCTAACAGTTAGTTGGAGTCGGATGTTCTGAGGTGGCAGTTGGTTTTCGGTGGTCCTCGGGAACAGAGGATCTGTTGTGCTGATGGGACTTAGATTTTGTGTGGCCAGGATAAGAGATCTCATTTTGCAAGTCTGCCATTCAACCTAGGAACATGAGTTTCATTTGTAACCTCCAATAAATAAATCTGTTACTTGTTTATAAACTGGAATTGTGATTCTACTTGAAATGAGAATTCTTTGTTGCAGCGCTGACTAGATCGCACAACATCTTTGAACCAATACGAGTGCAGTAAACGCACGCATACCGGTTCACAAAGGTACCCTGTTTGCCAGATTTGTCAAGTACATCACGATGTTGCCTTTCTACCATCTCTGTTTGCTCGCCATGTGCGCTGCAACTAGACTGATTGTAAATAACACTCAACAGTTTCATGGTTCAACTCTTTTATTATTATTCTGGCTAGAGAAAACATTTAGTGAACCATGGTATCAACTTGCCATTTAGTAACAATGTAATGATTCTAATTACTCCATTCCTGCCTGAGCCGTCATAGTCACTAATGACCACCATCCCTAACAAAAGGACGGTATGATTACAACATTTTTTCCGATACGTATGAAACTAGATTCCACAATATTTCTGAGATAAAGATTTGTCATTATTAACAAAAAAATTTCAACGTTAGGTTTTCATACGATTGTGATGTACACAAAGAGATCAGATGATGACCGATCATTTTGGCTAGTGACAAAGTGTAGTATCTGTTCTGATACTACACTTCATCTTTTCTCTCCATGGGCAATAAAGGAGAAATCCTTCTAGACTGAGACTATTTTTATTTTTGTCCCAATCCAGTGCCTCTTTCTGAGGAGTTGGATCTTCCCCACATTAAAAACCAACATTGTGTCTGACTTTGCCCTCGTTGGGAGGCAAGTAAATAAGGACTGGTCACTTACCTGGAGTAAATCAAACATGACGCGCCCTTCAATGTTGATGAGTTTGTTCTCCCGTTTGCCCATCTGTTTGCTTTGGATCGTGGACTCTTTCACCATCGTTTTGATGTTCCTGATCCGACCCAGGAATGGGAAATTGGTCACCTTCAGATGGCTGGCTCGATTTAACAAGTAGGGAAAGTCAAAGTTTTGAATATTGTAGCCTGTCACAATGTCAGGGTCAACTGCACGGACAAAGTGTGACCAGTGCTGTAAATTGGAATAAAAAGGTATGAATAAAATTAAAATCATTATTTGTTCAATTATTGTCTAATCCATACAATAAAAATGAATGTATGTGTGTATGGCTCGCTTCAATAATCATGTATACAAATTTCAAAGAAAGGAAAGCTTAATCTTTATAATAACTGATAATAAACGAAAGAATAATCACGTGTTTAGATTTAATTTTTATGAGCAAGGATAGAGAGGCTTAATCTTAACTGATAATCTTAATGAATAAATGTGAAAGTTTTATTCATTTATCACTCCTATATTATAATCAAAACAGGATACTGTTATTTAAATCAATAATACAACATAAAATCTTGATATTCTGTATATATAGTGAAAATAAAAGATTAAGAGATAACCCTTTTTTTACTATTTTTTAAACCGTTCATAATTAATTAATGTTTAGTATTATTATTTTGGAATTGGATTGGCTTATGTTGGCTATCTATATGCAATAGTTTCGTCTATATTAACAGTAATTAATTAAAGTTATTTAATAAATAAACTCCATGTGCTCACTGACGACCTTACCGACGAGGCAGAAGCGTGAAGAGAAGGGGAGGTGTCTTGGCTTGCGAGCAAAACAGAAGCGAGAAGAGAAAGGGGGAGTGAGAGGCAGAGTGTGGTTGTCTCACGCGCTCCTCCATAAAATCCCCCCCCCTCCCCAAAAAAATTTTTTTTCTTTTTTAACTTAATGGAAAGAAGAAAAAAAATTGTTTTATCATTTAAAGCGTGGAAAATTTTTGTATATAATTTTTCGGGCTAGTTTTAGGGCAGTTGAGTCAAACTTAGGGTTAGTGTTAAAAACAGGAACTGCCCTAACAATCTAGACCCTAAAAAAAAGAATCTAATTTTTAAGGGAGGGGGGATAATTTAGCTGAAGATGTTAATGTACAAATTTACCAAAGTTTATTAAAATTAAAAAAATCAGAATTCTCTAAGTGAAAAACTTCTTTTTTTTAATTCAAGAGGGGGGCTCTCAATTAATTGCTGACCAGATGGCGAGTAGCTTTTGCCAGTAAAAAATAAAGGAAAGAATTTCTTTAACTTTTAATAGACACAACAAAAATATTCTTAATATGGTTGTCGCCCAACATGGGGTCTACTTAGATGACCATTGCCGCCCAACATGGGGTCTACTTAGATGACCATTGTCGCCCAACATGGGGTCTACTTAGGTGACCATTGTCGCCCAACATGGGGTCTACTTAGGTGACCATTGTCGCCCAACATGGGGTCTACTTAGGTGACCATTGTCGCCCAACATGGGGTCTACTTAGGTGACCATTGTCGCCCAACATGGGGTCTACTTAGGTGACCATTGTCGCCCAACATGGGGTCTACTTAGGTGACCATTGTCGCCCAACATGGGGTCTACTTAGGTGACCATTGTCGCCCAACATGGGGTCTACTTAGGTGACCATTGTCGCCCAACATGGGGTCTACTTAGGTGACCATTGCCGCCCAACATGGGGTCTACTTAGATAACCATTGCCGCCCAACATGGGGTCTACTTAGATGACAGTTGTCGCCCAACATGGGGTCTACTTAGATGACCATTGTCGCCCAACATGGGGTCTACTTAGATGACAGCTGTCGCCCAACATGGGGTCTACTTAGATGACAGTTGTCGCCCAACATGGGGTCTACTTAGATGACAGTTGTCGCCCAACATGGGGTCTACTTAGATGACAGTTGTCGCCCAACATGGGGTCTACTTAGGTGACCATTGTCGCCTAATATGTGGCTGCTTCTTTGAGATGTCTTACTCTCAGCTGTTCATCTCTGTCTATAATTTTGACTTCATCTCACAGCGGGAAACACTTACCCTTTTCCTCTATGCGGTTAAATCGGTCGAAACGTTTCGAAAGTAACAGCCCAAGTAGTCTAAATAATCCAAATTATAAATCCTTAATTCAAAATTCTGAAAAGTAAGTTTTGTCAATTATACGTTCTTAAAAAACTTAGTTTCGCATTTGGCTTTGAATTATTTTTATTTATTACTCGTGTAAAGTATCTATATACTATTAAATAGTTATAGTGTTTTGGGAGTTTGTTCGTACACAAATGCAACCATGTGATTGGCTGACACAAAAGGAATAGGCAGAGTACACATTACTAAGGCAGTGGGTTTTTACAATGTCAATATCTGAGCTTGATTCTCATGTAAGCCTAAAGGATTTTTTTTAACTGGATACACATTTTATTAATTTAAAGTAATTAACATAACAGAATAACATCCAAAACATTACATTAATAGTTTTTTTAAACTAAGTCATCTTTTTGTGATAACTCGCAAAAAGTAGACATAAAGGGTATTCAGCATTAGTTTAAAGCAAATTATTTTTTGCTAAAAATAATTTCTAATGTTTTTTGGCAATAAAAACAAAAATACATTCATCGTCGTTATTTATTCTCTTGTGCAAATACTAATACAAATAGTGAAAATACTAATAAATAGTGCAAATACTAATAAATAAATACCTAATACTAATAAAGCCAAAACAAATACATTCATCCTAATTATTTATTCTTTTGCGCAAATACTATTAAATACTAATAAATGCTAACAGTGCAAATACTTATAAATAGTGCAAATTCTAATAAATAGTGCAAATACTAATAAATGCTAATAAATAGTGCTAATACTAATAAATAGTGCAAATAATAATAGATGCTAATAAATAGTGCAAATACTAAGTGCAAATACTAATAAATAGTGCAAATACTAATAAATGCTAATAAATAGTGAAAATACTAATAAATGCTAATAAATAGTGAAAATACTAATAAATAGTGAAAATACTAATAAATGCTTATAAATAGTGAAAATACTAATAAATGCTAATAAATAGTATAAATACTAATAAATAGTGAAAATACTAATAAATAGTGCAAATACTAATAAATGCTAATAAATAGTTCAAATACTAATAAATGCTAATAAATAGTGTAAATACTAATAAATAAGTACCTAATACTAATAAAGCTCAAACATAAATACATTCATCGTAATTATTTATTCTTTTGCGCAAATGCTAATAAATAGTGCAAATGCTAATAAATAGTGCAAATACTAATAAATGCTAATAAATAGTGGAAATATAAATAAATGCTAATAAATAGTGCAAATGCTAATAGTGCAAATGCTAATAAATAGTGCAAATACTAATAAATGCTAATAAATAGTGAAAAAACTAATAAATGCTAATAAATAGTAAAAATACTAATAAATGCTAATAAATAGTAAAAATACTAATAAATGCTAATAAAAAGTGAAAATACTAATAAATGCTAATAAATAGTGAAAATACTAATAAATGCTAATAAATAGTGAAAATACTAATAAATGCTATTAAATAGTGAAAATACTAATAAATAGTGCAAATACTAATAAATGCTAATAAATAGTGCAAATACTAATAAATGATAATAAATAGTGGAAATACTAATAAATGATAATAAATAGTGGAAATACTAATAAATAGTGAAAATACTAATAAATGATAATAAATAGTGTAAATGCTAATAGTGTAAATGCTAATAAATAGTGAAAATGCTAATAAATAGTGCAAATACTAATAAATACCAAATACTTATAAAGCCAAAACATAAATATATTCATCCTATTTATTTATTCTTTTACGTAAATACTAATAAATAGTGCAAATACTAATAAATAGTGTGAATGCTAATAAATATTTCAAATGCTAATAAATAGTGCAAATACTAATAAATAGTGCAAATACTAATAAATGCTAATAAATAGTGCAAATACTAATAAATAGTGCAAATACTAATAAATGCTAATAGTGCGAATACTAATAGTTCAAATGCTAATAAATAGTGCAAATACTAATAGTGCAAATACTAATAATGCAAATACTAATAAATGCTAGTAAATAGTGCAAATACAAATAGTGCAAATGCTAATAAATATTGGAAATACTAATAAATATTGGAAATACTAATAAATAGTGCAAATGCTAATAAATAGTGCAAATACTAATAAATGCTAATAAATAGTAGAAAATACTAATAAATAGTTCAAATACTAATAGTGCATATACTAATAAATGCTAATAAATAGTAGAAAATACTAATAAATAGTTCAAATACTAATAAATGCTAACAGTGCAAATACTAACAAATAGTGCAAATTGTAATAAATAGTGGAAATGCTAATAAATAGTGGAAATACTAATAAATGCTAATAAATAGTGGAAATACTAATAAATAGTGCAAATACTAATAAATGCTAATAAATAGTGCAAATGCTAATAAATAGTGCAAATACTAATAGTGCAAATACTAATAGTGCAAATACGTATAAATGCTAATAAATAGTGCAAATACTAATAAATAGTGCAAATACTAATAAATGCTAATAGTGCAGATACTAATAGTTCAAATGCTAATAAATAGGTAAAATTCTAATAATGCAAATACTAATAAATGCTAGTAAATAGTGCAAATACAAATAGTGCAAATGCTAATAAATATTGAAAATGCTAATAAATAGTGCAAATGCTAATAAATAGTGTAAATACTAATAAATAGTGCAAATACTAATAAATGCTAATAAATAGTATAACTACTAATAAATTCTAATAAATAGTATAAATACTAATAAATGCTAATAGTGCAAATACTGATAAATGTTAATAAATAGTGAAAATACTAATAAATATCAAATACTAATAAAGCCAAAACATAAATACATTCATTCTATTGATTTATTCTTTTGCGCAAATACTAATAAATAGTGCACATACTAATAAATGATAATAAATGCTAATAAATAGTCCAAATACTAATAAATTCTAATAGTGTGAATACTAATAGTGCAAATACTAATAGTGCAAATGCTAATAAATAGTGCAAATACTAATAAATAGTGCAAATACTAATAAATGCTAATAAATAGTGCAAATACTAATAAATAGTGCAAATACTAATAAATGCTAATAAATAGTGCAAATACTAATAAATAGTGCAAATACTAATAAATAATGCAAATTGTAATAAATAGTGAAAATGCTAATAAATATCAAATACTAATAAAGCCAAAACATAAATACATTCATTCTATTGATTTATTCTTTTGCGCAAATACTAATAAATAGTGCAAATACTAATAAATAATAATAAATGCTAATAAATAGTCCAAATACTAATAAATTCTAATAGTGTGAATACTAATAGTGCAAATACTAATAGTGCAAATGCTAATAAATAGTGCAAATACTAATAAATAGTGCAAATACTAATAAATGCTAATAAATAGTGCAAATACTAATAAATAGTGCAAATACTAATAAATAGTGCAAATACTAATAAATGCTAATAAATAGTGCAAATACTATAAATAGTGCAAATACTAATAAATAATGCAAATTGTAATAAATAGTGAAAATGCTAATAAATAGTTAAAATACTAATAAATGCTAATAAATAGTGCAAATGCTAATAAATAGTGCAAATACTTATAAATGCTAATAGTGCGAATACTAATAGTGCAAATGCTATTAAATAGTGCAAATACTAATAGTGCAAATACTAATAATGCAAATACTAATAAATGCTAGTAAATAGTGCAAATACAAATAGTGCAAATACTAATAAATGCTAATAAATATTGGAAATACTAATAAATATTGGAAATACTAATAAATAGTGCAAATGCTAATAAATAGTGTGAATGCTAATAAATAGTGCAAATACTAATAAATGCTAATAAATAGTGCAAATACTAATAAATGCTAATAAAAAGTGCAAATTCTAATAAATAGTGCAAATACTAATAAATGCTAATAGTGCGAATACTAATAGTGCAAATGCTAATAAATAGTGCAAATACTAATAGTGCAAATACTAATAATGCAAATACTAATAAATGCTAATAAATAGTGCAAATACTAATAGTGCAAATACTAATAATGCAAATACTAATAAATGCTAATAAATAGTGCAAATACTAATAAATAGTGCAAATACTAATAAATGCTAATAAATAGTGCAAATACTAATAGTGCAAATACTAATAATGCAAATACTAATAAATGCTAATAAATAGTGCAAATACTAATAAATAGTGCAAATACTAATAAATGCTAATAAATAGTGCAAATACTAATAAATGCTAATAAAAAGTGCAAATTCTAATAAATAGTGCAAATACTAATAAATGCTAATAGTGCGAATACTAATAGTGCAAATGCTAATAAATAGTGCAAATACTAATAGTGCAAATACTAATAATGCAAATACTAATAAATGCTAATAAATAGTGCAAATACTAATAAATAGTGCAAATACTAATAAATGCTAATAGTGCAAATACTAATAAATAGTGCAAATACTAATAAATGCTAATAAATAGTGCAAATACTAATAAATAGTGCAAATACTAATAAATAATGCAAATTGTAATAAATAGTGAAAATGCTAATAAATAGTTAAAATACTAATAAATGCTAATAAATAGTGCAAATGCTAATAGTGCAAATACTTATAAATGCTAATAGTGCGAATACTAATAGTGCAAATGCTATTAAATAGTGCAAATACTAATAGTGCAAATACTAATAGTGCAAATACTAATAATGCAAATACTAATAAATGCTTGTAAATAGTGCAAATACAAATAGTGCAAATACTAATAAATGCTAATAAATATTGGAAATACTAATTAATACTAATAAATGCTAATAAATAGTGCAAATGCTAATAAATAGTGCAAATACTAATAAATAGTGCAAATAATCATAAATGCTAATAAATAGTCCAAATACTAATAAATGCTAATAAAAAGTGCAAATTCTAATAAATAGTGCAAATACTAATAAATACTAATAGTGCGAATACTAATAGTGCAAATGCTAATAAATAGTGCAAATACTAATAGTGCAAATACTAATAATGCAAATGCTAATAAATAGTGCAAATACTAATAAATAGTGCAAATACTAATAAATGCTAATAGTGCAAATACTAATACATGTTAATAAATAGTTAAAATACTAATAAATACCAAATACTAATAAAGTCAAAACATAAATACATTCATTCTATTGATTTATTCTTTTCCGCAAATACTAATAGTGCACATACTAATAAATGATAATAGTTCAAATACTAATAAATAGTGCAAATACTAATAAATAATAATAAATAGTCCAAATACTAATAAATGCTAATAAATAGTGCAAATACTAATAAATGCTAATAAATAATGCAAATACTAATAAATAGTGTAAATACTAATAAATAGTGTAAATACTAATAAATGCTAATAAATAGTGCAAATAGTAATAAATAGTGCAAATTCTAATAAATAGTGCAAATGCTAATAAATGCTAATAAATATTGGAAATACTAATAAATATTGGAAATACTAATAAATAGTGCAAATGCTAATAAATAGTGCAAATACTAATAAATAGTGCAAATACTAATAAATGCTAATAAATAGTGCAAATACTAATAAATGCTAATAAAAAGTGCAAATTCTAATAAATAGTGCAAATACTAATAAATGCTAATAGTGCGAATACTAATAGTGCAAATGCTAATAAATAGTGCAAATACTAATAGTGCAAATACTAATAATGCAAATACTAATAAATGCTAATAAATAGTGCAAATACTAATAGTGCAAATACTAATAATGCAAATACTAATAAATGCTAATAAATAGTGCAAATACTAATAAATAGTGCAAATACTAATAAATGCTAATAAATAGTGCAAATACTAATAAATGCTAATAAATAGTGCAAATACTAATAAATAGTGCAAATACTAATAAATGCTAATAAATAGTGCAAATACTAATAAATAGTGCAAATACTAATAAATAATGCAAATTGTAATAAATAGTGAAAATGCTAATAAATAGTTAAAATACTAATAAATGCTAATAAATAGTGCTAATGCTAATAGTGCAAATACTTATAAATGCTAATAGTGCGAATACTAATAGTGCAAATGCTATTAAATAGTGCAAATACTAATAGTGCAAATACAAATAGTGCAAATACTAATAAATGCTAATAAATATTGGAAATACTAATAAATATTGGAAATACTAATAAATAGTGCAAATGCTAATAAATAGTGCAAATACTAATAAATAGTGCAAATAATCATAAATGCTAATAAATAGTCCAAATACTAATAAATGCTAATAAAAAGTGCAAATTCTAATAAATAGTGCAAATACTAATAAATACTAATAGTGCGAATACTAATAGTGCAAATGCTAATAAATAGTGCAAATACTAATAGTGCAAATACTAATAGTGCAAATACTAATAATGCAAATGCTAATAAATAGTGCAAATACTAATAAATAGTGCAAATACTAATAAATGCTAATAGTGCAAATACTAATACATGTTAATAAATAGTTAAAATACTAATAAATACCAAATACTAATAAAGTCAAAACATAAATACATTCATTCTATTGATTTATTCTTTTCCGCAAATACTAATAAATAGTGCACATACTAATAAATGATAATAGTGCAAATACTAATAAATAGTGCAAATACTAATAAATAATAATAAATAGTCCAAATACTAATAAATGCTAATAAATAGTGCAAATACTAATAAATGCTAATAAATAATGCAAATACTAATAAATAGTGTAAATACTAATAAATAGTGTAAATACTAATAAATGCTAATAAATAGTGCAAATAGTAATAAATAGTGCAAATTCTAATAAATAGTGCAAATGCTAATAAATGCTAATAAATATTGGAAATACTAATAAATATTGGAAATACTAATAAATAGTGCAAATGCTAATAAATAGTGCAAATACTAATAAATAGTGCAAATACTAATAAATGCTAATAAATAGTGCAAATACTAATAAATGCTAATAAAAAGTGCAAATTCTAATAAATAGTGCAAATACTAATAAATGCTAATAGTGCGAATACTAATAGTGCAAATGCTAATAAATAGTGCAAATACTAATAGTGCAAATACTAATAGTGCAAATACTAATAATGCAAATACTAATAAATGCTAATAAATAGTGCAAATACTAATAAATAGTGCAAATACTAATAAATGCTAATAAATAGTGCAAATACTAATAAATGCTAATAAATAGTGCAAATACTAATAAATAGTGCAAATACTAATAAATGCTAATAAATAGTGCAAATACTAATAAATAGTGCAAATACTAATAAATAATGCAAATTGTAATAAATAGTGAAAATGCTAATAAATAGTTAAAATACTAATAAATGCTAATAAATAGTGCAAATGCTAATAGTGCAAATACTTATAAATGCTAATAGTGCGAATACTAGTAGTGCAAATGCTATTAAATAGTGCAAATACTAATAGTGCAAATACTAATAATGCAAATACTAATAAATGCTTGTAAATAGTGCAAATACAAATAGTGCAAATATTAATAAATGCTAATAAATATTGGAAATACTAATAAATATTGGAAATACTAATAAATAGTGCAAATGCTAATAAATAGTGCAAATACTAATAAATAGTGCAAATAATCATAAATGCTAATAAATAGTCCAAATACTAATAAATGCTAATAAAAAGTGCAAATTCTAATAAATAGTGCAAATACTAATAAATACTAATAGTGCGAATACTAATAGTGCAAATGCTAATAAATAGTGCAAATACTAATAGTGCAAATACTAATAGTGCAAATACTAATAATGCAAATGCTAATAAATAGTGCAAATACTAATAAATAGTGCAAATACTAATAAATGCTAATAGTGCAAATACTAATACATGTTAATAAATAGTTAAAATACTAATAAATACCAAATACTAATAAAGTCAAAACATAAATACATTCATTCTATTGATTTATTCTTTTCCGCAAATACTAATAAATAGTGCACATACTAATAAATGATAATAGTGCAAATACTAATAAATAGTGCAAATACTAATAAATAATAATAAATAGTCCAAATACTAATAAATGCTAATAAATAGTGCAAATACTAATAAATGCTAATAAATAATGCAAATACTAATAAATAGTGTAAATACTAATAAATAGTGTAAATACTAATAAATGCTAATAAATAGTGCAAATAGTAATAAATAGTGCAAATTCTAATAAATAGTGCAAATGCTAATAAATGCTAATAGTGCAAATGCTAATAAATAGTCCTAATACTAATAAATGCTAATAAATAGTGCAAATACTAATAAATTCTAATAAATAGTTCAAATACTAATAAATGCTAATAGTGCAAATACTAATAGTGCAAATACGTATAAATGCTAATAAATAGTGAAAATGCTAATAGTGCAAATACTAATACTAATAAATAGTACAACTACTAATAAATGTAAATATATAGTATAAATACTAATAAATAGTATAAATACTAATAAATGCTAATAGTGCAAATACTAATAAATGTTAATAAATAGTGAAAATACTAATACCAAATACTAATAAAGCCAAAACAAATACATTCATTCTATTGATTTATTCTTTTGCGCAAATACTAATAAATAGTGCAAATACTAATAAATGATAATAGTGCAAATACTAATAAATAATAATAAATGCTAATAAATAGACCAAATAATAATAAATGCTAATAAATAGTGCAAATACTAATAAATAGTGCAAATGCTAATAAATAGTGCAAATAATACTAATAAATAGTGCAAATAATACTAATAAATAGTGCAAATACTAAAAATGCTAATAAATAGTGCAAATACTAATAAATAGTGCAAATACTAAAAATGCTAATAAATAGTGCAAATACTAATAAATACTAATAAATAGTGAAAATACTAATAAATAGTGAAAATACTAATAAAAGAAAGGCACAACTACATTCATCGTCGTTATTTATTCTCTTGTGCAAATACTACGTAGCACATTTTTTTTCCACAAACTTTCACAAATATTTTATTTTGTACGAGCTTAAAAGTGGTAGGAGCTAGGTAAAGATGGAAATTTACATACCCAGGTACTGCACCGACAGCGTTCAAGGAGCGGGTATAATCTAGTAATAATTTACATTTTTATTTGTATCAGCGTGAGATTTTTGTTAGCTTTATATGATTCGATATTGTTTTGTTTTTTTCTTTACCTTAAGAAGTTCCTGTTCCGTATCAAAAGAGAGGACCTGTGCACCAACAATTGGGGCACATTTCTTGAGGGTGAAAACATTGCGGACAAAAGGGTCGGATTTTCCCTGTCTTACGACCATGTTGGCTATTTGAATAACAGGATCTTTGGTGGCTTCAGGAAAAACACCTGGAGAGACGGAATAAAAAAGGAAGATCAAATCTACGTATGAAGAATTATTAGGAGGAAAAAAGGGGTCTTTTAATCATTTTGGTGTTTTATCCTTCACAAAAGGGGGAGATGGAACGGGAGACTAAAAAAAAATCGGATAGTACAAGAGAAAGAGATAGGGAGATGAAAGAGATACTAGAGAGAGATATGTCACAAGATTGCTCCTGAGGAGGTTGCTGTGAGTGGAGGTGATACTAATTTTGACGCAAAGTGTGCGAAGTCAAGTTTTGGAATTTAATGAAGAATACAGTTATGAAATGTAAAACACAATTTTCTTGAGGTTTGAAAAATAAACAAAAGTGATTTTTAAGGACCAAGCTGGAACGTGGAGAAACAAAAACAATTGAATAGCTAGAAAATAAAAAAAACATCAGAGCAAGTTTTGGGACTGGGCAGCAAAGACGTGTCTTTGACACAGCCCTGGTTTGGGAGGGGGGGGGGGGGAACCCGACCCGAAACACCCCACGGTACTTGAGTGTGAGAAGACTTTGTACCATCGAAAATAAAACGAGCGATAAAACTTTCTTTTACGTTTTATTTTTCCTGAGTTCTCAATAGTAAGCCAACATGTGAGGGAAGACGCTACAAGAAATATGAGGAGAATTTCCAACGGAAGAATAAGAAGTATTTTCTCCCTTGAGTGCCGACGATTACGCAGTGATGTCATTGTGGCCTACAATCTCCTCAATGGTCATTACGATATATCTCAGGACCTATTATTCACACCTGCACCAGAAAGAGGTCTACGCAGATACCACAAGAAACTATTTCACCGCCGATTTTGATTGAACCAGAGGAGGGCCGCCTTCTCAGTCAGGTTCCCTGGACTTTGGAATAGTCTCCCAAGAGAGGTAATAAATGTGCCAACAACGCATCAATTCAAGGTTAATTTGGACAGGTGCTGGGCGACTGTATCCTCTTCTGTGTAAATTTCTACCACCCTTTCCCTACATGGCAACTGAAACATGCTTGTTTTATTTTTTGCTAAATTAATTGAATTGAATTCCATATTTCGTCTCATATAACATGCCACCCCTCCCCAGTCAAGAAACGGGGCTAACATAGTAGAGAGAAAGAGAGAGAAATAAAGAGAGAAAAAAAATTAAAACCTAAAAAAAAAAAAAAGGAAAAAAAATAAAATGGTGCCGCCATGTCTGCGATTCGTTACCTTTTCTTCCAGCACATTCAATATCATAACTCAAGATCCGAAGCGGAGCCACTTTGGACCATTCTCCTTCAGCCGGATGTGAAACAAAATCTTCCCAGGAGATGTCCACCTCCAGCTGACAATGAGACTGCATAAGCCGACAAGATGAGCCCGCCTTGTTGCCATCTTTTGGACGGATGTGGTATTTCCCTTTGGGAAGCTCAATCCAATTACAACCGACCACGTCACTGTCGACCATGAACCTTAACACAAACATAAAAACAGGGTTAAAATTAGTTGCATACAAAAATATCATAGATCACGGATATATGCAACACCTCAATTTGGAGATATCTTTAAGAAAAGTTAGTATTTGAGCTACGAACATCAAGTATTTTTGTCCGACATTCATGTTCCTCTTGCACTATCGGGCTTTTTAAAATTTACAATAGATGTATCCGTGACCTGTTGAGTAACAACAATTATCGCTATTTATTTCACTTTGACTATTTGAAAATTCATAAACTGTAACATATCTGTTCAGACACCATCCTCGAGTGTCTTCGGCCTCTCTGTATAAGGGTGTGTTAGGACAAACTGACATGAGGATACGTCACCCTACAAGTAAACTCTGACTAAATATTCAACATAACATAGTATTCAAAACACAAATAAGATCCTCTCGACATGGCTATAAACTAGCTCATACGAGGAATGGTACACATTCTCCTAGTAATGTTACCTCAAGTAACAACACTTAGCTGGATACTCCACCAGACTAGATGAATTCTTGTCCTGGAATCCGGTAAGGCCAAGAGACCACAAGAAAGATATACTATAACATAGTTAATTGGTCAATTGGGGAGAGGAAAATTAATGTTCTTAACTTCTTTACTAACTTAACGTTTGATAAGTAAAGGAGAATTTTAACGGAATATTCGAATATAGAGATCAAGTGTTAGCCCCAGAAAGAGGACTCTTGATTTCTAAGAACTTCGACTGAAGTAAAATATAACAAATTAAGACATTTTTCTTACATAAATAACAATAATAAGGATTATTCGAGTCACTATTTTCATCTTGGTTGTTATTTTCTGAACGTTTTGCCAGATGTAACCTCTGACCCTCTTCAGATGCATCTTTTCAAACTTGGGAATTATCGTGTAGAATTCAGGAACCTACAAAGAATTTCAAACTGAACCTTTTATTTAATCCACGGGGTGTACATTGTTCACATTTCGTCAGCTATGACCGGGTAGAAGGACTAATTATTGTTATTCTTAGACACGTGCCACAACAGATAAAGGTACTGATTAATAATTAGGAGGTTGAAAGTTTAATCCTCACTACATATAATATGGCCACAACCTTCCATTTGAAAATTTATATATTTGCATGAAAATTTATCGATGATCATTTAGATATTAATTAAACAAGATTCCCTGTGTTTCAATTTCTTCTAAGACCACTTCAGCCCATGTTCCAGATTTTAAACAGTTTTCCAGAATCTAAATCACTTAATGGATTTTGACAAAAATTTTAACAAGGATTCATAAGCTTTAGTAGTATAAATATCTTTAAAAAATAACAATTACATACATAGTAGTAATAGTAGTTCTCTCTGAAACGGGGGGAAAGTGAGAGAAAAGCTGACACACAGAGAGTAACAACAGTCGCCTTTATTATCTTCGACTTTTAATAAACAGAGAGAAATGGTTAGGGTTAGGGCAAAGTGATTATGTGTGAACACCCTGAAAAACAGAATTGTTCTGGAATTTAGAGTGAGGGGTTTTGCATATAAATTAAACGTAAAATGATCCCCCATTTCCGGGCCATTCTAGTGTTTCAAGGCAGTTAACCAATTTCTACTTTTTTTAGGCAATTATGTGTCATTTTACGACCTTGCCACTCAGACTAATGGTTATTAGTAAAAATCTATTAGTTAACTGTTCTAAAAAAAACTAAAATGGCCCGGAAATAAGGGAATCATTTTACGTTAATTTTATATACGAAACCAATAACTACTCTAAATTCTTAAATAATTGTTAATTTGTTTTTTCTTCTTTCCGCCAAATTTTTCAGGGTGTTCAAACGTAATCGCCCGAACAAAGGAGAAGTGAAAAGTCTACTGCCGCTTCGTAGTTGAAAATAGCATCATGGGATGTCGGTGACAAAGACGGAGGAAAAAATGAGGTGATCCATCTTGGATGTTGCCAGGAGACCGTCTGGCAATCGTCCGCAATCTCTAAAGGGACTGAAGTAGTCCTTTAGAGAACTAATGATATCAATGTGCCCTGCGAGCTGATTGGTCAACATTTGGCCAAACAACCTCACAAGGGACACTGATACGCATTACGAAGTAAACCTCATTTATGACTGCTACAAATATAGTGAAATTCTCTTTCATTTCAACTTGTGGCATCTCGTTTATTTTTGGGTTATTCTGATAAAATTTAAATGTTAACAAGCCGCGCATGCGTGGTCCTCCTCTGTATGTGACTCGATGTGGCGAGTGTAAAATGCAATAAATTTGGGCAATTTGGGGCATTTTTGACCCCACTTTGACCCCCTGGAGGCGAGAACCAGAATTTTTCTGAGGTCAAGGATGCTCATTTTATATCCAGAACAATTGCCTCTACATTTTGGCCAAGTTTCAGAAAAATTGAATGGATGGATCAAACGTTATGGGAGAAAAGGGTCATTTTTTGCAATTTTAGGGGGCTTTTGACCCCCTGGGAGCACGAACCAGATTTTTTCCAAGGTCAAGGTCAGCGATACTTATTTTCTATTAGGAAGAATTGCCTCCACATTTTGGTCAAGTTTCAGAGAAATTGAATGGATGGATGAAAAGTTATGGGGTAAAAAATGTCATTTTTTGCCATTTCGGGGCCTTTTGCCCCCCTGGGGGGGCTAACCAGATTTTTTTTCAAAAATCGGAGAATGTCACTTTCTAACTTGACAAAAGTTACAACTTCATGCAAAATTTCACAGAAATTCAATGGATGGTTGCTGAGAAAAATCCGGACGGACGGACGGACACACAGACGGACGGACGGAAATGCCTCAAAACATAGGTCTCCCGATTTTATAAATCGGGGGACCAATAAAATTTAATCTTTTCTCTTTATGAATGTACAATCCTTTCTCTCGCGTCATTAATATTTCAAGTTAGGTAACTATTTTTGGTGATGGGCAGTTTATTTTTTAGTGTTGATGTTTTTCAAATTTAACGTGCACAATATTGTGTATTTCTATGCATATAAAGACTTTATCGAGGGGTTTAAGTTGTCTTTTGCAAAAAAAAATCCAAGTTGAAAACTTTAGTGAATTAAATTTTTTCTCTCATAACAAATTGTGTTTCCGTCAGAGAACTTTATCGACCACATTTGACCCAACATCAGACCTCTCAGCTAGTTTGACTGCATACCATTCAACTTCTTTGTGTGGGGTGTGGTGGAACGATACACCAACAGATCTAGTCTCAACACAAAAGACGAGCTGAAGGCCAGGATCAGGAGAGACTTTGGAGGGGATTAGTCAAGAGACAGTGATGAAGGCCTGTGTTCGGTTCTGAGGCCACCCTGAAGTTGTCATCAATGCCAAAGGCGGATTTATTGAGTGAAATCAACAGAATAAGCGATAAAGACAAACTGACTGAAATTTGATGAAGAAATCTTTAAAAAAATGAAACTACTGTAATTTTTTTCCTAACGTAACAATATTCAGATGTGGGTGCATAAAAATAAGTTTAAAATTAACTTAAAAAATGGAAAATTCCATTAAAAGTTAAGAGTAGAAGTAGAGTTACATGTACAGGAAGTTACATCATGGGAGGAAGTCTGAAGTGACATGTAGAGAGGAAGAGAGAAAAGTCTTTCTGTTTATCTGACATGTGTACGCAGTGTGATGATGTATGAAAGTGAAACCTGGCCAGTCAGGATTGAGGACGTGCGTTGCATGGAGAGAAATAATATCAGAATGATACAATAGATGCATAATGTTAGTCTTAAAGACAGGCTTAGTTCTGATGATCTCAGAGGAAGATTAAATGTCGACAGTATAGGGAGACGTGTGCAGAACAGAACACTTTGTTTGGTTTGGTCATATTGAAAGAATGGATGAGAGTGCTTACGAATGGACCTATACCTGTTGCGGCATTCACCCTGGCCGATTTGAGCCAGCTCCCTCCTAAGAAGCAAGTTTTTAGGAAATATTTAATTCACAAGCGGTTCCCACTCGCATGTATATCTCCGTCAGGGCAGATGGCGATGTTAATTTTTGTAGGTTTTTTTTTTGCAGGGAGCGCCTGGTATTCCCAAATGGTCACCCATCTGGTACTGACCAAGCTCAATGTTGCTTAACTTCGGTGATCTAACGAGAACAGGTGTGTCAACGTGATTATGCTGTAACACCACCATAGACAACAACATCATCATCATCACCACCATCATCATCACCAAAACTAGCATTTTCACTATCACTCACCAACCCATCACAACAATCATCACCATCATCCTGATCAACACTACTATTATCACCACTACCACCACTGTCATCATCATCCCCCCCAAATGACTCGTCCCAAATAACCAACGCCCTCGCCCAACTTCATCTGGCCATTATTCTTCACGTGAATCTGCCTGCATGACGACGAAAAAACAAACTTGGTCACTTTAGTACATCTCAACTAAATATCGGACAAAGACGATGACGTCATTGACAACACTTCTCGTAGGCCTCTGGTCAGTCTCGATGTGAATAACCATTGTAAGAATGCCTACGCGGGGAGTCTGTTGTGACACAAAGGTTGCTCAATCGCCAACCACACCTCCCCTTCATCGGTATTGCTTGAGTCTAGTAACAAGAAGTCACAAGAAACAGATGAAAATGGCAAGAAACAATGCCGAGATAAGTAGAGAACTCACTCACATTCAGCATCTGGTAACCCCAATTTGTCACCCAGTTAGCACTGACCAGGCTCAACGTCGCTTAACTTCGGTTATCTAATGGGAACCGGGATGTCAACGTGATTATGCCGTATATTACGAATATACACACATATTACTTTAAAGACGAGGTTGATGAATGAACTTACCTGATTTCAAAATCGATATTACTCTCATATGTTTGATAGCCTTGCAAGGTGTAACCAGGGCAGACAAAGCCTTGTTCTAACAGCCGTTTTGAGGGAGCAATCAACCTTTGTAAGGCCACCGTAATCTTTAGAAACATCTGCTTACGATTTTCATGAAAACCATAAATGCCTAAACAGAAAAAACAAAATAAAACTCTTGTAATGGGGATTCTTGTTGTTTCTTTTTAATGACAAACTGAAAGATATACTTGTCCTGGAATCCGGTAAGATCAAGATACCAAAAGAAAGATATACTATAACATAGTTAACTGGTCAATTGGGGAAAGGAAAATTAATGTTCTTAACTTCTTTACTAACTCAACGTTTGACAGGTAAAGGAGAACTTTAATAGAATATTCGAATATCTATGTATCTCATATAGAGATCAAGTGTTGGGATTAAAATAATCCTGTAAATAAAGTTCAATTCTCGCACGTGAGAATGGGGTAACAATGTGCAGATAAATCATCAACAGAGAGATATAGGACGAAAGCTTGAGAGAAGGAACACAAAACACCAGAATGTAGTTTCACAGCAATCTTACTAAGAAAGATAACGGTGCAGTTATAAAATATTTACAACAGAGTTTTCGAAGTTCAGTTAGGCATAGTGAAATTTGAGAGGGGGTTGCGAAAATGTGGTTCGCATGAACTTATCTGTATAGAGTTCGAGTAACTGCGGGAGGTCATTCTCTGTGACTGCCGTCGTGGGCTGTTGTCACTGAGGATATCAGCCGATGTGTTTCTGACTTGAGCGGAATCGTCGAAAAAGAGGCGGGATGCCGTGTTCAAGGGTTTTTTAAGGGCTGGCTCACATGACACCTAAGGGAATAGGGGTTGCAATGCCTGACAGCCAATCCGTGAGGCCCTTAAGGGACATGGCAACAGCCAATCAGTGAGGGGTGCTTTAATAAATTCCAACACAAGTGTTAGGCCCAGGAATGGGCCCCTTGATTTCTGAGAACTTCGACTGAAGTAAAAATGAAACAAGAGAAAAGCCATGTATATACACTAGCAGCATACTTGTCCCAGAACACATATATTCTGCTAGTTAATAATAAATTCGTCTAGCAGAACAGTTTTGCACCACTTTTATGTCTCCTTATGAAGAGTAAGATATAATGATACTAAACCTTATGTTTAGAATCCTTATTTCAGTTTTAAACAAAATCCATTAGCTAGAAAAATGTCTAAAGAAAAAATTAAAATTCAGGGAATCTTGCTTAATTAGTGCTTAATAAATTTGGTTCAAATTTCATGCAAATCTGAAATATTTGAATATCAAATGGGAAGTTGTTCTTATATTATGCCCCCTAACAACCCTTTAAAATATTCCGAAGAAACTGAAATTTTGGGAATATTTATCAATTAATGTTTAATAGTTAAGGTTAACATTTCATCAAAATCTGATGTATCTGAATTTTCATCAAGGACTTCCAGCACCACAAACCTCTGTATAAATCTAAACTCAACTAAATATAACCCACAATACACACCTTTATCCTTAGCAGCTGTGTTCCAAAATTCATAATAATCGGTTAATTAGTTTTAGAGTTTACCCCACACAAATATACACATACCTAACTTTATTTCTAGGTCAATAAGCTATGGACTCGCCACTAATTCCAGCAATATAAATTTATTCAATCAACACAAAAAATAATTCAAAATAGCTTTAAAAAACAGCAGATATGATAAAAAAGCATTTAATAAGAAGAATAGAAACAAATATAATATAAAGAAAAAAAAAATGATTATTTTTTTTTATTTTTCCAATTCTTTTGGTTTTTGGGAGCAGGAATTCAACAACAACAAAAATCGACTCTTTGGTCTGCTAGGATTTTCTCACCGAAGCAAAGGACCCCGATGCTGTGATACTGTATTTTCACAGCACCCTGATAATTATTTACATCGGTCAACAAAAGCTTCAAACTTCATCAGTGGATGGCTTACACTTACGAGGACGTTCCAGACCAGGGTTGCAGAGTGGGAGTTTGAGGTTTTGGAAGGAGTCAGAGTCAGACTCTTAAGAATGCTATGAGTCGAAGTCGGATTTTTTTTAATCCCTGAAGAATAAACAGACAGTCTGAATATTGGAAGACTTTAAAATAGGGAGTCGGAAAGAAAAAGAAAATCATTTACATTCTATTAGAAAATAAGTTAGAGTTTTCTCAGTATCCGTTTCAATTTGGAATTTTGAACTAATACTATTTTCACTAGTTTATTTTCGTAACTAAAGCACCAAAAAAAAAAAAAAAAAATTAGTGACTTGTATTTAGAAATAAGAGAGAATTTTTACACTACACACAGATCCCAATTTAGGTTGACCCCCCCCCCCCCCAACCTTCTTCCCTTTTCTTTCTTCTCAGTAGCACCTTACGTCTACAGTGGTGGCCTGCCTTGTTTGGGGGGGGATTGTTTAAAAAAAAAATAAAAAAATAAAAAAATAAAAGCTCTTGAGACTCATAGAAAACGGGGTAATTATCGGCGAACAAAGCGTCTCCGGATAGTAAAATTAGATTCAGTGTTAGAACCCAAATATTTAGAATTGTAAAAAAAAGGTTCAGAATGTCTATCCTGTGAATATTTGGAATAATTAGGGAAGAGGTTAAGAACACATATCTCCCTCCTTCCCAACATAAACACAAACTTTTTTCCTCTTGCTTGTCATGATACTCATGATTTGTTTCAGGTTTGAAGTGCTTGGGTTAATATATGTAGAACAGTTGAGGTAGCAGGGTTAGGCTAAGGAAAACATGGAAGGAAGTGATAATCATGGACTTGAGATGATAGTGATGACGAAGACAGTGCGGAGTTAAGTGCAAAATTTTACGTTTTTATATACATATACATATATATACATATATCTAGGAACAATTTTCAAAATAAATTCAATACTATATTTGTCGATTTTCTGTGTCCAGGGACGCAATTGAAAACAACGCCCTATACCAAGATTAAACAACTTTATGAGTACAATTTTACATAGAATTCAATGATGATATTAATTTTGCAATAGAGGCGGTGGGGGTTACAATAATTTTGTGGGGGGGTCTGCGTTTGTGCTATAGACACCAATAAACAGCAAGGAGAAAGTTTCATTTATTTTATTCATAATTTGAAAATTATAAAAATTTAAATCGAATAAAAATAGTAACATGGCGTTCAGAGAGTAGGAGTACACAGGCGTCTTAATTTATTCTCAATCAACGCCGGCGATGCTTGCCAGTCTAAAATACAGATAACAATCAATGCAAAAAAAAAAATATCAAGGCCGACAAGGGAAGCAACTGCTGTTTATACTGTATTAAGTTGTCTCCCTTTATCTGCTGGTTACACATGTCAGACCTGTTCTCTTGTATGGCTGTGAAATATGTTCAACGACGAAATGTCAGAACGACACGATCCTGGCTGCAGCGCATCGGATGGAGAAAATTGTCGGTCTCACTCCATGAGAAAGTATGGTGCACAACGACGTCTCAACTGTTATGGCCACGTCGCCTATCGGCAGTCATCCGAAACGTTCCAAAGTGCGTCCCACATTGATGTCGAGGGCTCAAAGCCACGTGGTAGGCCACTTAAGACACCAACTTTGGATAAGGGCAGCTAGTTTTTAATATATTTAGACAGAAGGAATCCAACAAGAAGATGGAAGTGAAAAAAAAAGGCAGACTTACTTTCTTTTTGTGTGGCTTCCACAGCAAGGATGGCTTCTTTAACGTCTTCCTTATTGGAACGCATGTCTTTGAGTACAGCTTGATTCAGGGCTTGCTGGAATAAGAGGTGACAAAAGTCATGACAAGGGTAGATGACCAAGTCTGGCACAAGGTGATGTTCAAAGAGCACCTCAAAAAGTTTGGTTTAAGTGTTTAAATGAATTTTTATTTTTGATTAAAAAAAATAAATAAATAAATAAAATCATAGGCTCACAAAATAAGAATATTTGGTGCTTCTTGACATAACAATCTCCTATAAATATACTAAATAAAAATCTAATTTTAGAAAATACAGACTTGTTAAATAAAATCTTCAAGTAAATTTTACAGAAAAACAATCCAGTAGTTTTTTTGGTGCTAATTTATATTGAGATAATACATGCAAAATATGTCAGTTCAAAATAAAATATCAAGAAAACTTATGGATATACTTACTTATCAGTAAAAAATATTAGTGTACACAAAAATTACAGAAAATAAGCAAGTAGAATTTTAATAAAAAATAAAATTAATTTACTATTCAGAGTCAACGAACACCGAACGACAAGACCACGTGGTGTCTTATATTAGAAGGGAGATAATCTGTCTTGACGCGAATGTCGTTCGGAGTTCGTTGAATCCGAATAGTAAATTAATTTTATTGTTTATTAAAATTCTACTCGCTTTTATTTTTGTAATTTTTGGTGTACACTAATATTTTTCACTGATAATTAAGTATATTCGTAAGTTTTCCGGCTATTTTATTTTGAACTGCCATATTTTGCATGTATCTCAATAAAAATAAGCACCATTTTATTACAATTTTTCCTCAACTCAGTAATTTGAGTTTAGAGATATTTTGTTAAATTATCGGGGGGGGGGGGGGGGGGGGTAATCGCAAAATTAATATTTTTTGTTCGCTAGTTGTTGCTTTTGATGCTTCTTAAGATTTTAAATTTAGCAATTCATAAAAAAATTGAAAATCTTTAAAAAAAAAAAAAAAAATACTAGATTGTTTTTCGTGAAATTTGGTTACTAGTTTTTAATCACCATAAGAAGTATTTTCTGAAATTAGAATTTTATTAAGCGTATTTACCGATAGTGTTATGTCAAGAAGCACTGAATAGTTGATTGTTCAGGGGAGATAACTTCAATACGGTTCAACTCCTGAATATTACAAGACCCTGTCCCATCACCGCAATATTGCATCCCTGTGCTTGTTTTACAAGTACTTCCACGGAATTTGCTTCGACGAACTTGAATACTCCCGACCAACCTGACTAGCAGCAAAATTCCAACCTATTTACCGTAGAGGTACCCAGATGCCAGAAAACTTTCTACTCTAATAGCTTCTTTCCTAGAACTGCTTGCCTTTGGAACTCCTCCCTGTTTCCCCGACTGTACCAACATGCAAAAATTTAAATGTAATGTTAACAAACATCTTGCTGTACAACTCCTCACTTAGGGTGCCCCCTATAAATCTGTCTGGGGTGAATAAAAGTGAAAAAAAAAGATTTGTTTGAATTTAAAAAGTCATTTTTGATTTCTGCATTCATCTCATTATTATATTGAAAAATTAACTGAGACAGTGTACATTTAAAGCATAACCATAATGCCTTTTTCAGTTTGCGGCCGCTGCACCATGGAAGAGGCTGTCAGAAGCAGGTCAGCCTTCAGAGGACCAAATAATTCAATGCAACGCTAGATGCATCATGGCAGAAGATCTTTGGATAATTACCCCTCACTTGAGCAGCAGAGGATGCGAACGTAAATCATCAACCGGAAGGGGAGTTCTTCACTCCAGCACCAAGTCGTGATCCCCATAGGACCTAGCAAAAAATGTACCGTCAGTGTTTTCGTCTCATTAGAAGAAAGACAGCATTCTCTGTCCATGTTTCTACCAGAGGTAGCGACGATGTCTATCATATCCAGGATTAAAGTCGCCTTGGACAAATATTTAGACGGTATACAGACGTACACATCTTCTAATTGCCAACTGTCCTTTTTCATGGCTTGTTGCTCTTTGCCAATAAATCTGGTTTGGTTTATAACAATGGAAGGGACATAACTTTTACTCATTCTCATGACATTTACATAAAAGTTCTAAAAATTATTTAACCATGTGTTTATAATGGTTTAACAACTTTTTCCACATGTTATTTGGAAAAAGATTTTTTTCCAAAATGTCTGTTATTGATGATAAACGAAATAATTTGTTCGATGACAATATTATTTTTTAGCGTAAATGACAACATAATATTATAGGAAAAAGTATTTCCAGTCATGCTGTCAAGTTTCAAGTTTCTAAAAGTAAAGACATAAATTTTTAAATAAAAACTCATTTTTTTTGGGGGGGGGGGGGGCTTAATTCCTTACATCAAGGCACATTTCTTTAGAGTCGTGTTGAAACTTTTCTAAACATTAGTTTTCTTCATCCGGTTTTGCTATTTATTCCATGACATTTTTTTTTTTTTTTTCAATCTTAAAATATTTATTTTTTGCTAAATAACAGCGATTCGTTCACTAAGCCTCCATCTTCTTTCTTAAGATTTCAAGGGCAGAATATTCGAAATCTTCCTAAGAAAGAAGATGGAGGCTTAGTGAATGAATCGCTGTTATGATACAAAGAATAGAAAAAAACTTGTAATTAAAGTTCTAGTGGATAATTTTTTCTACTTTTTTGTACAGTGAGTAAGAATATAACGCTGAAGAAGTATATAATATTGTTTTTATAAAAAAATATTTTTTTCATACGGTCGCTGAACAGCATAAGCACCAACTAATTTTTAGAAAAGTTTCAACATGACTCTAAAAAAAAGAAAAGGGATTGTCGGTCAGTTTCACCCCAGTGCAAGATCGGCAGTTAAATAACTAACCCTAATCCCTTTACTCTTGTTTAGGGTCTGGTGACAGCTTTCCAAGACAAGTCACTACACTTTTGTGGGCCCATAGATTAAATAGTATGGCATTGGACCCCATTTTTTTTCTGCACATGAATATTGTCATTAAGTTTTTTTTTTTGTTTTTTTTACTTAAGTTCATCCCAAACAAAGGCACAATGCCACTGAGACGTAGGGAGGGGCCTACTGTGACTTAGGGAAATCCTATATGGGGAGTTTTGCAACGAGATGTTTGTTCACATTAAATTTTAAATGTCTGTATGTTAGTACGGTTAGGGAAACAGGAAGGAAATTCCAATGGTTTATTTAATTCATCCTCAAAAGCAGGAAGATTTTTTTTTTTTTAAATAGTACGTGGAAAAGTTGTTAAACCATTATAAACATGGAGATAATAAAATATTTTTTACAACAACTCTGACGTAAATGTCAGGAGGATGAATAAGAGTTATTTCCCTTGCATTGTTATGTTTTTAATGTACGTGGTGTCTCAGAATAAACGACCCATTTAGAGGTTAATAATTCCACAAATATCAAATGATATTAATCTGTACTTTTCAGGGTTGATAGAACATAGAAAAACGTTTCAAAATCATCCGACGATGGCATTATCAACAGAAGAAGATCGAAAGAAACATTAAAAATAGATTTTCTTCAGATACAGGGTGTCACAGTATAAACGTAACCCATTTAAAATTCCACCAATATTAATATTTTTCTGTATATTTAGGGTTGATAGAAAATGGGATTTTCGTTTCAAAATTATCCAAATGAATGACATGGTCAACAGAAGATTGGGTGCAATTTTAGTTAAAGGGCGATGCAGTTAATTATTTTCATGTAAAAGCATTATTTTGTACTTACTCAGTCATATTTTATCTCTCACGGCACGAAAAAGAATTTAAAAATATCAAGCAGAATTTTAATTAGAACGATTTTTCCATTTTGATGTACAACCTGTATTTGCGCCCGAGCCGACATTTTGACTGTGAGCGGTCGATAGAATAGACAAGGGCATTAACTCCGTTTTTATTGTTAGGATTATAAAAAGAAAGAAACACATAAGCAATAATAATAAAATATATATTTATTAAATAAAAAAAATAGAAAATTAAATACTTTGTTCACCGGGATACTTTCCACGATATAATTTTCTTGTTTTTTTTTTTTCATATTTACATGGTAACAGCGACCAAATATGGATAATAAAATATATATGTATTAAATAAAAAAAATAGAAAATTAAATAATTATTTTTAATTTGTTCACCGGGATACTTTCCACGATATAATTTTCTTGTTTTTTTTTCTTTTTTCATATTTACATGGTAACTGGGTACCGTTCTGCTATTTCCCTGAAAACGGCACCCAGTTTATTGTTCCTGACACTTATCTGCCCTTAGTTAGCTAACAGGCCACTCCGAAAATGGCAGCGACTCGACATTTCATATCTCCCTTATGGAAATGGAAAAATCGTTCTAATTAAAGTTCTGCTTGATATTTTTAAATTCTTTTTCGTGCCGTGAGAGATAAAATATGACTGAGTAAGTACAAAATAATGCTTTTACATGAAAATAATTAACTGCATCGCCCTTTAACTAAAATTGCACCGAAAAAAAGGCCACATTTTCTCCAGATACAAGGTACTTCATAATCATCCAAGGAGATGGCATTATCGTTAATATTGGCAGAGTTATTAACCTCCAAATGGGTGTAGTTCAGTAATGAAGCCTACTTCTCTCTAACAAGCCACGTCCTCAGCAAGAACTGTGCTTTGTGGATCTCAATCACCAGATGAAGTCCTTTATTTTATTTTTCATTGAAATCGCTCCAGACAAGACACAAAGCCACTTGATGTAAGGAGCTAAATAAAAATAAAAAAACTAATAACTAGCCTACGATAAGTGTTAGATGGTTAGATTCTGACCCAGAAAACAGCAATTCTTCCCCCTTTCTCAGAAACATGTGAGGACTAAAAGACAAAATAAGGGAAGCGAGAATTATAAGGCTGCCGAAAGTAAGCCAAAAGTTTACTTTCTACTCTCCTAAAATATATATATCACTCCCTTTCTTTCTCTCTATCTATAACTCTCTCTCTTTCTCTATCTCTCTCTCTCTCTCTATATGTATATCACTCTCTTTCTTTATCACTTTCTCTCTCTCTTTCCAATGTCCACTTTCTACTCTCCACTTATCCCCTCTTTCTCTCAAATCCATCCTCATCACATCCTTCCATTTTTTGTTTGACCTTCCCCTGTCAACTGACCCTGCTACCTCAACTGTTCTAAAGTGGCAATAGGCCTTGCTCAGGTGAACAAACAAATGAAAAGATTATGTAGCGCTTACCTTGAATTCCTGACAGTGTTCCCTCTTGAAGTTCTGTGGGGCAGGAATAAAAAAGTATGGTGCAAATCCATGAACATGAGCCATGACACTGTTACCCTGCATGGTCACACCACACATACGAATAATTGGCACTGGCCCGAGGGTAGAACCAGGCATACCAGGGTAGGGCGATCCTGAAAAGAAACAAAAAGATTTTTTTTTATTTACTTTTATTGACAGTGGCACCCCAACTCTGTTATAGTTCAATTTGTGGGGATAATATTTTCTCTTCTCTACAGGCTCTTTCTTACAGAAGAGACGTTACTAGACTTTCTCTACTCTATTGTTATTTCCATGGAAGGTGCTCGACTGAGCTCCAGTATTTGGTTCCTCCTTGTAAGACATTAACAGTAAGAACTTGTCAGACTACCACCACTGCCAAGAACTTTCCTGTCTTCCTCCGTGTGTCGAACATGAAACAAAATTTCTATGAACAGATTTTCTTTCTAAGAAATCTCTATTTGTGGAACACGTTACCATGGTATTGCTTCCTTGCGGACTACATGGTCATCTTCAAATCCAATTTCAATAAATACTTGTTATAAACTGACTTAATAAGTAATCAAATTTTATTCATTCCATCCATCATTTTCAATCCTCTCATCATATTTTTCATCATTCAACTTACAAATCTACCTACCCTTTTAGCATTAATAAGTGGTGATTCATTAGTAACAAAAAATCATTTTTTGGCGCTTGTTCGTAATTCTCCACAACCAGTTTTTCCCAACTTTTTTATTGACCAAATTTTATTCTTTTTCGGTGTACAATTACCTATCAGGTCGCAAGAGAATTTCGTGTTTTTTGGAAATTTTTTTTTCAAAGATTTTTGATTTTAGGACGGGTGATCATTTTTGTATATAAATTTAACGTAAAATGATCCCTCACTTTGCGACCATCACAAATTTTTCCAAAAATTTCCAAACAACCCGGAATTCTATAGCGGCATAATTGTACACTAAAAAAATTTAAAAAATTTGGTTCGTAAAAAAGTTGAAAAAAAAAAAAAATGGGTGAATAAACAACAACAAGCAAACATTATCAAAAAGTGGGTGATCAGTCTACGTTAGATTTATATAGGAAACTGATCCCCCCTCCTAAGATCTAAACTATTTTGAAAAAATTTCTAAAAAAACCACAGAATTCTCTAGCGACCTGATAGGTACACAAGAAAAAGTAAAATGTTGGGAAAAACGGGTTGTGGACAATTACAGAACAAGCGCCTCATTTTTAACTCAGGGTGCGTACCTGGTTGCCTTTATATCAAGAACTTTAACAAAGTAGTGTGTTGCATTATCCAACTTTTATTTATCTACCTCCCACAGCAGTAAGATGTGACACAAGGTCGGAAAGTGGGATTTGAAAAACCAGCGCCCGAGAATTTGAGCACTCTGGCCTACAAAAAATGCCTGGGCAGCCCCGTTGGCATTCCCCGGTAGGGGTGCCTCAGGCAGTAAGCAATAAACTTACTCCTCCCCAAAGAGGGGAGGTGAAGCCTGGGAGGATGGACCTCCTAGAACTGCACAGGACAGACCCATAGACCGGCGTAAATCAAGCCCCGAAGGCCAAGACGATACCAGTCTATGGGGTGCAGTATCCATCGAAACAGATACTACATTTTGATCCAACTGTTGAAAACGAAGCAACTGATAGCATTGAAGCGGTTCCGAAATGCAGGAATTTCTAAGCGAGACAACATTTTATTTTAGTAAAAGACCAGTGGCATTTACGCTTGACAGCACAAGGAAGACAAAGACTAAACAACGTAAAATTCAGCCGTGGAGTTTTGAACAAGCATCGTTTAACGGAACAATTAAATATCACCCCGATAAAGAAAATGCCTAAGAAACATGTAACACAAGAACACCAGTCGGTACTTACCAATATAATTGTCCATGTAGATCTGTTGAAATTCAATGGAGTCAGTCTGTGAGTTGATCGGTGGAAGAGGCGGACGAGACCATTTGTCTGACGTATCAAGCTTTTCATCTGAAGCAAACAAAAAGAATTTAGATTTTTATCGTTGGACGGAGTAAATTCAGGGAACTTCTGCCATCACTAACCAGCAGAGCGTTACCACTGCCGACCAAGGGAAGAGTCTATCAGGCATGTGTACAAAGTATGATGCTATACGGAAGTGAAACCTGACAAGAGAGGGTTACGGATATGTGTTACATGGAGAGAAATGATATGAGAATCATACGATGGATATGTAATGCGAGTCTTTAAGACAGGCTTAGATCTGATGACCTCAGAGGAAGATTAAATCTGGACAGCATAGGGAGATGTATGCAGATGTGGTTAAATTTAAATAATGGATGAGATTTTTTGGGTTAGTAGATGTAGAACAGTTGAGATAGCAGGGTCGGTTGGCAAGGGAAGGCCAATGAAAATATGTCTGGAAGAGATAAGAATGGATTTGAGAGAAAGAGGAATAAAGACCTGGCCAGAGATAGGTTAATTTCTAAAAGCCATCCAACACATGCCAGCATATAAAACAGACATCAAACTGAATATGAAGGTGTTTTCATTTTTGGCAATGATGCGAGCTGTGAAGTCTTGAGTAAATTCATTTCTTTAAAAAGGTCACAGCCAAGACCTACCCACAAATTCTTGACTGTAAGATTCTTGAGCAAGTTCATTATCAAGTTGCTCCATCATTTCCAAATCCTGTTCAAAGACTGATGGCATATCTTCATCATCGTCATCAAATCTGAAATTTTAAAAAATATATGAAATTATTTTGATTTTATTCAATAACAAAATTGAACAAAAGATTTAAATTTAAAAGTTTTTCCTTAAGTCATACAAAATTTAAAAAGGAAAAGGTGCTCCTTCTGTTTAGACACAACATGTTAGGCCTTTCTTAGAAAAAAATAGCTAAAGAAATGTATAAACTTTGTTATGTACTTACGTGGTAGCTTAAAAGACTGTACACCAAAAATTATGCAAATTCATCCAGTATTAAATTAAAAATAAAAAACGATTTTATCATTCGGTAGCCATTTTTGTTAAACCAGTAAACAAAATTTGAGTTATCTCCCTTGTCTTTTTCATAAGTGAAAATGTCTAACGAAACTTAAGATAGTATTTTTTCTTTTTTTTATAATTTAATAAATACTGGATGAATTTGCATAATTTTTTCTGTACAATCTTATTTTCAGATATCACGTAAGTACATAAAGTTTATACATTTCTTTAAATATTTTCATGTCGTACCAAAACAGCAGAAGCACGTATATATATATAATCAATGTGTTACTCATCATAAAACAGACAAACCAAATCTTTAGTTCTGATTAATGTGGTAATCAATATCACTATTAAGCAAACTACTTACAATGTGTCAACGAAAGTTTCAGCTGTTTTCTGTCAACAAGAATATTACGGAGAATCTGGTAGGTATACAACAACTACCCATGCAATGCTACATACAGATTTAGCTATCCGTAACTGAAAAAAACAAAAAACTTATATTTGCTGTAAATACTAAACCAAATCCAAGAGCAAATAATGGAGTCATTTGTTGTTCTTTGTAATTGCTTCCATTATTCCAGCCACAAATAGTAATAGTTAGATAGGGCATTCCTTTTGGAGCTGTCGTCTTCTCGTTGACATAAATCAGCCGAGTATCTCGTTGACACGTTCTAAGGAGTTAGCTCAACGGGTAATAACGTTTAGTTTAATAGGTCATCGTAGTGGTGTTTTTTTCTTTACTAATGAGTCACCTCTTACCTCAGCCCAAATGTTCGATACACGTCATGTTGAAGGTTTATTTTTAAGATTACAAAAAAACTAATACATCAATTAATTTCGTACTCCGACAATAATTGAAATTGATATTTTTCTTGATTGTTTTCCAAATTTCATGACGAAATTTCCAAAAGATGAATAGTACGATATCTTTAAAAGAAAGGGGGGGGGGGGGTAAAAAAAAAAAAAACTGACGTAAATGGCCAAAAATGACGTTAACATTTTTATGACTTTATTTGCTGAAAACTCAAAATATATAAGGTAGATTATTATTTATTAATGCATATGAAAGGATATTCATTTCTGAACAAAATGGTTGTATTTTGACGACTTAAAGTGCTTTGGTGTTTAAAATATGACTATTTTAGTAGAACTACGTTGAAATCCGTGCTTATCCAAACTGTTTTATGGTCGATGGGTATTGCTACTGTAAGAGCACTGCCCCAATAGAAGGTAATTGCAACCCACTATAGGTAACCTCTTTGCAAAGAACATCATGGTGAAACAAAATATTCAAATATATGGAGAGCCATGATCATCGATGTCTGCAAACAGACATAATACCTGAAGAAGAAGATCAGCACCCTGCACGATAAATCCAATAAACATGACCACGTTCGTGTTACTCTCCCCCATGTCGATGTTAGTTTCTATTTCTCTCTCCGTTCATCCATATTTTAATAGATAAGTATGTTTACGTACCTTTGTTTTTTGGCAGGAAATTTTGATTTGTTGGGAGGACCTCCCCTTTTGTCTGCCATTTCTACAAAAATAAAAAAAAACAAAAAAAAACAATCAGGATGTTAGAACAACTTGTACAAATCTTTAATAAAAATTCAAACAAAATGATACCTATCTTTATTTATATAAAGTTGGGTAGGTGTATATATTTATATGTACAGAATTCACTACTAATTATATACTAATACTTTTACTACTAATTCAAGTTAGGTAAGTGTATATATTTATATGTACAGAATTCACTACTAATTATATACTAATACTTTTACTACTAATTCAAGTTAGGTAAGTGTATATATTTCTATGTACAGAATACACTACTAATTATATACTAATACTTTTACTACTAATTCAAGTTAGGTAGGTGTATATATTTCTATGTACAGAATACACTACTAATTACATACTAATACTTTTACTACAAATTCAAGTTAGGTAGGTGTATATATTTCTATGTACAGAATTCACTACTAATTACATACTAATACTTTTACTACTAATTCAAGTTAGGTAGGTGTATATATTTCTATGTACAGAATTCACTACCAAATTATATACTAATACTTTTACTACTAATTCAAGTTAGGTAGGTGTATATATTTATATGTACAGAATTCACTACTAATTATATACTAATACTTTTACTACTAATTCAAGTAAGGTAAGTGTATATATTTATATGTACAGAACTCACTACTAATTATATACTAATACTTTTACTACTAATTCAAGTTAGGTAGGTGTATATATTTATATGTACAGAATTCACTACTAATTATATACTAATACTTTTACTACTAATTCAAGTTAGGTAAGTGTATATATTTATATGTACAGAAGTCACTACTAATTATATACTAATACTTTTACTACTAATTCAAGTTAGGTAGGTGTATATATTTCTATGTACAGAATTCACTACTAAATTATATACTAATACTTTTACTACTAATTCAAGTTAGGTAGGTGTATATATATTTCTATGTACAGAATACACTACTAATTATATACTAATACTTTTACTACTAATTCAAGTTAGGTAGGTGTATATATTTCTATGTACAGAATACACTACTAATTATATACTAATACTTTTACTACTAATTCAAGTTAGGTAGGTGTATATATTTCTATGTACAGAATACACTACTAATTATATACTAATACTTTTACTACTAATTCAAGTTAGGTAGGTGTATATATTTCTATGTACAGAATTCACTACTAATTACATACTAATACTTTTACTACTAATTCAAGTTAGGTAGGTGTATATATTTCTATGTACAGAATTCACTACTAAATTATATACTAATACTTTTACTACTAATTCAAGTTAGGTAGGTGTATATATTTCTATGTACAGAACTCACTACTAATTATATACTAATACTTTTACTACTAATTCAAGTTAGGTAGGTGTATATATTTCTATGTACAGAATACACTACTAATTACATACTAATACTTTTACTACAAATTCAAGTTAGGTAGGTGTATATATTTCTATGTACAGAATTCACTACTAATTACATACTAATACTTTTACTACTAATTCAAGTTAGGTAGGTGTATATATTTCTATGTACAGAATTCACTACTAAATTATATACTAATACTTTTACTACTAATTCAAGTTAGGTAGGTGTATATATTTATATGTACAGAATTTACTACTAATTATATACTAATACTTTTACTACTAATTCAAGTTAGGTAGGTGTATATATTTCTATGTACAGAATACACTACTAATTACATACTAATACTTTTACTACAAATTCAAGTTAGGTAGGTGTATATATTTCTATGTACAGAATTCACTACTAATTACATACTAATACTTTTACTACTAATTCAAGTTAGGTAGGTGTATATATTTCTATGTACAGAATTCACTACTAAATTATATACTAATACTTTTACTACTAATTCAAGTTAGGTAGGTGTATATATTTATATGTACAGAATTTACTACTAATTATATACTTATACTTTTACTACTAATTCAAGTAAGGTAAGTGTATATATTTATATGTACAGAATTCACTACTAAATTATATACTAATACTTTTACTACTAATTCAAGTTAGGTAGGTGTATATATTTATATGTACAGAATTCACTACTAATTATATACTAATACTTTTACTACTAATTCAAGTAAGGTAAGTGTATATATTTATATGTACAGAACTCACTACTAATTATATACTAATACTTTTACTACTAATTCAAGTTAGGTAGGTGTATATATTTATATGTACAGAATTCACTACTAATTATATACTAATACTTTTACTACTAATTCAAGTTAGGTAAGTGTATATATTTATATGTACAGAAGTCACTACTAATTATATACTAATACTTTTACTACTAATTCAAGTTAGGTAGGTGTATATATTTCTATGTACAGAATTCACTACTAAATTATATACTAATACTTTTACTACTAATTCAAGTTAGGTAGGTGTATATATATTTCTATGTACAGAATACACTACTAATTATATACTAATACTTTTACTACTAATTCAAGTTAGGTAGGTGTATATATTTCTATGTACAGAATACACTACTAATTATATACTAATACTTTTACTACTAATTCAAGTTAGGTAGGTGTATATATTTCTATGTACAGAATACACTACTAATTATATACTAATACTTTTACTACTAATTCAAGTTAGGTAGGTGTATATATTTATATGTACAGAATTCACTACTAATTATATACTAATACTTTTACTACTAATTCAAGTTAGGTAAGTGTATATATTTATATGTACAGAATTCACTACTAAATTATATACTAATACTTTTACTACTAATTCAAGTTAGGTAGGTGTATATATTTCTATGTACAGAACTCACTACTAATTATATACTAATACTTTTACTACTAATTCAAGTTAGGTAGGTGTATATATTTCTATGTACAGAATACACTACTAATTACATACTAATACTTTTACTACAAATTCAAGTTAGGTAGGTGTATATATTTCTATGTACAGAATTCACTACTAATTACATACTAATACTTTTACTACTAATTCAAGTTAGGTAGGTGTATATATTTCTATGTACAGAATTCACTACTAAATTATATACTAATACTTTTACTACTAATTCAAGTTAGGTAGGTGTATATATTTATATGTACAGAATTTACTACTAATTATATACTAATACTTTTACTACTAATTCAAGTTAGGTAGGTGTATATATTTCTATGTACAGAATACACTACTAATTACATACTAATACTTTTACTACAAATTCAAGTTAGGTAGGTGTATATATTTCTATGTACAGAATTCACTACTAATTACATACTAATACTTTTACTACTAATTCAAGTTAGGTAGGTGTATATATTTCTATGTACAGAATTCACTACTAAATTATATACTAATACTTTTACTACTAATTCAAGTTAGGTAGGTGTATATATTTATATGTACAGAATTTACTACTAATTATATACTTATACTTTTACTACTAATTCAAGTAAGGTAAGTGTATATATTTATATGTACAGAATTCACTACTAAATTATATACTAATACTTTTACTACTAATTCAAGTTAGGTAGGTGTATATATTTATATGTACAGAATTCACTACTAATTATATACTAATACTTTTACTACTAATTCAAGTTAGGTGGGTGTATATATTTCTATGTACAGAATACACTACTAATTATATACTAATACTTTTACTACTAATTCAAGTTAGGTAGGTGTATATATTTCTATGTACAGAATTCACTACTAATTACATACTAATACTTTTACTACTAATTCAAGTTAGGTAGGTGTATATATTTCTATGTACAGAATACACTACTAATTATATACTAATACTTTTACTACTAATTCAAGTTAGGTAGGTGTATATATTTTTATGTACAGAATTCACTACTAAATTATATACTAATATATTTACTACTAATTCAAGTTAGGTAGGTGTATATATTTCTATGTACAGAATACACTACTAATTATATACTAATACTTTTACTACTAATTCAAGTTAGGTAGGTGTATATATTTATATGTACAGAATTCACTACTAATTACATACTAATACTTTTACTACTAATTCAAGTTAGGTAGGTGTAT
The DNA here is from genome assembly GCA_963556195.1 of Sepiola atlantica. NCBI lineage: Eukaryota > Metazoa > Mollusca > Cephalopoda > Sepiida > Sepiolidae > Sepiola > Sepiola atlantica. Next base: position 200,794,897 of record OY744518.1, read on the forward strand.
ATATTTCTATGTACAGAATACACTACTAATTATATACTAATACTTTTACTACTAATTCAAGTTAGGTAGGTGTATATATTTATATGTACAGAATTCACTACTAAATTAAAACTGATCATTATTAATTTTTGAACACAGCTGCTAGGTGCAACAGTTCTGAAATGTGGGCTATATTCAGTTTTATGCAAAGGGGAGAAAGAGGGGGGGGGGGGATTCATGAAAACCTAGATACCTCCAATTTTGAAGAAAGTGTTTCAATAGTTATTAGACATAAATTAATAAACATTCCACAAATTTCAGTTTCTTTGGCGTATTTTAAAGGATTTTTATGGGCACAAACTCCCATTTGAAATTCAAATATTTCAGATTTGCATTAAATTTGATCCATAGTGTATTAGACAGCAATAAAGTAAGATACCCCGAATTTCCATTCAGTCTTGAACTTTAATTTTTTTTAATTCCTAGAATCAAAATCATGTAATGGATTTTGATCAAATTTGGAATAAGGATTCTAGACATGAGGAATAGTATCATTATATCTTGATTTTAATCTTTGTAAGGATACATAAAAATGGTGTTCTGCTTGGGGAATTAATTTTACTCATGCTGAGACGTTTATTCTTCTAGTACTAATACATGATGTTGAGTCATTTTCTTTGTATTTATTTTGTGATTCATAGCCTAGCGCACACAACTTCAATATGTGATTCTGTTTTGATATAAAAATCTTTTTGTAATCCGACTATGTTCTTAAAAAAAATTCTATTTATAATCGATTGTATTGATTACATACTTTATCCAGATCAATATTTACATTTTGCTTCATGGAATTAATAGAAATAAAGAGTATCCCTCCCCCCCAACAAAGATTTATCTACTAAGACCATCACTCATGAAAAACCAGGAACAATTTTAGTAACAGATGCTTTTGCTGATTCACTGATATTAAATTATATTTCAAGCGTTTTTATTGGCTAATTGACATAGATTTGACCAATCAGTGTTTGTTCCAAAACAAAAAACAAAAGTATTTATTTTGAAGCACTACCTGTAAGTTTATCTTTATAAAACTAATCTTATATTTTCACACCTATGAAAAGTAATTATTGGATTTAGATGGATTGAAATGCGAGCTGAAATCTAATCAACATTAAAAAAAGTCACAGACATGATACTGATTTCTATTAACAACTCTACAGATGAAGAAATTCCTTATATTGAGAAAAAGAAAGATCAAGAGACTTGGTTAAGGAGAAAAAGAGCGACTAAGGTTTGCAACCGCCTTTGTCTGACAGGTTATAAAAAATAGATAACCTTTTATCTGTCCCTTGGTCTGACTGACCGTTAGGGTGCCAAAGATGACCTGGCAACCAGTTTTCTCCAGCCCTCCCAATTTTCTGCCTTCTTGAGCATTACTCAGCGCTAACCCTGTCCACTTTTAGATGTTGTCCTCCTACCCTTTCCTTGTCCTTCCTGTATAGTTCCTTGCAGGATTATTTTTGCGAGACCTAATGGTTAGGTGACATGGTCGCACCACTTCAATTTTCCCAGTGGTCAGTAGATTTTCATATGTCCCAACTGCAGGGGTCGGAGCTTAGTGGATAGTGAGATTAGATACTTTTTTGGGAACCTTGTCTAAGAGGGAGAGACTAGTGGATGGTGCACCAGTCCAGATGTGACAACAATATTCCATGCATGGGCGGATGGTGGCTTTCTCGAGATATAAGATACTGTCAGGTGTGAGAAGTTTTCTAGCACGGTAGAGGGATCCCACTTTCTTTGCAGCAGCCTTGGCAATGTCTTCTATGTATTTGTTCCAATTCAAGTTACCTGTGAATGTTAGGCCGAAGAGTTTGAACCTTGGACTCTCAGGTAGAGTGTTATTTGCCATGGCAATCGATGGTTGAAGAGGTTTTTTGTAGTTATTGTAGGAAATGAGCTTTGTCTTTGCAGCATTAAATGTTGCCATCCATTTATGACCATATTCCACTACAGACTGCAGGTCACTTTCTAAGGATTCAGCCATTGCCTCGGATATGTGTGCGTCCGTTTTCCCCACATGACGAGAGTAGAGTGTGGTGTCGTCAGCAAATATACCCATTTTCGACACAATGTCATCAGGGAGGTCGTTTATGAAAATAAGGAACAATAAAGGTTCGAAGATTGATCCCTGGGGTACACCTGCATTTATGTCATGTTGTTTGGATGAACAGCCATCGAAGACAACCTGGTTCTTTCTTTTGGTTAGGAAGGATCTGATTATATTAAATATTTGTCCAGTAATACCATATATGAATTAATTTTTATGAGAAGCCCTTTATGCCAGACCTTATCAAAGGCTTTGGATATATCAAGCGCTACCACCCGAGCTTCACCTGCCTTGTCCAATGTATGGTATATGCGTTCAGAGATGACCTTTAGGACATCCGCAGTAGACCGTGCTTGCCAAAATCCATACTGATGGTCAAAAAGAAGTTTAGCATGGTTTTGTTTCAACGGCATATCAACCCCTTTCGGGTTATTTAATGCCGAATCAGGTCATTTTGGTAAAAGTTTTTATGCTTTAAGTTCTTTATATCTTCAAATATTTATTCATGGTGTTTATCAGTTCTATCTTCAGAATTGTTGAAGACTTGTACCACAGAGGCAATTTCCAGCTATCAGGGAAGCAAGATTCGGCAAGGCATTTGTTGTAGAGTTTGGACAGGACATGGCCAGTTCAGCACAGCATTTCTTTATTACTATTACTGGTATAAGATCAGGCTCACATGCTTTGGAGGTGTCAAGATTTTTTATGATATCTCGGACATGAGATGGGGTGATGGCCAGATCATCAAGTGTGGCTTCAGTCCGCAGTGGGAAATTTGAGAGGAAGTGGTTTGCAGAGTCCAAAGTGGAATTGAAGGCAAAATGCTGCGCAAGTAGTTCAGCCTTATCAGTTGCTGTGCAAACAACATAATCATGGTTGGATAGCTGAGGAATTGTTGATTGATCATTGTTCACCACACTATTGAAGATTGTTCAGAAATCACGAGTACATAGTTTCTGCGACTGAATGCGTTTTCTGATCATCTCTGTATACCTTCTCTTTGCTTCATCTATCACAGTCTTACAATGATTTCTTGACACTAGGTTTCTGTCTATTCGTACTTGACTTGTGGCGGTTGAATTGTCTGAATGCTTGCTGCGTCTGAGCAATAGCAGCTGCACAGTTCGAGGTGAACTATTGTGGAGAGTGGGGTATTCTGTAGAATTTTCGCATGGGGACATTAGCTTCAATGCCTGCTTTGACCCATTCAGTTACCTCATTTGCACACTAATCAGCAGAAAGAGAAGAAGTTTCACTCCACGGGGTGTCTCTGATGTGATCTCTGATGAAATCAAAATCAGCCTGCTTGTAGTATCTCGTCATTTTGAGCAACGGCTCATCAGCTTTGGAACGAGATTTTAGGATGATATCAATCATTACCACAAGGTGATCAGCGTTCCTGAGCGGTCTATGGGCATTCATCACACAAGCCTCGGGCAGTGAGGTCAAGAACAGGTCGAGAAGTGAAGCTTGATGGTCCACATGATCAGGGAAACGGGTCGGGAAAGTGACAGTCTGTGAGAGGGAGTGCGCTATGGAGAAATTATATGTGGAGTTATCAGCTGCACCTGTATAGCTGGAGAATCTAAGCCAGTCACGGTGATGTGAATTAAAATCCCCAAATATATGTATTTGGGCACTCGAGTTAAGTGAGAGTGCTATATCTATGCTTTCAGAGACAAAGTTAAGCAGGGTACAGTCCTGGGTCGAAGAAGAATGGTATAAGAAATATAATTAACTAACGTTAGTTAATTATATTTCTTATACCATGTTGGCTTGATCATCTGATTCTAGTCTATGTTCTCTTGTTAAGGAGGGGGGGGGGCGAACATAAACTCCTAGCCCGTGCATATGTTTGTTAGAGTCTTTACGGTAGAGTGGGAGGTAATCAGTCATGTCAAAATGGTGTGAGGAAATTGAGGATTGAAGGTTTGTTTCACTTAGTGCTAGGATATCCAGGGAGTTTACTAGGAGAAAGGTTTCTACGTCATTGATGTTGGGTCTAAGCCACCGGATATTTGTGAATGCTAGCCTCAAAGGCGGAGGCAAAGATGTTTTTTGGTGGGAATATACTATATGAATACGGCATTACTATAACGTGTAAAAAAAGTAAAATAATTTTTAATAAACACTAAGAAAAGTTTATTAATTGTCATGTTTTCATCTGAATAATAATAATTAAAAAAATAGACAAATTTTATTATTTAACAATTTTGAAAGAGAAACTTTTGTTTGTTAAATTCGGAAAAAAAAATACACTAATTTTATTTTCACAACAAAATTGAAAAAAAAGAATGATTTTCTAAATAAAAAAACACTGCAAAAAAAGTCAAATTGTAAATGGAAAGAAAGTTTGTTAAATTAATGTTTGTTATATTTCGGATCCATTTATAAAAATAAAAAAAACACCGATTTTATCTCCATAAAAAAATTGAAAAAAATATATATATATATTTTCTCATAGTAAGTTGTTTTCTGTAAACGAGGGTACAACTTCTGGGAGGCACCGGTTAAAAAAAGCAGACGGATTTTTGACGTCAGAGTTGTCCGCCATTTTGGCTGGGAAACGACAATTTATCGTTTCGTGTTTACAACAATTAAATGTTTATTATTTTCAAAGTTTTTTGGCGAATGGGCATAACAGGTTATACACCTGTTATGCCCATTCGCCAGTTTTTTTTTTTTTTTTTTTTGGGGGGGGGGGGGTCAAGTACTTTAATAATATATTTATTTACTCCTCTGCAGGAGTTAGGCACAAGGCCAGTTTTATCTTACTCCCACAAGTAAGATGTGACCACAGCTTGGGTCGAGTAAGTGGGGTTTGAAAAGCCAGCGCCCGAGAAAGTGAGCACTCTGGCCATTAAAAATTGCCTGGGCAGCCCCGTCGGCATTCCCCGGTAGGGGCGCCTCAGGCAGTAAGCAATAAACTTACTCCTCCCCAAAGAGGGGAGGCGAAGCCTGGGAGGGTGGACCTCCTAGAACTGCACAGGACTAACCCACAGACAGGTGGAATCAAGCCCCGAAGGACAAGACGACACTCGTCTATAGGGTGCAGTATCCATCGGAACAGATACTACACTTACTTCCTAGCGTGCCAGTAAGTATTTTAATAATATAAAGTAAGTGTGTTAAATGACAGTAAATATCGATTTTTAGTAAAGTAACCCACGGGCAGCCAGTTGGGAACTTTACTTCCTGCGATTAAACAAGATGTTCGACCCTTTATTACTTTACTCACAACCAATATGTATGGTAACCGTATCCACTTTTTTAAAACACAAATACGTCACAAATCAGTAGGTAAACAAAAATAAATTGTTTTGAACTAATTTCCTAACTGCATTTCTTTTAAAATACTTATTATTTACGTCGCCAATAGGGGGGGGGGGGGCGGTCCACAGAATTTAAACGGAACTGTGTTTTTTTTTTTGTGTTTTAGGTTTAGTTCGGCAAAAGTTGGTTCGGTTCAAATTCTATAGAATCACCGCCAATAGTAACGTTCCCCAAGGCGTATAATAATAATAAAAAAAAAAACAACATATGTACTTGTAAGGAATGGACACTAATAAGATTTCAGTACTTAGGGATTCTGTTCGGAGTAGTAACGGAGATTATGACAGTCCCGGAATCATGACAGTCCCGGAAATAGCCGAAGCAGTTTACTATCTGAAAGCCACCTTTCTTTCTTTTCTTTTGAGGAACTAACCCTTCGCATGCTTAGTGTCGTCTGCCTTTTAACATTTTTTTTCGCGGCTTTCAAATCGTAAGCTGCTTCGGCCGTTTCCGAAGCCGAGTCGGGATACTTCGTCAATACTCGGGACTAACTCGGTAAATACTAAAACCTCTGGATACACCTTATAAGAAACTAAAAATAAACAAAAACGTTTTTGATTTAAACAAAGAAGCGAACAAACCTCGTTTAAAATAGAAAAAATCTTTTTAAAATGTTTTTATATTAATAAATTTAATTAATACAAAGTAAATGAAAATGTAAAATAAAAAAAATCACCTCCATTTTATTTAGTTTTCATTCTAACTAAAAGGAAAACAATTTTTAAAGAAACAAACAATTTATAGAGTATAAAAACTTTCAAATATGTAAAGAAATGAAAAATTATTACCGTTGTTTTTTTTTCTACGAATTTGCAGCAAGAAAAATTGGAAACAGTAGATTAAAATGAAGGATGAAGAAGGTACTGCGTTGATATTTTGTAAATGGCGGGAAACGTGGTAGTTGTGTCCGTCGGTGTCACTTGAATGTTTGTCTCCTGCAAAATAATCTTCCAGGGATTTTGTGTGTCTCCAGTTTCGGCATTTACATCTTTCCCACTTAGGATGCTGTGGCACAAGGCCAAAAGGTGGGGAGAATAAGCCAGCGCCCACAGAGGGGTTGCATCCTGGCTCCTTGAATATTGCATGGGCAACCTCGACGGCGTTCCTCGGTGGGGGGGAGCCTCATGCAGTTAGCAATTAACTAACTCCTTCCCAAAGAGGGAAGGCAAGGCCTGGGAGGATGGACTTCCTTGGACTACCCAGAACTAATACGACAGTCCGACAGATAAAAAGCCACCGCAATGGTCTAGTCTCTGTCGGACTGGCGTTTATTTTCTTCCCACCATAGGAAGATGTGTTACAAGGCCGGAAGGTGGGGAGAATAAGCCAGCGCCCCTAAAAAGGGGGATACTTAAACAATACCTTGGATGCCCCGTCAGCATTCCCCGGCACCTCAGGAAGTTAGCAATAAACTAACCCTTCCCCAAAGAGGGAAGGCAAGGCCTGGGAGGGTGTACCTCCTAGGACTACACAGGACTAATACCTCAGCCAGATAGATAAAAGGTCATCGAGTTGGCCTAGTCTCTGTTGGAGTGATTGTCAAGAATGGATCCTCGAATGGTATATACCGTGGCACCAGGTAGCATTGCTACTCGCCTCATGAATTACATGTCTCAAGAAACCCCTTCCCGAAAAATCAATTTTATACCATATGTTTCTCATTTTATTTTTATCCTAATTAACATGGTAAATATTATAGCATATAACTTTGAATAATTGGTTGATGGAAAACTGGATGAAATGGATTTGAGGCACCCCAGGATGGGCAACGGCCAAAAGGACATATTTTGTATTAACACCGATTTTTTTTTTAACTTCCGGTTGAATTATAAACAAAACAATACAGCATATATGCACATTTGTAACTTTGTCTTGGCAGATTTAAAAAAGGGTTTTATTAACAAAAAGTTTTACAAATATTCTAACAAACAGTTTTATTTACAATTTCGTTTTGTTATACGCACATTTTTAATTAAAAAAATGTTTTATTTACAAAACGAATTGTTTTTTTGAACTTTGACAAAACTATTTATTTAATCAAAATGTTTTAGAAAATTTATTTTTCTGACCATTTAGCATTGTCGAAGTGAAGGGAGATCAACCTGATGCCATTATATATCAGCTTTGGCTGTCCCCTTCCCCATCATCATCATCATCATCATCATCATCATCATCATCTGTTTTGGCATGTTGGGGTTGTCGACGCGAGCCATAGCAGTTTTAAAAGAGGAAGGAGTCTGTGCCAGTTGACACGGTTAAGATTCGGATAAAAATTGTTGTTTGGGATAAATACAATTTAGGCGCGCAGTGTGAATATAATTGTATTGGCGCGTGAAAAATAAAAAATAACGCCCACGCAAATTCCGGCGTGGCCTTATATATTAAATCAATTCAAAACGAGCGGACGTAGTAGGGAGCACACCACGTGATATTTCTGTCCAATGGGATTTCTCCAAAGACATTTTTCTAAACTTTTCTCCTTAAGCTCGCTGGAGCCTATCCAAATAGTATTTAAGCACACACAAACATCAAACCCTCTCTCTCAACTGTCTCTTCATTCGGAGGTTACACGCGTCTTACTATCACTCTTCCATTTCACCTTTCGCGCGCTTCATACAATTTCACAGGCGAACATAACCTATTGCATCTCTAAACATTTTATAACATATGAGCATTTCAACAAAACAAAAGACATTCTTCTTTTTACTTACCCTGAAACTAAAGAAAGGACTTCTGAACTCATTACAAAAGGAAATATGTTATATTTGTTAATGGTTTATTTCAGTGAATAAACTTCCGTTGGTTTTGCATGTAAGTCTTCTTATTATTATTTTTATTTGTGGAGGAAGTTATCACCAAAAAAGGCATGACGACCACCACAAGTCTAAACCCTGATTAGTTGAATGGGGAAGCTTCCAGTTTTAGCAGAAAAAAAAGGACAAAAACTTCATCAACTTTAAATTGCTTCCGTTTAGAAACTGATTTTTGAAGTCTAACTCCGCCCTCGTGGGGAGGCAAAACGAAAGATTACAAGTCAGCCGATTTTTTAAAAAGCGTATATATTTCGTTTATTCATTAAAATAACTTGCGTAATCTTCCGTTTTGCCTCCTCGGGCTAGGAGCAAAGTGTAGTATGGAAAAATCCTTCTAAACTGAGGTAAGATCCAGAGTACCCCTTTTTGGGAAGCTTGATTTTTTCCCTACAAAACGGAAGATTACTTAAGTACGGCGATAAATATTTCTGCCCTCGTGGGGAGGCAAGTAAATAGTGACACAAAAACATGTTTTAAAAGAAAACATGTTAATATTTTATTTGTTTTATTTATGGACCCTCTGCCTTCAAATAAATAATAACATGTTAAAAGAAAAAAAAAATTCCGAAATATACTGCATTTATTAAAATAAATAAAAGGTTTTTTTACAAGTGTTTTGTAAATAGCGACCACGTGTATTGCGAGGTCAACCGGAAGACGCCGGTGACTTCTAGACATGTTCCGCGTCTTGTGTTAATGAACTGGGGTCCTTATTGTAGTCTTGATCCGATTTTTTTATAGAAAACAATCTGCAAAACATGTGTCCTTTTAGTCGTTGCCCATTCTGAGGTGCCTCAAATCTAGTTGATCCACAAACTTACTACTTTGCAATGAGGTAGATATGTGATGCGAATGAATGTAAAAATGTTACTAGGTTGTATAAGTTACTCTCTTTCTTTCTTCGTTCGTTTAACTTACTCTTTCCTTTTCGCTGTCCCCGACATAATGAAAAACATGATTTTTTTTTCAGGGAAATCACTTCAGACAAAGCATGAAGCCACTTGATGTAAGTAGCAAACAAGAATGAAAGATGATTATCGCAAAGACAAGAGATGTCTATTGGCCTTAGTCTTGAAAAGACCAAGGCTATAGTTAGGAGGAAAACAGTCAGCAGGAAGAGAGTTCCACAAGCCTGCAGTTTTGGGAAATAAACTACTGAAATAGGAAGCTGTATTACAACGAGGTATCAAAACAGCAAATTGATGGAGACCACTAGACCAATGAGTCAAATGAGCTGGAACAAAGGAAGCAGGGAATTGATCACACAATTCTGAAATACACATGCCATAATAGTATTTATAGAAAAGACTGAGACTAGCAACATCACATCTGTGAGAGAGAAGGTGCAGAGAACAAGTGGGGTCTATCAAATTACAAATACGTTTCTGCACCTCATGAAGAAACTTCAAATGGGACAGAGATTCACCAGCCCAAATATGACAACAGTACTCACATAAATGTTCGAAATCTACCATTTTCAACCAATGAAAATGATTCCCGCTCATGCGAAACAATAAACTTAATGAGCTTGTATGAAATAATAATTTTTTATAAAAACAGCTATGCGACAACTAAAAACCGAGACAGCATCAGAAACATGACAACCCGGCACAACCTCATGCTCACTCTCCTCCCCCTGCATTTCGAGGCCAGGGGAGGTAAGCAAACGACTACATCACTTACAAACATAACAAACGGCAGCATATTACACACTGTTGGAAGAATCACTCACACAAGTCCTAACATACTCACTTAAACACTGACAAAACAAAGGTAAGCATTTTACACTGCCTATTATTCTGTTGCACGCATACACACAATGTCTCATGAATGCATGCACACATATTTGCATACTGATAAATAGCTGCACAAGACCAAGGCCTACTTACGAATGGATTTAAGAAAATGGCTGGTCTACAAAAATCTGACAAGTGCAGGTTCTGCCACTCTGCCATTGAAAGCCAAAGCCACCTAATGTCTGGATGCAAGATCCTTTTGGCTGATGGCCATTACACTGCCCGCCACAACAAAGTATGTAAATACTTACATTGGAAGATCTGCGGAGAGATGCAGCTTGACAGATCACTGAACATCTGGGAACATGAACCCTCACCCATAACATCGAATGGAAAAGTGACAGTGTTCTATGATAAAGACATACAGGTGGGCAGATACATAAAAGACAAGGCCATCAAACCAGACATTGTCATCTGGAATAAACCAGAAAAAACTGCTCTCATCATTGACATAACCATCCCAAACGACTATGGCCTCAATAGAGCCGAACGGGAAAAAATAACAAAATACCAAGACCTCAAAAATGATTTAAAAATAACATGGTCCCTTGATGAAATAAACATCATACCGGTTGTAGTAGGGGCAACTGGTCTAGTGAAAAAAAATCTAAGAAAATACTTAGAAACAATCCCGGGAAGACCAAACTGTATGGAAGTACAGATAGCAGCCCTAAAAGAAACAACATCTATCCTTAAGAGAGCCCTCGGATATAAATTTTACTCATAGGGAAATCAAGTGTTAGCCTCAAGAGTAGGCCCATTGATCTCTTTAGATAAACTAAATTAAAATGAAAAAAATAAAATAAAAGTCACACATGCACAATGTCTCCTGAACACACACACATATTCACATACTAAAAAATACTTGGACACAATTCTCGGGGACCAAGCTGTAGTGAAATACTGACACCAACCCTAAAAGGCCCTCAAGATATAAATTAAAATCATAACGAAATCAAGTGTTAGCTCCAGGAAGGAGCCCCTCCATCTCTTCAAACTAACTGAAATAAAATCAAAAAACACAAAACAAAAAAACAAAGGCCATATATGCACAATGTCATCTAAACTCACACACGTATATTTACAACCATCCCCGAGTGTCTTTGGTCTGTTAGAATCGGGTCGTGTTCCCGACTATAAACGAGTTCATAAAATCAAGCAATTGTTGCATGCAAAAACAGAGTAATAATTAACAAACAAAAGGAGGTAGTTCAAATAAGGTTTATTGAACGTGTGTGTATGTGGAATGATGACGTGTGTGGTGTATGTATGTGTGTCGATAGAAAACAGTGGGAAAGTCCTTGAAAACTGCATACAAAGAAAATGAGTTGAGAACTCTTACCGTTGTTAAACACGTGTTGACGGAGCGCTGGTGTCTTAGCGTCGTTCAGCGAGGCCAATTGAATAGAGAAGAGGCCTTTTTCCAGTGTCCCTTGGTTATATATCCCCTAAGGGCAGATAACTTCTGGTCGCTTTCAGCGCCACCTAACGGTGAACAGCAACACCTACCGGCCGGTTAGTACAGTTATGTTTTGAAAGGAGGGGATAACTGCTACAGGTCTCTCTGTACAAGGGTTTGTCAGGACAACATGACATGAGGATACTTCACCCTACAAGTAAACCCTGACCAAATATTCAAAATAACATAGTATTCAAAGCCCAAATAAGATCCTTTTGACACGGCTATACATTGGCTCGTACGAGGAATCATGCACCTTCTCCAAGCAATGCTACCTCAAGAAACTCTCACTTAGCTTGATACTCCACCAGACTAGATGAATTATTGTCCTGGAATCCGGTAAGACCAAGAATTCACAAGAAAGATATACTACAACGTAGTTAACTGGTAAATTGGGGATAGGAAAATTAATGTTCTTCATATCTTTACTAACTCAACGTTTGAGAGGTAAAGGAGAACTTTAGTTGAACAGTCTAATATCTATGTATCTTATATAGAGATCAAGTGTTAGCCCCAGGAACGGCCCCTTGGATTCTGAGACTTTACACTGAAGTAAAATGAAAACAAAAAAAAAACAGAAAACAAACATATATACACTCGTGTCTTTTTTCTACAATTCCAACCTTCTATAAAAATGGGAATTTTTCTAAATGAACAATTTACTCACTCAAAATATCTTTCACACCACTGAGGCACAAAGATGTGCTACCCTTTCTGGGGAGCTGGTGCTCCCAAAACATTTTTGCAATTCTTTTGCCAGACTTGCAGACAAGTAAAATAAATTCACTGCACTAAAAATGTCAACTCACATGCGGCAGCCATGTTCTGATCAGGGACAGTCGGTGTGATCAGAACATGTCAGCTAAAATATCAACAATGCTATTGGAAACAGCCGGGTTCAAATGGTCAGATCACCTGTCACAAGAGCTTGTTGGAACTCAAAACAATGTGGTGTAAATTGCGCCTCCCCTCTCTCTCTCTCTCTCTCTCTCTCTCTCTCTCTCTCTCTCTCTCTCTCTCTCGCTCTCTACCCCCTCTCTCGCTTAGTTCTTAACAAGCGAAATATTACAGTCAGCTTTTGGACAAGCATGGAGGCAGTCGTGTGCACACAACGATCCCATTTCCGAGTTTTAATTATGTTCTTTTTCGAAATATAATAAATTATATTTTTATATAAAAAGTAATATAGTTTGTTCTATTATTACATATCGTTCATTTCCAGCTCAGTGGTCCCAGCCAGTTCAGCATACCAGCCGACAAAATAGGCAGCCGGGTATGAATAACCCCTTCATTAAAGGGATGTTCCTATCATTGCCACTCTGGGAGCTTGGTACAGTACCAGGACTATAAGAGTCCTTCTACAGACCTCTCTACGGTGCGGACACACCAAGTCACACTTTCCAGCCGTGACTACTGTCCAAACGAGATTGCTCACTGGCAATAACGACAATTACATTTGGATGTGGTTCCACACAAGACTGGCAAACGGTTGTAGCACACCACTATAGATTTGTATATCTATATAAATATGTCCTATTTGTTAACCCTGTTTTCCTCTCTTTCATTCACAACAACATGTTGGTGAATTAAGCACTTGCTAAATGGTGACTCATTCTCAATCATTCATGACGTGCATTTTTGTCATTCGTCACTTATCATCATCGTCATCATATTCGGTTTAACATGCATTTTATATGCTGGCATGTGTTGGACGGTTTTTAGAAATTAACTTTCAAACTAACCTAACATCCAACGCATGCCAGCATGTAAAACAAAAGTTAAACCGAATATAATGATGATCATTTCGCCAGACGAATTAGTATTTTGGCACGTTAAAGTCTTTTCGCCTGTGGATGTAGTTGAAAGCAAGTCACATGACTCATTTTTTACAATTTCTCTTTTTTCTGTTTGGAGCCAATTTTTGTATTGGTTTGGAATGTTGTCAAGCTTATCAAGAACCTTGATGCCAGCAAGACAACTGGACCATATTTATTATGGACCATATTTATTATTGTTTCCAAACTTATCAAGAACCTTGGACCATATCGCACAGAATCAGATGGAGGTTCTGTTTCTACGGCAATAGCTCTTGACATATCAAATTCGTTTGACAGTGTCTAGTATAAAGAGTTGCTTCACAAACTTGCTATGGAATATCTGGAAATGACTTCTCAACCATCAAATCCTTTCTCTCTGATAGGTCTATAAATTAGTTGTTGTTGGGCAGAAGTCTAAACCATATAGTATCAACATGCCCCAAAGATCAATTCTGGGCGCATCATTCTTCCAGATCCTCATTAGTGATCTTCCACATCATATTCTGAGATAATTCATTGATATCTATGCAGATGACACAACTGTCTATGGCAGCACTTCGAAGAACATTGGTGACCAAGATCTTGCAAATTCACTCTTTTCCCACCTGGAGTACATAGGGGAAAAAAGTGGCTTGTTACTTTTAACATCTTTAAAAGCTATTAGAATAGAAATTTTTCCGGCATCTGGGGACCTCTACAGTGAAGGGTTGGGATTTTGCTGCTAGTCGGGTTTGTCTGGGGATGGGGGGTATCCATGTTGAGGAGGGAAGTTCATCGTAGCACATTCCTTGGAAGTACTTGTAAAACAAGCACAGGGATGCAACAGATGTTGGAGCTTGATAGACAGTGTGGGACCTATTAGTTCAGCGGTTCCCAACCTGCGGGGTCGCCTGACAATTTGCCTGGGGTCGCCTGATTTATATTAATTGGATTTTTCCACCAGCTCACTTGGAGGCTGTCCAATTGAAGGCGTATAGTTTGGTAGGTTTGTTTTATGTCTTTCCACAACCATGGACTTCCTTTATCATTTTTACAATTAGAAGATTTTTTTTTTTACATTTTGATTCCCATTAATTATAATTAATAGAATTAATGATCAATTAACAACTGATAATCAATTAATTATAACAATGTTTTTACTTATTATTAAAATCAGTGTACTGTTCCAGATGACGCGCCTAATTTCCATGATTTCGCGTCGACAACGATCGGGCATGTCGCGGAAGCGCCCGAGCGCTGACGGAATAATATCATGTTTTCTTTCTTTTAAATTGTAAAAACATTGACAAAATTCCCCCCCCCCCTAAAAAAAAACTATTCTCACAAAAAAAAAAAAAATGATTTATATCTATATATTTTTTCTTTGAATTTATTCGTCTTATATTAGCTTCTGCCAGTCTTCTAGTTAGAGCTTGGCAGTTTGAATGCAGGGCTTGCCTATTGCTAAGAACGGGAGCCCTAAACCCTAACCCATTTTCTTTCTTTCTTTGTTTTATGTTAGCAAGAAGAAAAAAAAAGAAAAACAGCGAAACAAATGAAAAAGAAAACATTGATAAAATTCCCCCCCCCCAAAAAAAAATTTCTTTCTACACATTTGATTGAAAATGGTTCATTTGACCCTCCCCCCACACTCCCTACAGTTTGTTCGGGTTTTATCTTTTTATCTATGTATTTTTTCTTTGAATTTATTCGTCTTATATTATCGCCTGCAAGCCTTCCATTAATGCTTGGTGTTTTCGTCTCGGCAACTCTCCCGCGCTTCCGCGACCTGCCCGATTGTTGTCGACGCGAAGTCACGGAAATTAGGCGCGTCATCTGGAACAGTACCAAAATCAGTTATGCACATGTTCAATATTCTCTAATCATAATAGTCAACTTAACTAGAATTTATTTTGTGAAATTTCAGATTGCCCGTGATGAATCGAAAGACAAGTATTAGGAAAAGAAAATATAGTGAGGAATTTTTAAAGTATGGATTTGAAAAGCCACAATGTGTCATTTGCCACGAAATTATGTCAGCTGAATCGATGAAGCTCAACAAAATGAAACGCCATTTTGACACTAAACATCCTAACTTTGCGGGCAAGGATGTCCAGTATTTTTTTGATTTTGGCGGCAAGTACCAACAGCAAAATATGGCAGCCATTGTATTACATATTTGGTGACTCTCAGAATCGCCAAAGCCAAGAAACCTCACACCATTGCTGAGGAGTTGCTGCTGCCAGCAACCAAAGACATTGTTCGAGTTATGCTTGGAGCTGAATATGTTAACAAATTTACTAAAACCAAGAAACATATACGTCTGTAGATAATTAAATATCTATTATTAAATATATATATATATATATATATATATATATATATATATATATATATAATTATGAATATTTGTTCCTATCTACATACGTATACATTTTATCCTTTCGGAAATCGTTAGTGTAAAGATGATTATTCATACCGGTCACAGGACTCGAACCCCCTGAACACAAGCCATGTTTTTAACTCAAATTCAGACGTTTCAGCCCACACGCACCTATAAACTATCTGATAAATCAGCGAGAGATTAAACCTATTCAACGCAGCCGTCGTCAAGAGTGTTCAACTGCTGAAGGAACATACATTAAAGCTACGATGACGGCTGTGTTAATACTACTAACTACAGTGCCCATCCTAGATTTGGGGGCGAGAAATATATATATAACAAGAATATCAATGTCTGCTGATATTATGGAGCAAGTAATCCAGGAAATATTTAATATCCAGCTTGATGAATCAACAGATGTGGCAAACTGTTTTCAGTTACTGGTTTACGTGAGGTATATATATGAAGGCGATTTCAAAGATGAGTTTCTTTTTTTACAAACCATTTGAAACAACAACTTCTGCACGCGATGTCTTTGACATTGTTGGTTCATTTCTGCAAAATTATGACATTCCTTGGGGAAATGTTTGTGGTGCTTACACAGACGGTGCTCCAGCAATGCTAGGATGTAGGTCTGGATTTCAACGTTTGGTAATCAATGCATCACCGAAAACCATTGGAACTCACTGTATGATCCATCAACAAGTGTTAGCAACGAAGACTTTGCCACAAGAATTTCAAGATATACTGAAAAGCGTTGTAAGTGTCGTGAATTTTGTAAAAGCTAGTGCTTCAAAAAGCCGCCTATTTTCAAAACTTTGCAGCGAGTTGGATGCATCCCATAATGTTCTATTATTTCACACTGATGTGAGATGGTTGTCTAGAGGCAAAGTTTTAAAACGTGTTTTTGATCTTCGTGATGAATTAAAAACATTTTTTAATCAAAAATCTAAAGTACAGTTTGAAGCACATTTTGGCACAAAATACAACTTCACAAAATGGCTTACTGTGTTGACATCGTTGCAATCTTAAATGAGTTAAATTTGTCTCGCCAAGGACCAAATGCAACATGCCTAGATTAGCCAGAAAAGATCCGAGCATTTCAGTTGAAACTTCAACTTTATCAAAAAAAAAATTGGATGGAAACAGAATTTACATGTTGTCGAACTTATTTGCTTTCTTTCAGGAAAATGATATTGAACAGGAAACAATGAATAGAACAATACTTTCTGTCAAAGAACACTTAAAAAATTTTGAAGAAGAAATTTCAAGATATTTTCCTAATTTACCTGACATACCATTTGCCCTTGCTAGAAGACCATTCACCATCAGAGTTGAAGATGTTCCTGAGAATGCACAAGAGGAGTTCATTGAACTCATTACCAGTGATGCAGCAAAAACTGATTTTTCTTCAATGTCAGTTACCAAATTTTGGATCAAGAGTTTGCAGTTATATCCTGTTCTGTCTGAGATCGCATTGCACCTGATTCTTCCTTTTCCAACAACATACTTTTGTGAAACAGGCTTTTCAAGCTTGTTGGTTATCAAATGGTCTAATAGTCTCCATCAATTCGCTGTTTTGATACCTCATTGTAATACAGCTTCTTATTCCAGTAGATTCTTTTCAAGAAACCACAGGCTTGTGGAACTCTCTTCCTGCTGACTGTTTCCTCCTACCTATAACCTTGGTCTTTTTAAGATTAAGGGCAATAGGCATCTCCTGTCTTTGCGATAATTATATTTGTTCTTGTTAGCTCCTTATATCAAGTGGCTTCATGCCTTGTCTGGAGCGATTTCCATAAAAAAAAAAAACAAATCCAAATATAAGAGCAGACTTGTTGCAGAAAATGATCTGCTCTTGCAAAGACTTCTCCAAGGATTTCAGATCTGGCGAGAAAGATGCAAGTACAGCCTTCCCCCTGACGCTTTTTGGTTTTCGCAATTCGAACTTTTTTGTAGTTAAAATACAACAAATTGTTGTGTTGATAAATTATTATGATTCTAAATTATAACGTTATTATTTCAGCCCGGTTCGTAAACTGCATAAGTACCCTTTTTTAATTTATTTTCTTACTAATTCTCTGGATTTTCCTTATGGGTTATGGTTACAATAACCAAAAAAAAAACAAAACAGTTTGAATTATCTCCCCTTTCATCTGACTTTCAAATTGAAAGATGAAAATTTCATCTTTCCCCCATAATACAGAAGCACCCAATCTAGCACTTAGAAATGTGTAACAATATTGATGCAAATGCTTCTGTGCTGCTGGCTAAAATCTGATTTTGAAATCGAAATTAAGCAAAAATAAAATTTTAATTTAATTTTAACTTAAAAGCTATTAAAAGAACATAACCTTCCTTAACCTTACCACTAACCCTAAGTCCAAGTGGGAATACAAAAAAAAATTTCTCGCTGTTTGTCTGCCTTTTTTTTTTTGAGCACACGATTAATTTTATGGGAGAGTATACTTTTTTCTTTCAAACACTGTAAAAAATTATCACATGACCTAGTATTTTTGGAGGGGGGGCAGCAATTTGGTACTACTATTTCACCAGAGAACCCCTTAGTGATACCATTGGAGCACAGGGAGGAGCTGGTGCTAGTGTGATTTAAAGAGTTAGGAATTGACGAAGTAAGTTCAGGGAATCTATGCCATTACAAACCCGCAAAGCGTTACTGTTGTTGAGCATCGCTCATCGGCGACTCCCCAATTTACAGATTTCCATTGGCAAGTGGTGAATATTCACTACTTGCTTAACCATTATAATAGCTAAGGCTTGTAGTTGTAGCCTCACTATAAGTACAAGCACGGTAGACGGTAGTCATACAAGGGAAAACTCAACGCTTCTTTTAACATTAAACAAATCTTTATTGGGTAGCCTATACCGTTGGGGTATAGCAGAGAAAAAGGTAGGACTGGTGTCCGGTGGAAGGGAACAAAGTTCTTTTACTGCCCGGGGAGCAGTGCTCGGAAATCCAGTGGATGAGGGGGCAGGAGAGAGGTGAAGAAGAGTTCCTTCTAGGTTGACGGCCAGGGTCTCTCTGACGATCCGTTCCACCGTTCAACAGGGGTGCAAATAGTCCGCAAGGGACTAGCTGAAATCAATACGCCCTGTAAGCTGATTGGTTAGTTTAAGACCAACTTGCCCACAGTGGACGCATAAGAAATAGGTCCTATTTCAGACTGCTACATTACCACTGTTAACCAAGAGAAGAGTCTGTCAGGCATGTGTACACAATGTGATGATGTACGGAAATGAAACCTGGTTAGTGAGGATTGAGGACATGCGTTGCATGGAGAAAAATTATATGAGAATTATACGATGCATGTGTAATGTGACAGACAGGCTTAGATTTGATGACCACAGAGGAAGATTGAATCTTGACAGTAAAGGGAGATCTGTGCAGAACAGGAGACTTGGATGGTATAACCACGTTGAAAGAATGGATGAGAGTTCTTGGGTTAGTAGATGTGTTACATTGTGTGGTTATTGGCCTTACCAAACTCTTTTGGTTCTTGTAGAACTTCGCTGTTGATTCAAAGGGGCGATATGTCGTATTTACTTAGATCCGATTCTCGATCGCCATCGCCGCTATACTGACTACTCGTGCGCACTTTTCAGTCGCTGTCGTCGCTAATATTCGTACTGCCTTTTTCTCGCCTGCAACCATTGTGTCACACTGCTATGTTGTCTTAGTCATCACCGTCACTGCCGCCGCCGCCACCATTACTCTTTTCGGGCTGTTATCATCTACCGGTCGCTCGCCGCGTGTTAACATTTTTGGGCTACTATCTTCTCTCTGAAATCAATTTCTTAAAGTACAACAAGTCTTTTTCTGTTTTAAAGAGCCACTTTTATTTAACTATTTTAATTAGCCGACCTGAATGAGTTCGCTGCGATCGAGAGAGAGGTTACGCTAACTAAATTCAATAGTTAATATTCTTAATTACTTGAGAGGGAGGAGTATGGAAGATTCTGTTTTAGGCTCTTAGATTTCCGTCATTCGGAATCTTTCTCGTAACAGCTACATTTTTGGTGATGTTGACTCTCTCGCTCCCAGACAGTAACTGATTAAAATCCCAATTCAATTCTCCCATGCAGAACTCTCGCTACCAAATCTCGCAATCAACACGCAGGTGTGATGTCAACTCTTGACCCTTGGTGAACTTAAGGTCACATCAATGTCACTGCGCATCCGTGGGAACACATCGAACCGAACTGCACGGGATGACTCCGCTACAACCGCGTAAGTCAAACCCGTCTCGAACAGATGAAGGAAAGCATGAAAGGGATAAATAAAGACTTCGCAGAGATAGGTTAGTTTGACAGTCAATCTCTAAAAGCCGTCCGACACATGCCAGCAAGTAAAATGGATGTTGTTGTTGTTATTATTATAATATTTATTATTGTTGTTGTTATTATTATTGTTGTTGTTATTATTATTATTATTATTATTATTATTATTATTATTATTATTATTATTATTATTATGTACTCACTAGGAGTTCTCACACAGGTCATCATCAGAGATTACTCACTGATAATAACCGGTGGTGTTCCCTGGAGTCTGGGTGACAACGAGTCTCCCCAGATTTCCAGTACTCTCCACCTGTTTTCGATAACCTTTGCAAATGACTTTGCATTATCGCAACAGTAGCTTACCATTGATTTCTCGCTGGCAACGACCATTGGTCTTCACAAGGATTTAGGTGGCAATAAGCCTCTCCAAAGTCCCAGTACTCTTCGCACTCTTCCAGTGGAGGTCTGGTTAATGCTCTCCCTCTTCGGTCTTTCCATCCTCCTTGACCTTTCACAGCTATTTTGTGTGGTATCAGCCGAGGCTGATGCCCTTTTTTGGGGGGAGGGGGGGTTAGGGTTAATTTATAAGATTTCTTGCAGTTACAGTTATTATTATTGTTTTTTTTTGTCTTTTCTTTTTTTTTAACGTAGTTCACCCCAAACAAGGCAGGCCACCACTGTAGACGTAAGGGCTACTGAGAAGAAAGAAAAGGGGAGAAGGGGGGGGTCAACCTAAATTGGGATCTGTGTGTAGTGTAAAAATTCTCTCTTATTTCTAAATACAAGTCACTAATTTTTTTTTTTTTTTTTGGTGCTTTAGTTACGGAAATAAACTAGTGAAAATAGTATTAGTTCAAAATTCCAAATTGAAACGGATACTGAGAAAACGATAACTTTTTTTCTAATAGAATGTAAATGATTTTCTTTTGAAAGAAAAATTTTACTTTACAAAACTATTCGACTCCTAGAATTCCAAAATATCCGACTCCCTATTTTAAAGTCTTCCAATATTCAGACTGTCTGTTGATTCTTCAGGGATTAAAAAAAAATCCGACTTCGACTCATAGCATTCTTAAGAGTCTGACTCCGACTCCTTCCAAAACCTCAAACTCCCACTCTGCAACCCTGGTCTGGAACGTTGGGGGGGGGGGGGGTCAACCTAAACTGGGATCTGTGCAGCGAGATGTCTGTTTACATTAATTTTAAATTTCTGCATGTCAGTACTGTCGGGGAAACAAAGGCAGGGAGGGAGTTCCAGAGGCCAGCAGCACGAGGAAAGAAGCTATTTGAGTAGAAAGCTCTCCGGCATCTGGGGACCTCCACAGTGAATGGATGGGATTTAGTTGATTGTCGAGTTGGTCTAGTGAATTCACGTCGAGGGGCTACTAGAGTAGCCAATTCATCGGAGCATAATCCATTGAAGTATTTGTAAAACAAGGACAAGGATGCTACATTGCGGTGATGGGACAGGGACTGGAGCTTGGTTGACAGTGAGGGACCTATTAGGTTGGCGACTCTTTTTTGGACCTTGTCAAGGAGGGAGAGAGTAGTAGATGATGCACCAGCCTAGATGTTATCATTATATTCATTATTGCTGTTGTTGTTGTTCTTCTTCTTCTTATTATTATTATTATTATTAGTAGTAGTAGTAGTATTGATTTACTCCTCTTCAGGAGTTAGGCACAAGGCCAGTTTTTATCTTACTCCCACAAGTAAGATGTGACCCAAGGTCGGGTCGGGAAAGTGGGGTTTAAAAATTGCCTGGGCAGTTCCGTCGGCATTCCCTGGTAGGGGCGCCTCAGGCAGTAAGCAATAAACTTACTCTTCCCCAAAGAGGGGAGGCAAAGCCTGGGAGGGTGGACCTCCTAGAACTGCACAGGACCGACCCATAGACCGGCGTAAATCAAGCCCCGAAGGCCAAAACAATATCAGTCTATGGGGTGCAGTAACCATCGGAACAGATACTACACTTTGATCTTAGCCAAAATAGTAGTAGTAGTTGTAGTGGTGCAGACTGTAAGGAGGGAGGGATCAACCTTAGGAGAGGCCAGATAAAATTCAGCCCCTCCCCCTCCTTCTCCTCCTCCTCCCTCGGGGCTCTTAAGTGACTGATAAGAAGTAAAACCTAAATAAACTGTATCAGTTTAATATCCGGTTCTCGTTGCAAAGAGAGAAAACATTTTTTTTTTAAATAGCAACCACTCCTCGAGATTTTTCGCAGAAAAAGGAACCGCTCCGCAGAAGAACAATCATTTCTCTGCTCACATTGATCCCATTTTCAACCATTTCTAACATGGCATTCAATTTCGCCAAAAGTTACCCTCCTTCTTCAGCCAAAAATGTGCTTTTTACGCAAATGAACCCGGTAAGTAGAACTTTGGTTCCTTAAATTATTTAAAAAGGGAAAATTGTATCCTTCATATGCTAATTTACTTCCCACCTCCACAAAAGAAAAAGAGATTCTACTTTTTTTAGGCGATTACCTGCAAACAGCCTGAAAACTTGGTGGCAAAAGCAATGGTCTTAGATGGTGGCCCTGAACCTTATTTTTAAGGCATAAATAAAAAATATTAAAAGTTTGGGTATTATTGTATAACACCCTCACCCTCCACCGCCCACTTCCACCAAATAAAATGAGATGCAATGTTTTTAGGCGATTACGTGTGAATACCCTGAAAAACCTGGCGGAAAGAAAAATCAACGGCAAATTTATTTTAAAATTTAGAGTGAGCAATCATTTTCGCATATAAAGTTAACACAAAATCATTTTGCCAAAATGATACTCCATTTCTGGACCATTCTAGTAGTTAATGATTTTTTTTTTTTACTATTGCAGATAAATTATGTGCATTATTTTTTTGTGGGGGGGGGGGTCCACTGTTTTTTGGCGATTACGTGTGGTTTTACAGCCTTGCCAGTCGGACTTAGTGTTAGTGTTAAAAATATATTAGTTAATATCCTAATAAGTTAAAATGACCCTCAAAAGTAGAATCTCATTTTTAGGGTGGGGGTTATTTAGCTGAGGGTGTTAATCTACAAATTTACCAAAGTTTGGTGTTAAAATTATGGACTTCTCTGAGTAAAAAAAAAAAAACATGTTTTCTTAACTATACGTCGTCCTCCCATTTTTAATTAATCGCTGCCCAGAGACACAATCATCGTAATAACTCAGGCCATTGCACTGGAAAATGATGTCATGATCTAAAGTAACAGACGAGATCTGTCGAACAGTCAGATTATGGGCATTTCGACTTAAACTCTTCACTTAAAAAATTCATCAAAATTCAGGAAATCAACCAATTTTAATGAAATTTTCAGTATTTATTAATTAACTATCACAGAATATAATTAACCCCTTACTTCATTAGAAATCTTAGTGCAAATGTATCATTTCGTGTAATTTGCGGAGGCTAGATAGCAAACATTAAATTAATATTTAATAATAAAATGGTGTTGTCATAATTTTTTTAATGAAAATTTTTCTTTGAAAAATAATTTGTCTGATTTAATATTCATTCTTTAAATAAGTTCATTTTTTCTGAATTATGCTTAATGTTTGAGTTGATTGTTATGACAACCTGGTCTACATAGAATGAAAAGACTATCAGTTATACTGCATGAAAATATCTCTTGGTTTATAAACACAAGAAGAAAAATACAAATTCCTATTCTTAGCCAGTTTTATTCTTTATATGAACATTTCATTATCATTAGTTTTAGCATCAAAAAAATACAAAAACCATGGATCGTAAACCATGACTACGGAAACGAAGTAAAGTCTTGCACTGAATTATAAAAGTAATTTATTTAAAATATTTCTTTCACAAGATTTTTTCATAGATAATTCTTAAACTTGTATCATCTCAATAAAAACAAACAACTTTTATTTTTAACACTTCTTGTATTATGTCAATAAAAACAATTGAATAATTAAGAAACATTCTGGCTTAATTAAAGATTTTGTTTCGTTTCAGTTTAACTCTGCTCCGTTTCTATTTTACATAATGCAGTACTTTCGATCTCGTTAGACTCCATTTTGTGAAAAAATCACGATTCTTGTAGCATATTTACACATTTCAAACGCGTTTTTTTTTCCAATTACATGCGTAATACTAAAAAGATTCTAATCCAAAATGGTTCCTCATTTAATAATATATCTAAAAACAACAACATAAAACCAGTTTTATCGCCTATAAACTATTTTTTTTATCGCGTTATGTTTCTACCGTCGATCTTTACGATTATTAAAGAATTATTTTAGAATTTAGAGCAGGGATCAATTTCGAGTATAAATTTAACGCAAAATAGTCCTCCATTTCTTCGCCATTATTGAACTAGATAAAGTTTTAGGACATTAACCAGAAATTTTGCTGTACTGTTTTTTGGTGTGTGTGTGTGTGTGTGTGAGAAAAATCCACTCTTAACCCTACCACTAACCCTAAGTCCGTGTCGTAAGCTCCCCCCCCCCTTCCTCCAAAAAATCCTCCCTTAATCCTACCACTCACCCTAATGTAAAATAAGTACCCATTTCCAGTCCACCAGGCGATAATAATCACCCATATCAGATCAGGTATCGTTTTTAGGGAACTAAGGATATCAGTGTGCCCTGAGAGCTGGTTGCCCAACATTTGGCCAAACCACCTCACATGGACACTGATACGCATTAAGAAGTAAGAATCATTTATGACTGCTACAAACGTTTGTCTTGCATTTTGTCAGGAAGAACAGTGTCGGTGAATTTAAAAAGTTTTTCTTTTCCTATTTCATATGTGATACTAAATTGAATTTAACGCCAATACGTTCAGCATGTCATAATCTTAAAATAAAAAAATACAATTCTTTAGCTACTGCGTATCGTCTTTCCAATAAAATGTCAGGTAAATGATGAGATCGACGTCATAAACAGTTTCTTTGAAAATTCAATTGAAGATAGTGTATGTCTATATATTTTGGTTAATTGTCGTTTTATAGCCAAAATGGCGGACAATGAATCGTCTACGTTTTTCTGATTTTTTTCCAACTTCACAAATGACTAAATAAACTCAAATAAATTGGGTCTTCTACGAAGACGCGTGACTATTAAAGTACCAATGCCATAACAAAAAAAAACATTATTATATACTTACGCAACAGATTTAAATAAGTATCCTCACAGGAAACATTAGTAGGAAACATTATCGAGTAGAACTTTAATTAAAAGCAAAAATCCATTTTTCTGGAAGCGTCAATCGACATTTGAAAACGTAGATATTTTACATTTTTCAGGTTCCGCCATTGATTCGAGCAAAAAACACGAAATTCAGGTAGGAGATAGCTCAGTCTGTCATATTAACAAGTAATAAATCAATGACAGTCCTACAAAATACGATAAATTAAAATTCTACTCAATCATTTTCCCTACTTTTTTTGTAAAGATACTTATTTAAATCTGCTGCGTAAGTATATATTAATATTTTTTATGGTATTCATACTTTAATACTCACGCGTCTTCGAAGAAGCACCATTGTTTTGGACCAATTTCCCAAATGTATTTCATTTAAAATAATTTAAGATAAATTTAAAATTAGTTCCAAAACAATTTATTTGAGTTTACTTACTCATTTGTGAGGTTGGAAAAATGCAGACGATTCATTGTCCACCATTTTGGCTAGGAAATGACCAATTAACAAATACATTATAACACTTCTGTCGTCCTGAGCGATACAAAAAGCAATCATGGCTTCATGAGCAATACAAAAAACTGGAACGTAAAAAATGTGTAATGAAACGAAGTAAAGTCTTGTAGTGAATAATAAAAATAATTTATTTAAAAAATTAAAGTATTTATAAAAATATTTGTTTCACAACCATTTTTTTTATAATATCATAGATAATTAGTAAACAGTTCTTTGGTGCATCCTAGGAGCAGTGTAATTGAAGGGGGGTGTTGGTCCCTTCCTTACATTTATCGCACGAAATGAATTGAACGAACAACAACCGAGAAACAGGCAACAAAAAAAGGGTTTATTTAACAGAGGGTTGGAACTGTGTCCCAGTGAAGAAAAGAGGTTGCCGGGTCGTCAACAAATATATTCCCAGTGGAGATGGCTGCTGCTGGAACGATGCAGGGGAAAGGCAGGAGAGAGATGTTTCTTCGTTGCTGGCCGATTTCTCTCTGCTGAATTCTTCAACTGACCAGGTGGTAGAAAATAGTCCATGAGGGGATAGTTGATATCAATACGCCCTGCAAGCCGATGGTCAGTGCATGACCAATTTGCTCACAGAGGACGAGAAGAAATAGATCCTATTTCAGTCTGCTACATCAGTAGCCAGTATTAAATACTATTCTGGGAATTAGTAAAATTGCTTTCTGGGATACTGAAAGTGCTTGTGGAATCTTGGTTTCCGGCTTTGGATCGGGTATTTTAGACGGCGGTCGCATCTTTAGGGATTACCAAGCACCACGCCAACAATTGATATATGTGTAGCTAAATTGGTGAATGAACCAGATCGATAAAAACATATGTTGTGAATGGATCACCATTTAGCAAGTGATCAATTTTAACAATAGAATTTTGTTAATAAAAAAACGAGAAAATATAAGTTCAAGAATAAAACATTTATATAACAACAATTCTACAAAGATGTAAAATGTAAAAGATCAAAGTTCGTTGAAGGTTGAAAAGTTCTCGAATAGGCAAAAGACACGAGCGTTAAATTTGTTTTCAAGTCCACTTTTTTTTTTTTTTAATTTTCTTATTTCTGTTTTCGTTAGCATAGGGATGGGACATTCTTCCAAATGGCAGAATATCACCTACTATTTAGAGGCTCCAACCGAGTGCTCTTTTAAGGATTTTGGCCGTTCTCTTAAGTGCAATTATTTGGATTTCTTTCGCACTTGGTTTTCCGGGAATACTTTCCAGATACTTTTTAAAAAATTTCTTCATGAGGCCTTTAGCCTCTATTATAACTGGGATAATGTTGATGTTTTTGAGGTTCCAGTTTCTCTTCATATCATACATTGGGCCTTGGTATTTTGTCATCTTCTCCCTCTCTGCTCTGTTTAAGCCACTGTCATTTGGAACACTCACCTCAAATCAGTGTTGTCTCTCTTTCTGCCTTATTTAATATGACTATGTCCGGTTTTACTGCTGCATTTTCCCGGTAGGTAGATGTAGGAACCACATATTGAGGGGACAGCAGCCGCACTTAAAGTGGATTTTCGGCTTGGCACTTCAATGATGAGTGTTTCTTGTTGTTGTTGCTGCTTTTATTGAGAGCCGTCTGTGTTCAGCTGTTTATATCTGTGTTTCATTTCACACCTACTTGTTACATTCAGATTAAAAGCACGTGTGAATTCTTTTCACTGAGTTCACACTCTGTGCCAAAATTTGTATGTACTTATTTTATTAGCAAGAAGAAAGAAAGAAATGAAAAGGAAAGAAGCGGAAAGAGAAGAATAAGCCGAACGAACCTAGAAAGAAAAGGGGTAACTAAACAAGCTAGCACTTTCCTTCAACGCCCATTCGTTTCATCGATTTCTGATCTGCCATATGCTTACTTCGTTTCAGATAACCAAAACTCAGTCCACCTTTTACATCATAACCTACTTCCGGCTCAAGTATGACGCCATCTTGTAAAAACTTTGATTATCCTCATTTTAAACGTGTTTTTTTTCCTTTCAGATTTCATGCATAATACTAAATAGATTTTAACGCAAAATGGTTCATCATGTAATAAACTTTAAAAAAAAGAAGAAATAAACATAAAATCATTTTTGAAGCGGTTAAGTGGATAACGACACGGACTGACAACCTAGGTGTGCCAAGTTCGAATCCAGTCGATTCCATAATACCACTTTCACTTAGGGATGTTGGCAACTATTACGTGGTCCGTCCTGCAAGAATGCCGACAACAGAATCAAACCGGGCAACAAAGTTGTACCATTCTGATTCATACGAATTTACTTTACTTACCACGCATATACACAATTTTGTATCGCATTCTGTTTAGGACGACGATCTCATCGTTTACCAAGTTACACGGGTCGGGAAACTACGTGATTACCCAAATCATTATAAAACTTAACTAAATGTGTATTAAGGTAATGTTTTAATCTCTATTTATAAAATTATTAGATCTAATGAGCTTCCAAAACTTTCAACCTAATAAACAAACGAAGCACTTGCTGACGTGTCAGTAGCAAAATTACAATTTTTAACACGTTTTCGAATCAGTTCACTTTAAAAGGTTAAGTATATGTATCTGCGCCCCCCCCCCCCTTACTGCAGCAAAGTTAGATACATGGTCGGTTATAGTGGGGGATCAAGCTCCGCCCAGAGGAGGGGGGGGGGGGAGCAATCTGGATAGGTGCAAAATTTGCCGTGACCGGACCATTCGGCATTCATGGATTGGGTGGGAAGCTTCCTGTCATCGGCATTAAACCAACCCTCTTTGAAGATGTAATGCCTGGGAGGAGGACCGAACATTGTTTTTTCAATTTTTTTTTTTTTTTACCTGTATCTCACTTGCAGTAAGGATAGACATGAAGTCAGTTTAACGTTGATGTGTGTGTGTGCGTGTGTAGAAAAGTGGGGTGGGGGTCCAGTACTCCCGAGGGTGGGGCACTCTGTTCGGATACAAAAATATCCAAGAGCGGTGCTTCTTTAGAGACGTGGCCAAGACGAAATATGAAAGGGGGGAGATAATTCAAACTTTTTTTTTTGGGGGGGGGGGGTTATAGTGAGTGATACAACTCCATCCAGAAAGGGTGGGAGCAATCTGGATGGGTGTAAAATTTGCCGTGATCGGACCCATCGGCATTCCTGGATTGGGTGAGGGGCTTCCTGCCATCGGCATTAAACTAATGTTCTTTGAGGAGGTAATGCCTGGGAGGAGGACCGAACATTGTTTTTTTTTATTTCTTTTTTTTTTTACCTGTTCCTATGAAGTCAGTTTAACGTTGGCGTGTGTGTGTGTGTGTGTAGGAAGGCGGGGTCCAGTACTCCCGAGGGTGGGTGGGGCACTCTGTTCGGATACAAAAATAGCCGAGAACAGTGCTTCTTTAGAGACGTGGCCGAAACGAAATATTAAAGAGGGAGATAATTCAAACTTTTTTGGGGGGTGGTATCAAATCTGATTTCTCACAAAATGGACGCAAACGATTTGAACTTAGAAGACCTGTTGTTTTTACTTAGAGATAATCGCAAAATAATCGACTTTTTGCAATCATACAGCCTTCCATGTGTTGCGCTGAGATGAGACTTATCCCATATGCAACTAGAAGCGATGGATTTGTGTGGCGATGCCCAAATCTGACATGTAGGAAGGTGTCCATTAGACGAGGAAGTAACTCTTAACCCTAACTTTTATTTATTTGATGTTTAATTTATTTCAATAAATCCATTTAATTTTAACGTATCCTCAGAAGTTTTATTATTTTGCATTTTAAATTCGATAAACCCCCTCCCTTCAAAAGTTTGAATTATCTCCCCCTTTCATATTTCCGCCAGTCTCAGCCACGTCTCTAAAGAAGCACCTTGAAAACGGACCATCTGCATTTTTTTCGTTAGGGGCGCCTCAGGCGATCGGCAACAATGCCTCGGAGAATGGCCTCCTAGAACCATACTCCACTCTGATGGAAGCTCGAAGGCTCCTCTCGAAAAGGAGGTTAGTAATAAAATACAGCCTACGAGTTCTAAAAATAGATACAAAAAAAATAACACGCAAGAATAAAGAAATTAACCTCATGTGACGTCACATGTTGCAAATATCAAGAGGAGTGATTTTTTATATATATATTAGTAATTCCACTTCCTTTAAGTTAGATCGTCTCTACCTCACACCGTGATTTTATTAAGTTTTAAACACGATTTTTTATTTATTTTAATTTAATTTTTTTTTAAACATATATTTTATATTCGTGTTGGGTAAAAAGAAAGTTGTTATTTCTTAATTTGTTGTTTAAAAAAAGAAAAATCCGCAATGCTCGCCCCAACTGAACCTGGACCCGCACCTGTTCCACCCGGATTTCAAGCTCCTATCATGATAGAAAATCCGGTAAGATTTGGATTAAATTATTTATTTATTTTTACTAAGTCGATCTGTCATCGACGGCAAGTGTCTGGTCGGAACCGATCATAACGAACGGCCCAGGTCGGTAGCCAAAGATCGGCTTTGAAGGACGTTAGGAATACATAAAAAATATAAATTAATTAGATTTATAAATTTAATGAAACAGATTTTAATTACTCGATTCAATTATTTTGATTTTATGATTTTCTTTTTTCGGGCGAACCAAATTGCGAAAAAGTCAGGTAAATTGGGGACTGTTCCATTTTTACTTTTGAAATTTAATTCGTTGTAATTTTAATATTTGATGTCAGAAGTTTTTGTTTTTTGTTTAATTTTATTTTAGATAAATTTTGGAAAATAAATTTTTATATATATATATATATATATATATATATTTATATATGATGTTTTGTGATACCTCCCAGTTTACAAAAATCCGAATCTCTTGTTTCGGATTTTGGTCAAGTGGATTGTGAAAATAAAAATCGTGAATTCACAAATACACTAAATCTCTATATTAATATGATTGTGTAACTATTTCTCGTGTGTTTTGCGTATGTGGGTGTGTTTCTCGCCTCTACGCGACTTCTAAGAAACGTTTCATCATCTCTGTATATATACAATTACGAGAACAGCTTCACGTGTGTGTGTGTGTGTGTGTGTTTCTCTCGTCATCATAACTTTAATAATTACACATTGAATTATTATTAGTTTTAATTTCATCAGCACTTGTGCAGTTTAGTAAACAGCGGCAAATAATCGACAGGAAGTAACGACTAATAGATTACAACATTTTAATGAATTTATTTGGCACTTCTGCAGTTTAGCTGTCACTCACTGTGATCAGAAATAGTAATTAGAGTTCCATTTATACAACCCAGTCAACCGGAAGTGTTAGACTGAATTAAAAAAATTTTTTTTATTATTCTTAATGGAACTGAATGACCTCAATCTGCGAGATATTGGCAGTTTAACCAAGTTTTATAAAAAACAAAACAATGTTGACTGTTGGATTTTCGTTTTAAATGATAAATTTTCGTTTTAAAAGATCGCTGTTGACTATTTTGAGAAACTTTTCATTCATACAATAAAAAAATAAAAAAATCACTGACTATTCATTTAAATGATAATTTTTTAAAAGAATCACTGTTGAGTATTTTGAGAAAGTTTCAATTCATACAATAAAAGGCAGATGGGAAGGACATGGAGGAACGCTGGCTTCCGGTGAAAGAAAGCTTGAAGAAAGTGTGTACGGATGCCTGAAAGTGATACCTTTTTTTTTAATTCATATTAATTTCAGACTTTTCTTTGATCGTATTCTAATAATTAACATAGTCTAAGTACAGACTATTTGAAAAATAATTTATTTGATTGTTTTCAAAACTTAAAAAAAAAATTTATTGAAGAAAATAAACAAAATAGAATCTTTTTTTTTTTTTTTTTTTTCAAGAAATAATGTTTTTGAGCAACGGAATGTGTTTTTTTTTGTTTAATTTTTTTTTAATATTTAGTGAAGATAATGTTGGCACATGTTCGTCTTTAACCACTGTCCGTTTTTCACAACTTTTTACTGACCATTTTTCTTTTCTTTTTACGGTGTACACTTATCTATCAGGCTGCTAGAGAATTCCAGCGTTTTTGGAATTTTTTTCCAAATATTTTACATTTTAGGAGGGGGATCAGTTTCCAATGTTAATTTAACGTAGACTGATCCCCCTCTTTTTGACCATCTCAATTTTTTTAAAAATCTTTTTCGGTGTACGATTACCTATCATGTCAATAGATAATTCCGGGGGTTTTGGAAAGAAATTTTAAAAAATTGTGATTTTTAAGACGGGGGATCAGTTTTCAATGTAAATTCAACGTGGACTGAGCCCCCTCTTTTTAACCATCTCAAATTTAAAAAATTATTCTTCTGCTTACAATTACCTATCATGTCGCGAGAGAATTCCGGGGTTTTTGGAAAGAAATTTCAAAAAAATGAGATTTTAAGACGTAAAAAGTTGTGAAAAACGAACTATGGTAAAAGTAGAAAAGACGAACAAGACTGATACCCCCGTCTTAAAATCTCAATTTTTTGAAATTTCTTTCTAAAAACGCCGGAATTCTCTCGTGACATGATAGGTAATTGTAAGCAGAGGAATATTTTTTTTAATTTGAGATGGTTAAAAAGAGGGGGATCAGTCCACGTTGAATTTACATTGAAAACTGATCCCCCGTCTTAAAATCACAATTTTTAAAAATTTCTTTCCAAAATCCCCGGAATTCTCTATTGACATGATAGGTAATCGTACACCGAAAAAGATTTTTAAAAGAATTGAGATGGTTAAAAAGAGGGGGATCAGTCTACGTTGAATTAACATTGGAAACTGATCCCCCCTCCTAAAATGTAAAATATTTGAAAAAAAAATCCAAAAACGCCGGAATTCTCTAGCAGCCTGATAGGTAAGTGTACACCGAAAAAAGAAAAGAAAAATGGTCAGTAAAAAGTTGTGAAAAACGGACAGTGGTTAAAGACGAACATGTGCCATAATGTTTTTTGGAGGATTATGGTTAGGGTTTTGGGTAAAGGTTTGGGTTAGGGCATTTCCATTTCTAAGAAAAAAGTTTTATTCCGGAAGTTACTCCATTTCCAAGAAAAAAGGTTTTCACTATTATTTAAAAAAATGTTTTGAAAACAATCAAATAAAAACAAATAAATTATTTTTTCAAATAGTCTGTATTATGTTAATTATTAGATTATGATGAAAGAAAAGTCTGAAATTAAAAGGAAAGTCTGAAATTCATATGAATAAACAAAATTGTTGTATCACTTTCAGGCATTCGTACAGACTTTCTTCAAGCTTTTTTCACCGGAAGCCAGCGTTTCTCCATGTCCTTCCCATCTACCCAATAAAAAAAACAAACATTATTTTTTATAAATTTTGACATTATTAAATAAAATATTTTCATATTCAATAAAGAAACATTGTTTGCTGTTATTATTGTCATTTTGGATAAAAACATCTAATTCTGTTACTTCCGGTTGGTTTTCTGCTCCTAACTTAAAAAAAAGAAAGCAAATAAAGTGTGAGTGACAGCTAAACTGCAGAAGTGCCATTTATTTATTTATTTAATAAAATATAGTTTCTGAAAGAAAAACATTCTAATAAAATAAAGTTTATTTTCAATAAGGTAACATTTTGGCCAAAACATTCTAATAAAATATAGTTTTATTATTATATTCGTTTTATAACGTTTTAAATTATATATAAAAAAATCACTGTCAATTTCAGAAACTTTATTTTATTACAATGTTTTTCTTTCAGAAACTATATTTTATTAAATAAATACATTTATTAAAATGTTTTAATCTTCCTGTGGATTTTCTGCCGCTGTTTACTAAACTGCACAAGTTCAAAAAATAATTTATTTACGAAATGAA
Organism: Sepiola atlantica; assembly: GCA_963556195.1. Lineage (NCBI taxonomy): Eukaryota > Metazoa > Mollusca > Cephalopoda > Sepiida > Sepiolidae > Sepiola > Sepiola atlantica. The sequence continues at coordinate 200,828,345 of OY744518.1, forward strand.
ATCCACCAAAATGCATTTCGGTTTCTTCGTAAACAAAACCACTATTTTAATCTTTTGTAAATAGTTGGGGAAAAAAATTATAAACGTTCACAGTATGCTAGTTCACCCAAAAACGAAAAATGAGATTCTACTTTTTTTTTTGCGATTGACAGCACTTTTTATGCCCGCCAGGGCCACCACCAATCACAATCAAGGATTTGTGTCGCGTGACCAAATTAACCAATTCAGGGCAACCATTCGAAATTGAAAAAAAACACGTCCGCTCTGAATTTTCTCCTTCACTTCCATAGTATCAGAACAGATACTACACTTTAACGTTAATTCTTTTTTGAAAAGTAAAAAAAAAAACCTCCCAAAATTGTAAAATTGGCAAATATTTAAATCGTAAAAAAAGTGTTCAAATATTCGGGGTTCGGAATTAATTACAACCTGGAAGTAATTACAACTCGAAATTAATTACAACTTGGACTTAATTTATCAATTTTATTTGTTATTCAACTAATAAATCTCATTTTATTTCTTTCATTTGCAAAATTATATTGTACGAATTAAAAAAAAAGAAGTTTTATTCCATTTTATCATCAAGAATTTATAAAGTATATTAATCATATTTTTTAAAGAAATTTGTAAAGTATATTTATATTTATATTTGTAATTAATTCCGGTTTGTAATTAATTCCGTCACCCAAATATTCAGAGGAGACATCCCCCCCCCCCCCAAAAAAAAAATGAAATTCTACTTTCAATTCATAAAACTCAGTTAAATTTCTTTTTATTTAAAAATATGGTTCCTCCTTATTAGACATTCACAGCAAGAACTCGTCTCTCTACCACAACTGAAAAGCAAAATTTCCATGAACAGAGTTTCTTTCCAAGAACTTCCCATCTGTGGAGCACATTACTATGGGACTGCTTCCCTGCAAACTACAACATGGCCATCTTCAAATCCAATGTCAACAAATACTTGTCATAAACCGTCCTCATAAGTAATCAAATTTTGTTTCATTCTTCATCATTTTCAATCCTCTCATAGTATTCATCATCATTCAACTGTCAGATCTATCCATCTTATTGACCCTTATCCTTGAGTTGCGTTTTGGCCTTGGCTCATTAGTAATCAAAAAAAAAAAAATGAACTTGTGAGATTATTAATAAAAGCAGAAAAATTAAATTAATTTCCTCCTGGACAGGGTGCCAAAGACTCTCTAAACTAATAGGTCCCGCACTGACTACCAAGCTCCAGCCTCTGTCCCATCGCCTTCAATGAACTTACTGAACTTGTACCCACTTCAAACGTAACCCCCCCCTGACAAACCTAACTAGCAGCAAAATCTTACCCCTTCACTGTAGAGGTCCCCAGATACTGGAAAACGTTCTACTCTAATAGCTTATTTCCATCAGATCGCTTGCTTTTGGAATTCCCTCCCTGCTCCCTGTTTTCCTAGCTGTACCAACATGCAGAAATTTAAATGTAATGTGGAGAAGCATCTTGCTGCACGACTCCCCACTTAGGATGCCCTCTATAAATCTGGCCCCTAATTACAGTACCCCTTTACGTCTCAGTGGCAATGTGTGCCCCCTTGTTTGGGGCTGAATAAAAGTAAAATAAATTGTCGTTTTCCTTTTCTTTTTTCTAACAAAAAAAAACAAAAAACGAATAAATCAAAGTGAAACTTGGTTTATTGTTTGAAACTTAGGACTTCTTTTTGACACGTAAATCTTCTCTCCAATTTGCTGATAAACATTTCTACTTAAGCCAATCAAAAAAAAGAAGAAAAAAAAGACGGACAAAGATCTTTATTAAAGGTCAAACAGTTTAGAAGAGATAATAAATGTTAAAATATTTAAACTTCAAATCTTAATTCAAATAAATAAAATGTATATCTAATATATAAAGCAAACTTGGACGGATTTTTTTCTGATATACATATTTGTGAAGAGACTAGTGATGGGAATGAACGTGAAAAGTTACTGACATGTATACAGGTGGCAAAACATCATTTTCTGCCAATAAAAATGATTCCTGCTTATTTGAAACGATGGGTAGCGAGCCGATGTGAAAATTCAAATCAAAATAAAACATAACACCAAAATCTCAGCCAGGGGTGGCGAAAAGAATATTTAAATTCCTGCACAGTGTTTCCTGAACTCATGGACACATTCTCACACACTAACAAACGGCAAACATATTCACACACTGACGACAGCCGCATAAGCAAATGACTATTCACTCCAAGTTCTCACATATTCACACACTGACAAAACAAATGCAAACCAATACACTCACACAATGCCACACTGTCTGTTACTCACACACACACATATTCACACTGACAAATATATAGACGTACACACTTCTAACCTTTATACATACTGGTACATTCTCTACCAAACACGAGTGCATTAACTTTTCTAAACGAACAATTATCTACCAAAAATATCTTCTCATTATTGTAAATTTATAGATATATAAATACATTTTATTTTGTTTTGTTTTGTTTAACAAGATTATATTCTTTTATTCACAATATAATGTTGGTGTATTTAGCACTTGTTAAATCATGACTTTTATATTCTCAATCATTCTTTCATTTTCATAATGTGCATGTTTATCCATTTTTCTTCCTTCACCATTTTGTAACATTATATTGTCAGCATGGTTCTTGTCACGTTTCCTAACACGTGACCATAATTTATAACCCTATCCAAGCCAGGAGCCATGCTGCATCTTTTTTTTTTTTTTTACATTAAAAATCACCGCTTATCAAGGCCCAAAGGCCACTCGAGGATAAGGGTTAAAGAGTTTGACTCGAGGATAAGGGTTAAAGAGTTTGACTCGAGGATAAGGGTTAAAGAGTTTGACTCGAGGATAAGGGTTAAAGAGTTTGACTCGAGGATAAGGATTAAAGAGTTTGACTCGAGGATAAGGGTTAAAGAGTTTGACTCGAGGATAAGGGTTTAAGAGTTTGACTCGAGGATAAGGGTTAAAGAGTTTGACTCGAGGATAAGGGTTAAAGAGTTTGACTCGAGGATAAGGGTTAAAGAGTTTGACTCGAGGATAAGAGTTAAAGAGTTTGACTCGAGGATAAGGGTTAAAGAGTTTGACTCGAGGATAAGGGTTAAAGAGTTTGACTCAAGGATAAGGGTTAAAGAGTTTGACTCGAGGATAAGGGTTAAAGAGTTTGACTCGAGGATAAGAGTTAAAGAGTTTGACTCGAGGATAAGGGTTAAAGAGTTTGACTCGAGGATAAGGGTTAAAGAGTTTGACTCGAGGATAAGAGTTAAAGAGTTTGACTCGAGGATAAGGGTTAAAGAGTTTGACTCGAGGATAAGGGATAAAGAGTTTGACTCGAGGATAAGGGATAAAGAGTTTGACTCGAGGATAAGGGTTAAAGAGTTTGACTCGAGGATAAGGGATAAAGAGTTTGACTCGAGGATAAGGGTTAAAGAGTTTGACTCGAGGATAAGGGTTAAAGAGTTTGACTCGAGGATAAGGGTTAAAGAGTTTGACTCGAGGATAAGGGTTAAAGAGTTTGACTCGAGGATAAGGGTTAAAGAGTTTGACTCGAGGATAAGGGTTAAAGAGTTTGACTCGAGGATAAGGGTTAAAGAGTTTGACTCGAGGATAAGGGTTAAAGAGTTTGACTCGAGGATAAGGGTTAAAGAGTTTGACTCGAGGATAAGGGATAAAGAGTTTGACTCGAGGATAAGGGTTAAAGAGTTTGACTCGAGGATAAGGGTTAAAGAGTTTGACTCGAGGATAAGTGTTAAAGAGTTTGACTCGAGGATAAGGGTTAAAGAGTTTGACTCGAGGATAAGGGTTAAAGAGTTTGACTCGAGGATAAGGGTTAAAGAGTTTGACTCGAGGATAAGGGTTAAAGAGTTTGACTCGAGGATAAGGGTTAAAGAGTTTGACTCGAGGATAAGGGTTAAAGAGTTTGACTCGAGGATAAGGGTTAAAGAGTTTGACTCGAGGATAGGGGATATAAAAATGCAGTTGTTTGTCGGTTACCACATTTTAAACACCATTATCGAAAAAATAAATTACATTTAAAAAAATTTTTTTAAGGCACTAAAAGAGGGCTTCACTTCGCTATTATACCTTATTTCTAAAAAAATCTACCCGGCCTTTGGGCCTGGATCATCATGTAGTATCTGTTCTCGTTGGTCTCAGAAGACCATCCTCCCAGACATTACCTTTTCCTTTAAGAGAAGAAGAGGGGAATTGTAGCAGTCATAAACATTGATATGTTTCCTCTGATGGAGAGCAGCTCTAGTGAGGTTGCTTGGTCACATGATAACCAATAAGACGTTACGGCGTAATAATTTCTAATGACCCCCATTTAAAAATTTTTTTTTTTATTTAAGACTCCATCCGGAGACATTTAGAGGTTTGCAGAGCAGCCAGAGCGTTTCAAGACATCCACAAAGAAGGTGTTGTTTCTCTCCATATCTGACTGTTTATAAACTGTGACTTGTGTTGTTTGCTGAGATACCAACAGCCACGACCAGAGTTTGTTAGTTTTGTTGATTATAAGACAATAAGACAGAATATTAAATATGTGATAGTTTAGTGCAGGTGCATAGATAACATGGTACAAACGGCAGGCTTGCAATGGGAAAAATATTTAGCTAAGAGAAGAGACCATTCAAGAAATAGATTAGCCTCTTTGAAAAAATAATGGCTTCTTGAAAGCGAGGGTTTATAGAAATGAGACGAAATATTTAGAACAACTTTATTCGTTGTCTTCGTTAACGTGTATAAAAGGAGAGAAATGAAAGAGTAGGGTGTTAGTGAATGAACACGTCCATGAATATGGACGAAGAGAAAAGGTTAGAAAGGCCACATGGTGTTAAATAAATCTCCCGTTAGTAGGGAAGAGAAAAGAGTTCATATATGACGGACATGTCTGTACACCGGTGTTAAAGTCAGGCAATGTCCATGTGTGTAAGTAAGTATGTGTGTATGTGTGTTATATTAAGTCCATGTGTGTGAGGCAGTCGAAGTAGCCATGTTGAAGTCTTAGGTCTTCTTGTCAAAGTCGAACCCAAGGCCAGATGGTCCGGGAGGTTTCTGTTGTGTCCCAAGAGAGAAGTTTGTGGTTAATCCGAGCCAGGTGAAGTTGTTGTCAGTCTCGTCTCATGGGAAAGAAAAGAAGGGCAATTCCATACCAAATCATCAAGGCCTGACACCAGCCCCTTCAGATTTTTTTTGATTTTAACACTATTTTATCTTTACCTAAAAACTAAGAGAAATGTGTAATATCATAACCATTGGACAACTACAACCCTATTTTCTAGGCCAATTCAAATTAGACCAAATCTCGTTTTTTTGGACAACTACAACCCTATTTTCTAGGCCAATTCAAATTAGACCAAATCTCGTTTTTTTGGAGCCGGACAGCACCAAAATCTGACTATGCTAAGTTTACAAAAACTGCAGTTTTGAAGCTAAAACTTAATAAATTTCTTTGAAAACTTCATCGTGTATTGCTTTTAGGACAAGGGTTCCAAAAATGATACTGAGAAAGTCTAAAAAGGAAGTAAAAAAACACTTTGTTTGTTTTGTGCGGACGTTTTGAAAAAATACTGCATAGAAGAGATTTAAAAATTGAAAAAAAAACATGACTCTGATAGTGTGAAAGAATAACCTTTTTTTATTTATAGAACAACATATGATTGAACTATTTAAAACACTTTAAAATGTTCTTGGGAAATTTTGCATACTTAAGAAATCTATCCTAAAAAAACAACATTTTTTCAGTGTGGGACTTCCCGGAAGTAAACACTGTGCGACCCTTTTTATAATCTCTGTCAGGTGCTCAGCTCGCATGAGAGATGGCCCCTGATTGGGCAAGCCAGTAAAGAAGTTAAAAGCTTGCACCAATCAGCGCCGGGCTTATAAATTAGGCACAGATTCAAAATCGTAATGGTGGCTGTTGCTGCTAGTTGTACGGCTGATACAGGTTCACACTGAGAAAGCAGACAACTTAAAATTCTACAGAATTTATGCCCATTCCAGATAATAGATACCCATCAGTTTTTATCTTCAATGATTATTCTCAAGTGGTCTTGCTGTGTGGCCTATCCCGAATGACAAGATATCTATATATGTTCCAGAAAAACAGGCAGAGGGGGTTCAATTTCTAGGGTGATTTCAGTACTAGTGATCGCAACTTCTACTAGTACTTATAGTATCCTACTAGCTTGAAGTAATTTGATCCTTTCTATTGTCATTTTTTTTTTTTTTTGTTAACATAGTTCACCCCAAACAAGGGAAGTTTCCACTGTAGACGTAAGGGGCTACTTAGGATGATATTTTTAGGGTCATCCTAAAATGGGAGCTGTGCGGCGAGATGCTTGTTCACATTAGTTTTAAATTTCTGCATGTTGGAGAAACAGGGAGCAGGGAGGGAGTTCCAGAGGCCGGCAGCACGAGGAAAGAAGCTATCGGAGTAGAAGGCTCTCCGGAATCTGGGGGACCTCGACAGTGAATGGATGGGATTGTCAGGTTGGTCGAGTATATTTACGTTGAGGGGGGCACCAGAGCAGCAAGTTCATCGGAGCACATTCCATTGAAATACTTACTTATAAAACAAGCACAAGGATGCAACATTGCGGCGATGGGACAGGGGCTGGATCTTGATGAATAATGATGGACCTATTAAGTCAGCGACTCTTTGTCTAAGAGGGAGAGACTAATGGATGGTGCACCAGCCCAGATGTGACAACAATACTCCATGCATGAGCGGATGGTGACTTTGTAGAGATATAGGATACTGTCAGGTGTGAGAGAGAGCCCACTTTCTTTGCAGCAGCCTTGGCAATGTCTTCTATGTATTTGTTCCAATTCATGTTACCTGTGAATGTTAGGCCGAGGAGTTTTAACCTTGGACTCTCAGGTCGAGTATTGTTTGCCATGGCAATCGGTGGTTGAAGAGGTTTCTTGTAGTTGTTGGAAAGGAGCTTTGTCTTAGCAGCATTGAATGTTACCATCGATTTATGACCCTATTGCACTACAGACTGGAGGTCACTTTCTAAGGATTTAGCCATTGTCTTGGCCATGTGTGCGTCCGTTTTGCTCATATGACAAGAGTAGAGCATGATGTCGTTAGCAAATATAACCAAAGTTTAGCATAAAATGATCACCTACTTTTCAACCAGATAGCATTGTTTTTTTTAGGGGGGGGGGTCTCTGTTATCACCCGGACTTAGGGTTAGTGGCAGGGTTAGATTTTAAGGCTATTTCTGAGAAATTTTTAGACCTGTGACATTTCTTATGCTCATGCGTTATAGATTTTGATTTAATTGCGCATGCCTTAAAACGCTATCTGGTTAGAAACTTCTGTCCGGAATTAGATGATCATTTTACATTAAATTTATATGCAGAACTGATCCCTCACTCTAAATTCTAAAATAATTGTTTTGTTTTAAAAAAAAAAAATTGTTGCCGCCAAGTTTTTCAGTGTGTTCACACGTAGAATCTCTTTTTTCCCCCATCTAAAAATTTACCCTAAAAAACAAAAAACAAAATTTTAAAAATTTCACTGTAAAACCTTTGCAATTTCGATTCCACTAGACAATTGATCATGACATTTCTTATGTTTGTTTATTCTCAATAATAAATAAAATAAATTTAAAAAAAAATAATAGGCTAATGTATACACTCCCTACACACACCCAAAGGTTTTATTTTATTAAGCACCAGATTTTCAGGTTTCTTTTCAACTATGCTTCCTGACAATACAATCCTCAAATAAATAGTATATATTTATTTAAAATAATATATATATATATATATATATATATATATATATTTTTTTTTTTTTTTTGGTTGTATTTATCTACTTCCCACAGCGGTAAGATGTGACACAAAGTCGGGAAAGTGGGATTGAAGAGCACTCTGGCCTACAAAAAATGCCTGGGCAGCGTCGTCGGCATTCCTCGGTAGGGGCGCCCCAGGCGATTAGGAATAAAGTAACCCCTTCTGAACAGATACTACACTCTGATCTTAGCCAAAAGGTCACGGAGGATTTGTTCAAGTTAATTCAACTTCTATTTATCTTCCTCCCACAGCAGTAAGATGTGACACAAGGTCAGGAAAGTGGGATTTGAAAAGCCAGCGCCCACGAGAAGGGAGAGCACTCTGGCCTGCAAAAAATGTCTGGGCAGCTCTGTTGGCATTTCCCAGTAGGGGCGCCTCAGGCGATTAGCAATAAACTAACCCCTTCTCAAAGTGTGAGAAGACAAAGCCTGGGAGGGTGGACCTTCTAGAACTGCACAGGACAATACCTCAGACCGGCAGAATCAAGTCCCGAAGGTTTACAGAGTGTAGCATTCATCGGAACGGATACTACACTCTGATCTTAGCCAAAAGGCTAAAGACGAAATTTTTATTTAATTTTTTAATTTAATGTTAATTTAATTTTTGTTGGTTATTTTGAATTTTTCAGCCTTAAGATGGCTGCTATTGTAACAACATTAGCCGCTTATATAGATTTATTAAAATGTTTTAATCTATTGGTCGTCACTTTCTGTGGATTATCTGCCGCTGTTTACTAAACTGCACAAGTGTCTCATAATTTCCTCGGGTAGCGATCTATATAAGCACCGAACGTTATCTTAACCAAATTAGTTCTAGTTTTATAACAATTTGGTTCAATTAATAATTTAATGACTAAACAATACCGTAATAACATAACCTAATTATTACGCTATTGTTTGGTCACTAAATTATTGATCGAACCAAATCGTTATAAAACTAGAAGTAATTTGTTTAAGATAATGTTGTTAAAATGGCAGCCATCTTAAAGCTAAAAAGTTCAAGATAACTTCTTTTTTTTTTTTTTTTTTTTTTTTAATTTTTTTTTTTAGCTTGCGAGTCTAATTTGGTCGACAGCTATCTTGAAGCTGATGACGACTTAAATTTTTTGGCTTCACCTCATTTTTTCCGAAAGTTTCTAAAGTTTTGAAATCTTAAATAAAAAAAAAAAAAAATAAACACTTTTTTGCTTTCACTAAAACCTAAATTGGGAACTGTGCAGTGAGATGTCTGTTTACATTAGTTTTAAACCTCTGCATGTCAGGGAAACAGGGAGGGAGTTCCAGAGGCCGGCAGCACAAGGAAAGAAGCTATTGGAGTAGAAGGCTCTCTGGCATCTGAGGACCTCCACAGTGAATAGATGGGATTTAGCTAACTGTCAAGTTGGTTGAGTGTATTTATGTCGAGGGGGCACAAGAGTAGCTAGTTCATCGGAGCACAATCCATTGAAGTATTTGTAAAACAAGCACAATGATGCAACATTGCGGCGATGGGATAGGGGCTGAAGCTTGGTTGATAGTGAGGGACCGATTAAGTTGGGGACTCTTTTTTGGACCTTGCCCAAGAGGGACAGACTAGTGGATGATGCCCCAGCCCAGATGTGGCAACAATACTCCATGCATGGGTGGATGGTGGCTTTGTAGAGATACAGGATAATGTCAGGTGTGAGGAGTTTACTAGCACGGTAGAGGGAGCTCACCTTCTTTGCTGCAGTCTTGGCAATGTCTTCAATGTATTGTTACCATTATTTCTGAATTTGTTTTGAAGATTATTTACATTAAGGCCTTTGAGATCGATCAGTCAAGTTCATGTATAATAAGGGATGCGTGTTACTCTTAATTAAAATTTTAAAAAATTTATTTATTCAGAGATGCTGATAGATACACATCCTGTATCCGATACGCATAAAAATCTAAAAGGACAAATTAAAATCTTACCCATGCGTCTCAAGGACGCAAGTAATTTTCTTCACAAAAAACAATATATCGCATTGCACATAAGGTGTGGTTTCTCTTTTACATTTCGGAAGGGGGGGGGGGACTCATAAAATTTCCCAGACACTCATTAAAATAAAATTTATGGGTCCCAGGACTCACTAAATTAAAAAGCTATCAGCATCACTGCTTATTTCATTTTTTTTTTTTGTCATCAAGAGAATTGTTACAGATTATTTATAAATGCTATTAGTTTTTAATTTTAAGCCTGCATTGAATGGGAAAGTTGAGATATTTAAAAAAAAAGTACTGTTTTCATCTTTGTCCAAAAGTTGCAGAACTGGTTTATCTTCCAGAGAATCTAAACAAATGTGGTATTTTTCTATATTGCCTATCCTTCGCGTTGACGTCCTTGACCACGAAAAAATGCTGAAAAAAAAAAAGTGGAACTTTTAAAAGTAACCAAACACACCATGACATTTAAATTTAAATCTCTTTATCATCGATAACTTTCTTCCTCCAAATCAATATTTGATTCTGGTTTGTCAATTTTGTTTTTGTGTGTGTTTTGTTTGTTTGTTTGTTTGCCAGTATCCTATATCTCTATAAAAACACCATGTCACATCTGGGCTAGTGTATCATCCACTAACCTCTCCCTCTTGGACAGGATACGAAACACAATTTCTAGCCTAACAGGTCCTGCACTGTTTGCAAGGCTCCAACCCCTATCGCATCGCCACTGTTTACATCCCTGTGCTTTTTTTACAAGTACTGCCACAGAATTTGCTCTGATGAACTTATTACACTCAATGAAAATACTGCTGATCAACCTAACTAGCAGCAAAATTACATCCCTTCACTGTAGAGGTCCTTAGATGTCAGAAGATTTTCTACTCTAATCGCTTCTTTCCTCAGACCGCTAGCCTTTGGAATTCATTCCCTGCTCCCTGATTCATCAACCATACCAACAAGCAGAAATTTTAATGTAATGTAAACAAACATGTTGCTGTCTAACTCCTACGCTGGTTACTCCCTTATAAATTTGTCCCCTATCACGGTAGCCCCCTTACGATTCAGTGGCAATATGCCTTTGTTTGGGGTGAACAAAGTAAATTTTAAAAAATATAGTGATAACAAATGTAAGGATAAAATGTAATTCGATTTAATTCTTTTCAGAAAATACCTTTTCCGAGTTGGAATTATTTCAAATAACTGCGATTTTAAAAAAAAAAAAAAAAAAAAAAAGAAAATGTAATTCTATATTCGTACATACAGAGTTACTTCCCTTTGGTTAAGACAACAATGTCTGTTTTACATGCTGGCATGTGTTGGACAGCTTTCAGAAATTGACGTTTTGACTAACTTATCTCTTGCCAAATCTTTATTTATCCCTCTATCTCTGAAGTCTATTCTTATCATTTCCTCACATGTTTTCCTTAGTCTTACCCTGTGAACTGGTCCTGCTATCTCAACTGTTCTACAGTGACTCAAGAACTCTCCTCCATTCTTTCAATGTGGCCATACCATCAAAGTCTCCTGTTCTACACACATTTCCCTCTAAAAAATTCAGAAACATAAAAATTTGTGGAACAGCCTACCAGAGATAGTGGCGATATCTATCATATCCGGTATTAAAGTCGCCTTGAGCAAAACATTCAGACAGTACATAGACGTACACATCTTCTAACTTTGACATGGCTTGTTGCACTTTGCTATTTATTGCCAATTAATATTATTTGACTTAGCGATTTATATTATATATTACTTGCTCTCACTTCACAAAGTTTGCTACTTGAAACGAAAATTTTGAATAATAAACATTTCATTCATAAGTTTCTTGTAAACACAAGACTAAAACTTTTCCATCTATTTATATAAATATTAACATTTTGGTAATTTTGATACAAATTTATTTAATATAAAGATAGAGGCAAAATGCCTTCATAAGAAACCATGTGTTAGATGTAGATATTTTTTATTAAATCAAAATAAAAATTGAAAACATTTTTTTTTCTTCTTCATCTTGACTTTTTTTTTATCTAATATTTTACTGCCGAGGCTTGTTATATCAAGCGAAATATTAGATTAAAAAAAAGTCAAGATGAAGAAGAAAAAAAAATGTTTTCAATTTTTATTTTGATTTAATAAAAAATATCTGCATCTAACACATGGTTTCTTATGAAGGCATTTTGCCTCTATCTTTATATTAAAATTCAAAAGATGTTTAAAAAAAATGAACTTTCCCAAATTTATACAAATTTATTTATCTTTTAAATAAGACCATAATGAAATGAAAGAAGAAATTAATTCGTCTGAGCGATGGTGTGTGTGTGTAGGGAGCTCTTTTTTAAAACTTACAATTTAGAAATAGATGGCAACTTGTTGAAAATCAAGCCAGTTGCCCTAAAAGCCGGAAAGGAACATTTTAAACACAAATGCGATACTTTTTATCTACAGGATCAAAACAATCATTGAATTTAAAAACCATCAAAAAGAAAATATGGTGTCGCTAGTAAAAGGAAGGGGAGATAGAGAGAATGCAAGTGAACCAGTCAGTCACCCTCTCCCTCCCTTTTCCTTCTCGCTTATGCCTCATTGGTATCTTTCTTTCAAGCAAGCAATGTTAGTTTAATTTAAGAAAGGTTTTTACTAATTTTTATTTTTATTAAATCACTTTAATTACTATTAATATTGACAAAATTATTGCATATAGAGAGAAAAGTAGATCAATAAAATTACAAATGAATAACACCACACATTTATTTACTATGAACTGTTTAAAAAATAGTTATGCAAATTAGGCATTCAAATAGCTGTCTTTGGATCTTTATCTGTACTATATATAGAGTATTTCAAAATATTATGTTGTATCATTGATACGCGCCATAAACTGGTATCGTCTTGGCTTTCGGGGCTTGATTTACGCCGGTCTATGGGTCTGTCCTGTGCAGTTCTAGGAGGTCCACCCTCACAGGCTTTGCCTCCCCTCTTTGGAGAGGAGTAAGTTTATTGCTTACTGCTTGAGGCGCCCCTACCGGGGAATGCCGACGGGGCTGCCCAGGCAATTTTTAATGGCCAGAGTGCTCACCTTCTCGGGCGCTGGCTTTTCAAACCCCACTTTCTGACCCGAGCTTGGGTCACATCTTACCTTGTGGGAGTAAGATAAACCTGGCCTTGTGCCTAACCTCCTGGGGATGTAAATAAAATGTTGTATCATTGATACGCGCCATAAACTGGTATCGTCTTGGCCTTCGGGGCTTGATTTATGCCGGTCTATGGGTCGGTCCTGTGCAGTTCTAGGAGGTCCACCCTCCCAGGCTTTGCCTCCCCTCTTTGGGGAGGAGTAAGTTTGTTGCTTACTGCCTGAGGCGCCCCTACCGGGGAATGCCGACGGGGCTGCCTAGGCAATTTTTAATGGCCAGAGTGCTCACCTTCTCGGGCGCTGGCTTTTCAAATCCGACATTCCCGACCCGACCTTGGGTCACATCTTACCTTGTGGGAGTAAGATACAACTGGCCTTGTGCCTAACCTCCAGACATGTTTCGATTTTAGCTGAGAACCAACTGAACTTCTTCAGGCCACTATTTTAAATGGATGCAATAGTTGAAATGAGTTAGCAATTCTTTAAAAAAAAGTAACATGTGGTTTGTCACATGATTCATTAAAATATGATTATTTGGATTACATGGCCAATTGTCAAAATGTCTTGACTAATTTTAATTTAAAACAAATTCTTTTCATATCCGATCAACGAAGGTCGGTTGTTTAGAAATTAGGTCAATTTGATGACGCTTACAGCTTTCCGAATAAATGCCTCATTATGTTAAGAACAGGATAAATTTATTTTCTGTTAGTTAGACATACGCACAAAACACACACATACACATACTCGTACATAAACACATATGCAAAACACTACAAAAGTATACACACACACACGTATATAATGTATATTATTGAATATTAAATAAAGACTTATTATTATTCTATTTGTTTCAGCCATGTCCATATTCTGGAGAAATTCCTGGAGGTTTGCAGAATGGAACCACGATTACAATCCAAGGAGTAACTCCGATGAATCAGAATCGGTAAGGAGCACCTTAGAATATCCGGCTGTTTTCTTTATTTGCACGTACAAGGCTTTGATATTTACATTGTATTGGGGGATGGTTTAACATCAATTCTGGAGAGTCAACAGTTTTCAGGTAGAGATAATAATCACCAGGTAAGAATGAAAAATCAGAAAAAGTAAGAAGACTGTTACACGACACCCAACCATCAAATGTACGGGTATTAAAACAATCTATTTTCTTGTTTTATTTTTGTCGGGGTTGTTCCCTTGGATCTGACAGAAAAGTAAGCGAAATAGTTTTTTTTTTTTCTTTGGGTTATAACAGATGTTTTTATTTCAGTATAAATAAATTTGTATAAATCAACACAGTACAACTTTGTTGACCGGCTTCATTCGTTGTTGGCATTTTTGCAGGAGGGTCCACATCTTTAAGTGAAAGTGATTCTCTAGAACCGACTGGATTCGAACTTGGCACAGCCAGGTTGTCGGTCCGCATCGTTATCCACTTAACCACCGTCACCTCCTTTATTCCAGTTAAATGCATTCACAAACAGACAAACGAATCTCAGACTTGAGTGGTTGACATACCAACCCCATTCACTTCTATACCAGTTGGCCACTTGTTAGGTCGTTTTTCTGCTCTCAGCATCTACCGTGCACAAGTTAAGTAACTTTCTCTTACGTCATATGATCTCACCTCTCAGGTTAGCAGCTGACCTATTCTCTATTCTCTGTTTTTTGGAACAATATCATTCTTTACTGGCCGCGTTCTTTTGACTTACTTACGTCATAGACCAGGAATGTTTTTTGCTTTGTTCTTTTTTCTTTCCAAAATAATTCTTTGTTCTTTTTATTTTTTCCCTCCATATGCCAGTGATCCAGGTTACAAACCCGCACCCTGCCTCATAACGTTACAAGACAAGACAATAATCATTCAATCAATTTTATTGGCAAAAAAATCGTAAACTGCAACAAGCCATGTAATAAGACAAAAGATAATACAGCAATATTTGTTTAAGGCGACTTTAAACATGGATATGGTAAGCACCATAATAACCTCATTTGGCAGGCTGTTCTGACAGAGAATGCTACCTTTCTTGCGTTGAGACAAAAGAGACGATGATTCTGCGAGTGTCTATGAAAAAATTGTGACTACGCTTTGGTGCGAAAAACTCTTCAAAACAGTAATTTAAATTCACGTTGATAATGCTGTATGCCAGAATCAGGTCTGTGCCAGTTGACACGGTTAAGATTCGAATAAAAATTGTTGTTTGGAATAAATACAATTTAGGCGCGCAGAGTGAATATAATTGTATTGGCGCGTGATAAATATAAAATAACGCCCACGCAAATTCCGATGTGGCTTTATATATTAAATCAACTCAAAACGAGCGGACGTAGTTGAGAGCACACCACGTGATATTACTGTCCAATGAGATTTCTCCAAAGACATATTTTTCTAAACTTTTCTCCTTAAGCTCGCTGGAGCCTATCCAAATAGTATTTAAGCACACACAAACATCAAACTTTCTCTTTCAACTGACTTTTCATCCGGAGGTTACACGCATCTTACTATCACTCTTCCATTTCACCCTTTCGCGCGCTTCATACAATTTCACAGGCGAACATTACCTATTGCCTCTTTTAATACTTTATAACAAATGAACATTTCAACAAAAGAAAAGACATTCTTCTTTTTACTTACCCTGAAACTAAAGGAAGGACTCATGAACTCATTACAAAAAGAAATATATTCTATTTGTTAATAGTTTATTTCAGTAAATAAACTTCCGTTGATTTTGCATGTAAATTTTCTTCTTATTATTTTTATTTGTGGAGGAAGTTATCACCAAAAAAAAGGTATGACGACCCCCACAAGTCTCTTCGCTACTCAAAGTGAGAACAGATTTAGTCATTAAAGCAGTCCTTTGTAGGTAAGCGTGGAGAATCCCCTCGCCATCCTGTAGAAAACCGACCAGAAACGCTCTGAACAGTCAACACATGGTTGTTTTTGATCGACTGTGAGCAAATGCAACACCCACTTTGAATACAGCTTTCTCATTAACAAATGTTCGTGCGAAATGGTGAATACACTGCCTTCTGATATCTCACGCAACTTCAATTTACGATTTGTCAAAAAAAGTTTGTACTTTTTTATGCTGTCAGAGCAGAGTCCAAATAACACTTATCAAGCCATTGATTTGCTTAAACAGTATTTTTCTCATCAGAAAGCAATGCTTTATCAACAGACGAAATTCAGAATTTTCCATCGTTTTGAAAATTTGCAACAGTAGCTTCACTTAAATAACTGTAATTTGTAAACTAATAATCTGATTGGGCTAAAATTTTGACACGTTTCCTTTGAAAGTTAGTACTTCATAAAAATCATGTTTTTATTTATTTATTTTTTATTATTATTAGTGGCGCCATCTATATGTTAGGCCCGGGACTTATTGAGTGATGTGTTAGGTCAGAATACAATACTTGGAATTTTGGAGATGATTGATTGGTGTATATGACTAGATTTTATTTCCATTTCGCTAGTCTTTCTCTACTCTATTATTATTTCTATGGAAGGTGCTTGTCAGATCTCCACTCTCTTGTTACTTCCTTGGAAGACATTCACGGCAAGAACTTGTCTTCCTACCACAACTGCAAAACAACTTTCCCTCCTTCCTCTGTGTGCCTAACATCAAACGGAAGTTCCATGAGCAGAGTTTCTTTCCAAGAACTTTCCATCTGTGGAACACACATTACCACAGCACTGCTTCCCTGCAGACTACAACATGGTCGTCTTCAAATCCAATGTCGACAAATACTTGTCATAAACCATCTTCATAAGTCATCAAATTTTGCTAATTCCCTTCATTTTCAATACTCTCATAATATTCTTCATTAAATCGACATTCCATCCATTTCATTAACCTTTTATCCTCCAGTGGCTTTTGGCCTTAATAATATGGACATTCAATGGCATTTATCTTTTTATCAAAGTAAGTTTTGTACTGTGTATTATATGCAGTCGTAAGCAGTGTTTAATGGGCATTATAAAAATTTTTGGTTTTGGTCTTCTTAGTGTTAGAGGAGCTTCATTTGCTTCTACATATATTTTTTTATGGACGTCGCTCCAGACAAGGCATGAAGCCACTTGATGTAAGAAGCTAACAAGAACGAAAGATGATCAAGTTGCATAATAACAAAAAGGGAGAGGAAGGTAGAATCACTTCAAAACAAGGTCATCTTTTAACTGACGGTGATAAATTCAGAGGCAAAAGTAATTGAACCTAAAGCCGAAATATTAGCATGGCAGTGACAAACCCAGTCATCCACGCCAGTAATACCTCAACAGACACACATCCATGTGCAACATGACACTTGAAAATACCCTGACCCCTGACATTTAGCGAGTGCTGATAGAGAAGCCTCTCAAGGAGCTACCCCTAAATTTGGTCTCTTGTAAACAGTAACAAACTTTATTGGAACAATAAGAAAAAGTTATGTTCTTCGCCAACAAAATAACCCAACTCAAAGGGGGATTACTCACAACAGAAAAATGATAGTAAGAATCGGGATTGTCTCCCTTGCTTTATTTTGAAATTATAATTAAGAACAATTATAATCCCCCCCCCCCTCCATTATGTTAGGAGTAGTGATTTACTCCTCTCCAGGAGTTAGGCACAAGGCCAGTTTTTATCTTACTCCCACAAGTAAGATGTGACCCAAGGTCGGGTCGGGAAAGTGGGGTTTTAAAATTGCTTGGGCAGCCCCATCGGCATTCCCCGGTAGGGGCGCCTCAGGCAGTAAGCAATAAACTTACTCCTCCCCAAAGAGGGGAGGCAAAGCCTGGGAGGGTTGACCTTCTAGAACTGCACAGGACAGACCCATAGACCGGCGTAAATCAAGCCCCGAAGGCAAAGACAATACCAGTCTATGGGGTGCAGTATCCATCGGAACAGATACTACACTTTGATCTTAGCCAAAAGGCCAAGAATGTAAGCCAATTCTTTTTATTTACCTCCCCAGGAGGTTAGGCACAAGGCCAGGTTTATCTTACTCCCACAAGGTAAGATGCGACCCAAGCTCGGGTCGGGAAAGTGGGACTTGAAAAGCCAGCGCCCGAGAAGGTGAGCACTCTGGCTATTAAAAATTGCCTGGGCAGCCCCATCGGCATTCCCCGGTAGGGGCGCCTCAGGCAGTAAGCAATAAACTTACTCCTTCCCAAAGAGGGAAGGCAAAGCCTGGGAGGGTGGACCTCCTAGAACTGCGCAGGACAGACCCATAGACCGGCGTAAATCAAGCCCCGAAGGCAAAGACAATACCAGTCTATGGGGTGCAGTATCCATCGGAACAGATACTACACTTTGATCTTAGCCAAAAGGCCAAGAATGTAAGCCAATTCTTTTTATTTACCTCCCCAGGAGGTTAGGCACAAGGCCAGGTTTATCTTACTCCCACAAGGTAAGATGCGACCCAAGCTCGGGTCGGGAAAGTGGGACTTGAAAAGCCAGCGCCCGAGAAGGTGAGCACTCTGGCTATTAAAAATTGCCTGGGCAGCCCCATCGGCATTCCCCGGTAGGGGCGCCTCAGGCAGTAAGCAATAAACTTACTCCTTCCCAAAGAGGGAAGGCAAAGCCTGGGAGGGTGGACCTCCTAGAACTGCGCAGGACAGTACCTCAGACCGGCGGAATCAAGGCCCGAAGGCCAAGACAATACCGGTCTACAGAATGAGCATCCATCGGAACAGATACTACACTCTGATCTTAGCCAAAAGGCCAAGAGCGTAAGCCAATTCATTATGTTAGGAGTAAAGTGAGTTTATAATAGACTTTGCGCCTCGTTCTCTCTGTTATTAAAAAATATCCCACACGAAACTCAAGGAGAGTAGAAAGCGCACCTTGAGTTTACTTTCAGCAGCCTTGTAAGTCTCGCTTCCCTTATTTTGTCATTTAGTCCTCACATTACATGTTTCTGACAAAGGGAGAAGAATTGCTGTTTTCTGAGTCGGTATCTATCTATATAACACTTATCGTTGCCTAGTTTTTAACCTTTTTTTTTTTTGCTTCTTAGATCAAATGGCTTCATGTCTTGTCTGGAGCGATTTTCATAAAAAGTCATATCCTGTGACCTAGCTCATGATCAGCAAACGTGGTCTGCAATGGTCAGACGCTGCACTTGCTTGGTTGACAGCCCATATAAGTTAAAATCGGGATTGTCTCCCTTGTATCATTTTGAAATTATTATTGAGAACAATTATAATATTACTTCCCCCCCCCCTCCATTATGTTACGACTGAAATGTGCTTACAGTTTTTGCACCCCTCTCTATCGTTTGTTATTAGAAAGGCGGTCCTGGATACAGTATTATAAATATAAGTATCGTCATGATCCCACGCGCAAATGACATACTTAAACATATAAGCAAAAACACAAGCACACACATACGAGCGTATGGGCATACACTTAACACGCTCATATTGATTCACAAACTCACACACAGGAACAAATATATATTTTGACGATTTAAATCATTTTTCAAATCAAGTTCTAAATAACGAGCATACACAAAGGTTATTATAGATGTTTACAGCTGTTTCAAGACCGTGTTCATTTTAATAAAAAGTGTTTGAAAGACAAAAGTGGCGACTTTTCATGTCTCTTGAATCTCTCTTTTTGATTTGATAATTTGATGTGGAATTAATTTCAATGATTAATGATTGTTGGTGAAGTATTTGACAATGGATCTTTTCTGGTGATTTTTGTTTGAATTTGTGACTTATCTTTTTGGACGTGGATATTTATTATGCAAAACCTTGACATTAAATATCTCTATCCCTGTACGCACCTCTAACTTTAGCTTATCTGCCTTTCCCATTTACTTATGTTTATTAATCTTAAATTTGCGAATTGACCTTTGTACAATTGATTGCATATTTGGGTCAACAGGAAACTTTGTGCTATCCCTCGACCTGTAGAGAAAAGTAAAAAAAAAGAAGGTAGATTGATTTGCAGACAACCTGTTATTGACTGGTGATAGATATATCATTATTGATTAACTATTATTACAGAATATCGTCATTAAGCCATTACAGAGTTAACTGTCTATGGCTGCTACTTTCAAAATTCTACTTTTTGTTCCAATCAAAGGGAAACAATTCTGAATATTTTGATAGGAGCTTTCTTTCTTGGGCAATAGCTCTTGACACATTAAAGTCCTTTAATAGGGCTATCACAGAGGGTTACTTCATAAACTTGCTAGACATGAAATATCTGGACATGTGTTCTCAATCAGAAAATCCTTTTTTTTTTTTCTTTTATCCCTCTCACAGCGGTAAGATGTGACACAGGGTCGGAAAGTGGGATTGAAAAGCCAGCGTCCTAGGTTGAGCACTACAAAAAATGCCTGGGCAGCCCCGTCGACATTCCCCGGTAGAGGTGCCTCAGGCGATTAGCAGTAAACTACCAACCTTCTCAAAGGATGAGGAAGCAAAGCCTGGGAGGGTGGACCTCCTAGAACTGCACAGGACAATCCTTAAGACCGGCGGAATCAAGGACCGAAGGCCAAGATGATACCGGTCTATAAGGTGTAGCATCCATCGGAACAGATACTACACTTTGATCTCTGCAACCTTTTATTAACTGGTGATAGATATATCGTTATTGATTAACTATTACTACAGAATATCATCATTAAGCCATGACAGAGTTAACTGTCTATAGCTGCTATTTTCAAAATACTACTTTTTGTTCCAATCAAAGGGAAATAACTCTGAATATTTCGATAGGAGCTTTCTTTCTCAGGCAATAGCTCTTGACATATCAAAGGCCTTTAATAGCATCTAGCGTAAAGGGTTGCTTCACAGTCTTGCTAGCTATGTAATATCTGGACATGTGTTCTCAATCATAAAATCTTTTTTTGCTAATAGGTCTATAGAAGTAGTAGTTAATGGACAGAAGTAGCACATAGTATCAATACCGGCATGCCTCAAGAATCTATCCTGGTCTCAACTGTTTTTATAAAAATAATTTTTTTTTTTAATTAAGGAACAATTCCACCGAGACGTAGGTGGCTATTGTGAATTAAGGGACTCTTATACAGGGAGTTGTGCAGCAAAATGTTTGTTCACATTACATTTAAATGTCTGCATGTTAGTACAGTCAAGGAAACCGGAAGCAGGAAGGGAATTCCAAAGGCTAGCAGTACAAGGAAAGAAGCTATTACAGTAGAAAGCTCTCCGGTATCTGGGGACCTCAACAGTGAAGGGGTAGGATAATGCTGACTGACAGATTGATCCAGAGTATTTACGTAGAGGGGGCACCAGTGCAGCACATTCGTTGAAGCACATTCCATTAAAGTACTTGTAAAATAAGCACAGGGATGCAACATTGCGGCAATGGGACAGAGGCTAGAGCATGTCCCTATTAAAGTGAGGGACTTATTAGATAAGAGATTTTTTTTGTGGACCCCGTCCAAGAGGGAGAGGCTAGTGTTTAGTGCACCAATATGACAACAATAGTTTCCCAGCCAAAATGGCGGACAATGAATTTGCTGCATTTTTCCGACCTCACAAATGAGTAAGTAAACCCAAATGAGTTGCTTTGGAATAATTTCAAATTTTACCTTAAATTCTTTTCAAGGAAATACAATTGGGGAATTAGTCCAAAACAATTTATTTGGGTTTACTTACTAATTTGAAAGATGCAGCCGATTCATTGTTCGCTATTTTGGCTAGGGAACGACGAATTAACCTAGTACTTCATGCATGGGCGAATGGTGGCTTTGTAGGGATATAGGATACTGTCAGGTATGAGAAGTTTTCTAGCTCGGTAGAGGGAGCTCACTTTCTTTGCAGCAGGCTTGGCAATGTCTTCTATGTATTTGTTCCAAGACATGTTAGCCCTAGTAGTTTGAATGGTGCTATTAGTCTTCCTGATCTTCATTAATAATCTTTCAAATCATATTCTGAGATCACGTGTTTACACAATTGTCTATAGCAGCACTTCAAACAGCATTGGTGATGAAGATACTTCTGACTCTCTATCTTCCCAGTTGAGCACACGGTGATAGATATGTCGTTATTAATTAATTGGATTAATGTTACAAAATATCATAGAGCCATGACAGAGTTAACTTCTTTTTTTTTTTATCATAGTTCACCCCCAAACAAGGCAGGCCACCACTGTAGACACAAGGGGATACTAAGAATTAGGGTGAAAGTTTTGAGGGTCATCTTAAATTGGGAGTTGTAAGACAGACATTAAACCGAATATTATTATGATGATGATTGTATTTTATTTGAATCTTTCACTGGGGCTGTGCATCATATATGATCTATTATCTTTTTAGAAAAACTGGAAAAGCAAAACTAGTTTGCTCTTGTTCTCCAAGTACTATTGAATTCCGCCCCCCCCCCCCCTCCACTCCGCCTACATTCAATCTCCACACTTTTCTCTTTAAAGATAGTAGAAAGTGGAACTTGGGTTTACTTTCGGCAGCGTTGTAACTCTCGCTTCCCTTATTTTGTCTTTTAGTTCTCGCATTCCATGAGCGATGTTTCTGAGAAAGAGAGAAGAATTGCTGCTTTCTGGGTCAGAATCCATCCATCTAACACTTATCGTTGGCTAGTTTTTGACCATGAAATAGTTTTGGTTTTTTTTTTAGCTTCTTACATAAAGTGGCTTTGTGCCTTGTCTGGAGCGATTTCTATGAAAAAAAAAAAAGAAAATTTCTCATTACTCCATGAGCTTTCTTTAACTTAGTCACAAATAACTGGTTTATGCTGTGTCATATCCTCCCACGATCTAATACATTCAATATGCAAGCAAGCAAGCAAATGTATCAGAGTTTTAGTATTATATAAATTTTGACCAAAATATGTAAATAATTCATTTATACTTGTGTTTTGTTTAAATCTTTCATGGGGGGGGGGGGCTGAGCGTCATAGATGGTTGATTTATTTTAATTTTATTTTTTATAAAATATAGAAAAAAAGCGAAACCGTTCTGCTCTAGTTATTAGACTGTTTTGGCTCCAATTACTATCAAGTTCTATCTCCCTCCACCTGTACACCTCGGTGTCTTTGTTACAAATTCCATCAACGGCAAATTGGAGGGAGATAGGTTATCAAATAGACAAGCATACGCTCATATATGGAACCAGAAGAATACAAATACATCCAGAAAAATGCTCAACCACCATGGCAGTGTGAGCTATCTTTAACTCAAGAAGAATGGGCAAATCAGATTAACTTGCTGAAGCAATGCAAATTAATTTAGTAGTTGTAAGGAATGGGTATTACATTAAGCATTTTAAAATGTTGTTACTCGTTTCATACATAATATTATTAATTGTAGGTCGCTGGGTTTTAATAAAGATAGCCTCGAGTATTTTTGATTAAAAAAAAAATTAGTTTCAGAATGTATTATTTTCGTGTTATTAACTAAAATTAGTCTTAAATCAGAGAGGGGGGGCAGTTATGTTTGGTAAATGCAAGTCAATTGAGTCAGTTTACCAGGTGCATGGTTAGTCTGCGAGCAAGGGTACTAGTAGTAAAACCAATGCAGCTATTAGCTTTATTATTATTATAGGAGTTACATTATATATATATATATATATATAATAAAAGGTTTATTAATACAAACATATTATGGTTACGTATACAGGGAAATGTTTCAGTCATAGCCTTAGTAAGCAACAACCTCCTCAAGCTAGAAAAAAATGTCCCTTCTCTAAGTTTTCATTTTGAAAAAAGAAGAAAAATTGCAATCTTTAAGGGTCACGTGACTTAACCTGGATTACTATACATGCATATATATATATATTTATTTTTTAAAATAAATTAATTCAGTCTAAATATTAAAAAATGAACAAAACCAATATTTTTCAAAAGTGCTCAATATATATTAGAGCTATTTATATTAAAATAAACATAGTTTCAACGCCCGACAATTGTTTCAAAGCCGGAAGTAAAATGAAAAGATTTTGTGTTTTTTCCTGCTCTGGGGATGACATGGTTTTTTGACACGTTGACTGTCTGTTGGGTTTGACCGAGTTGTCTGTGGCAGGACTAATATGTAAGATTTGCCTTTTCTTTTTTTTTCCTTTTTGATTTTAAGGGTTTTCGCTTTTTCAACTGGCAAGATAATTCAGTATTGCCCTTGATAAGAAGCCGGCATAGCTTTGAAACAATTGTCGGGCGCTCAAACTATGTTTATTTTAATATATATATATATATATATATTATGCAAACATTGTTAAAAATAACAGAATTCGTCCCTTTAATTATACCTTTTTTATTTTTTCAATTTTTCTGATGGTCTTTTTTGGTATTAAAACTAAAAAAAATAATAAATGTTCTACAGGTTTCACGAACGTTTTCGATTCTTTACAGATACAATGGTGAATAGGCTTTCTACGTCTTGTTATTTTATTATCCGGTTGTTTGCTTTGTAAAATTTGTAATAGTTCTTGTGTGGACTTAATGCTATATTTGCTATCCCGCCGCCTCACCATGCATCTTGTAAACTCTAGCTCAATTTACCAACATCTACAAAAACATAACTGCCCTCCCTCTGATTTTAGACAGATTCTAGTTAATAACACTAAAATTATACATTCCGAAAGCAATTTAAAAAAAATTAAAAACTGGAAGCTATCTACATAAAAACACAACAACCTAAAATTAATAACATCACATATGAAACCAGTGGTAACATTTTAAAATGCCTAACGTAATGCGATTTTGTTCTGTGATGCCATCCAGTGTTGCTGAATTTAAAATCGCCAACGACTTCCTGGAACAATGCGAAAAAACGTTCTATGCGCGTTTCTCTGTTGTCTTTTTAAAATTCTCTTCTTTCTTCAGCTTTTTTGTTCATTTGCTTTATACACCTGAGGATGATTCGATGAAGAATTGAAAACATTCGTGAGACCTGTTGTTGCATACCTTAATTTCTCCCTCGAATTGTAGAGGGTGGTGTGTCGTCTAGTGGATGAATTCTTTGTTCTTTCCTTCCTGCCGTGAACCACGTCGTCCGTGTCTGCAACAAAAACCTCATGACGCACTCC
This sequence comes from Sepiola atlantica, assembly GCA_963556195.1. Lineage (NCBI taxonomy): Eukaryota > Metazoa > Mollusca > Cephalopoda > Sepiida > Sepiolidae > Sepiola > Sepiola atlantica. Next base: position 200,853,237 of record OY744518.1, read on the forward strand.
GAAGACAAACTCTGCTTTTAAATTTAATTCATTTTATTACAAGCGTTGTTATTTCAACTGGGAGTCATTCACTACGTTGAGAGAGAGGGAGAGAGCAAATCACTACTTTATCGTAGTTAGTTAATGTTTTCTTAACCATTCATAGAGAGGGGGGAAAGTATTTCTCGCGCTTGTATTCCCTTAAGGGAAATACCCCTTATTTTTACATCATGAATCGCACATCCTGCTCGGTTCGCCTTCCGAATCAGACTGACGAAAACTCGCTTCTCACGAGAACGAGTGACGTCACGGATCCTCTGTTTTCCACGCAAGGCCCGCGACGTCACAGAGCCTCTCGCAGGTGCAGACTGACCATTGATCTGGGGTCTCGTCACATGGTAACCTTGTCACGTCTGTTAGCTCTGACTGTGAGAACAGGCCCTAATCTGCACTCGCGCAAGTCAAACCAACGATTCCCAACAGATACGTCCATTCTCATAGGGCCATTATCCAACACTGTGAAACCTATGGAACATTTATTATTTGTTTTAGTTTTAATACCAAAAAAGTCCATCAGAAAAATTGAAAAAATAAAAATAGGTATAATTAAGCAGACGAATTCTCTTATTTTTAACGATGTTTGCATAAATGAGAAAATGCTGCCTAAATACACACAATATATATATATATATATGTGCGACCGGAGGGAGCATATATTCGCTAGGCTGTGAAAATGATATCATGATGAACGAACTACATATACTGATCCTCAAAAGAGGAGATAATGCTTGGGAGGAATGTATCATGACAAATGAAAATATACTATACTATCCCTCAATGGAGGAGGTAAAGCCTGGGAGGACACCCCCCCCCTCCCATCTAAATAAAAGGAGGTGGTAATGCATGTTCGGATGGTATCATGATAACAGAGTAGATACTACAATACCCTCGCCAAAATAGAGGAGGTAATACCTGGGACAACACCCCCAATAAAAGGAGAAGGTAATGCCTGCAAGTATGGTATCATGGCAACAGAAAAGATACTACACTACCCCAATCACCCAACATAACTTAGGGTTGTTAATGTTTTTTTATTGTTTTTTTTTTTTACTAAAACATGGTTTAATTCAAAATGTTGAAAACAGGATTTATTTATTACGTGAAAAAACTTTGAATAAAAAAAAACAAACTTACATTAAATTTTCTGTTTGAATTGTATTTTAAGTGTAAGACGTTTTTATTTCAGACTATGTATATTTATAAATTTTTGCTCTTTTATCTCGTAAACATGTGCTTAAAAACAATAAAAAAAACATTGGCTTAGAGAGAGAGAGAGAGAGAAAGAGAGAGAGAGAGAGAGGTCACCCACCCTCTCTTGTGCCTCATCAGTACATCTTTCTAGCTAGCTAAGACATATTAGTTTCCTTTAAATTATCTCCCTTGATAATGATTATTTTAAGAAAGGTTTTTGGAATTTATTCTTTTTTTTTCATTGAATTACTTTAAGTAATTACTGTTAATATCGACAAAACTATTGTAGATATATAGGAAACAACAAAACAAAAAATTAAAATGAATTAATTTATTATAGACAGTTTTAAAAACAATTATGCAAATTAGACAGATCTATTAATGTCTCGATGTATTTCATCAGTACTATATATACTGTATTTCAAAGTATTCTGTTGTATCATTGATTGATACACGCCATAAACTGGTATCGTCTTGGCCTTCGGGGCTTGATTTACGCCGGTCTATGGGTCTGTCCTGTGCAGTTCTAGGAGGTCCACCCTCCCAGGCTTTGCTTCCCCTCTTTGGGGAGGAGTAAGTTTGTTGCTTACTGCCTGAGGCGCCCCTACCGGGGAATGCCGACGGGGCTGCCCAGGCAATTTTTAATGGCCAGAGTGCTCACCTTCTCGGGCGCTGGCTTTTCAAACCCCACTTTCCCGACCCGAGCTTGGGTCACATCTTACTTGTGGGAGTAAGATAAACCTGGCCTTGTGCCTAACCTCCTGAGGAGGTAAATAAACTGTTGTATTATTGATTTAAATAACAATAACCTAAATTGGGAGCTGCACAGCGAGATGTCTGTTTACAGGAGTTTTAAATTTCTGCATGTCAGTACCATCAGGAGAGCAGGGAGGGAGTTCCAGAGTCCAGCAGCACAGGAAAGAAGCTTTTGGAGTAGAAAGCTCTTCGGCATCTGGGGACCTCCACAGTGAATGGATGGGATTTGGCAGATTGTCGAGGTGGTCTAGTGAATTTAAGTTGTGGGGGTACCAGAGCAGCAAGCTCATCAGAGCACAATCCATCCACAAATAATAATAAAAGTAGGTTTTAAATACTGAATTTTTGTAAATAGTCTAATGAAATAAAAAAAATCAATGTTTTCATTGTGTGTTTGAAAATACATGTTAAAAATGTTATATCTATTCTAATAACATATCCAATACAGAATAACCTCATAGAAATTGTTTGTTTTTTCTCTAATATTTCTATGAAGGCGAAACTCGGCAAAAAAAAAAAAAATTAAAGAAACAACCAATATGTGACTTTTTCCAGCGCTTGTATGGAAATGGTTTTCTTACGATCTAACTGATTTTTGAAAAAGTTTGTCCTCTGAAAAATATATAAATTCATAATAATTTACATACACGAAATACGATATATTCTGATCTATTCTGAAATGTAAAAAAATGTTTACGGAGGATGCTGACAGAATGACGGACAAAATTAAGTGTTTAATTTTTTTTTTTTAATTTTTTTTTTTAACATGGTTCACCCCAAACAAGGCAGGCCGCCACTGTAGACGTAAGGGGCTACTGAGAAAAAAGAAAAGGGGAGAAGGTTGGGGGGGGGGGGGGTCAGCCTAAATCATGATCCGCGCAGCGAGATGTCTGTTTACATCAGTTTTAAATTTCTATATGTCAGTACTGTCGGGGAAACAGGGGGCAGGGAGAGAGTTCCAGAGGCCAGCAGCACGAGGAAAGAAGCTATTTGAGTAGAAGGCTCTCCGGCATCTGGGAACTTCCACAGTGAATGAATGAGATTTAGTTGATTTTCGAGTTATTCTAGTGAATTTACGTCGAGGGGGCACCAGAGTAGCCAATTCATCAGAGCATAATCCATTGAAGTACTTGTAAAACAAACATAAGGATGCTACATTGCGGCGATGGGACAGGGGCTGGAGCTTGGTTGACAGTGAGGGACCTATTAGGTTGGCGACTCTTTTTTGGACCTTGTCAAGGAGGGAGAGACTAGTAGATGATGCACCAGCCCAGATGTGGCAACAATACTCCATGCATGGGCGGATGGTGGCTTTGTAGAGATACAGGATAATGTCAGGTGAGAGGAGTTTACTAGCACGGTAGAGGGAGCCAACCTTTTTTGCGGCAGCCTTGGCAATGTCTTCAATGTATTTGTTCCAATTCATGTTACCTGTGAAGGTTAGGCCGAGGAGTTTGAATGATGAACTCTCAAGTAGGGTGTTATTTGCCATAGCAATCGGTGGTTGGAGAGGCTTCTTGTAGTTGCTGAAGGAAAGTAGCTTTGTTTTTGCGGCATTAAAAGTTACCAACCATTTATGACCCCAATCCACTACAGCCTGGAGGTCATTTTCTAAAGATTCAGCCATTGCCTCGGATATGATTGCGTCTGTTTTACCAACATGGCGAGAGTAAAGCATGGTGTCGTCAGCAAATAAACCAATCTCCGACTCTATATCATCAGGGAGATCGTTTATATAGATCAGGAACCAACAAAGGTCCAAGGATAGATCCCTGAGGTACACTTGCATTTATGTCATGTTGCTTAGATGAACGGCTATCGAGGACAACCTGGATTTTTCTTTTGTTTAGGAAGGATCTAATTATATTAAATAGTTGCCCAGTAATACCGTATGAGCGTATTTTCAGGAGAAGCCCTTTATGCCAAACCTTGTCAAAGGCCTTGGATATATCAAGCGCTACTGCCCTAGCTTCACCTGCCTTGTCGAGTGTACGATACATACGTTCAGAGATGACCGTTAGGATGTTTGCAGTAAATCGTGCTTGTCTAAATCCATACTGGCGGTCAGATAGAAGTTTAGCATTAACTAAGTGCCGTACTAACGCTAGATTGATTAAGGATTCAAAGATTTTGGCAAAGATCGGCAGTAGACTGATTGGGCGGTAGTTCTGAGGGTCGGTTCTATTCCCAGAACTCTTGTAGACAGGTACCACAGAGGCAATTTTCCAGCAATCGGGGAAGCAAGATTCAGCTAGGCATTTATTGAAGAGTTTGGAGAGGACAGGGGCCAGTCATTGAATTTTGAAATAATACGAAAAGGATAGTTAATTAATGAAATGTCTTTTTGCAAATCTGTGACCTAATGTCAGACGGAGAATGACTGAGAACCATGTGTTTAGGAATAGAAAGTAGAGAAGGATGTATAAAAAAAAAATTTTTTTAAAGCGCGGATTTTCGCTTAAATTCCTGGAGCCTGCCATTTATGTGAGTTCTCCACTTATTGGCTTAAATCTGCTTATTTCAAAAAAATATAAGAAAAAGTATATTTTTGCTAAATCGCTAGAATCTTATTTTTTGTCGCTATTTGGCTGGATTTTATTTCTCTTTCTTTCTTCTCCCCCCTTTCTCTTTTCTTGTTTTTTCTCTCTTACTGACAGTTCTCTCTGAAAACTGAAAACGTTCATTTTTGCCATGAAAACCCAAACTTTAAACGATTCATGAAGGGGGTAGGAGAGTTGGATGACTTTTGTTTCATCAAAAAATGATCTTCTTTGCATATGCTGTGTCTTTTTCTTAATTTTGACTTTCTTAGTTGAAACTGATTCGAGTTGTTTAAGAAAAAAAGTTGTATTTTGGGCTGCCCTCTGTGTGCGCACACACACACACACACACACACACACACACACACACACACACACACACACACACACACACACACACACACACACACCCAGAGGAGCCACAGCCCCAGGTTGAGAAATTCATTTTGATTTCAGCCTTTTGGGCCATTCTCATCTCTTTATCTATTTTCAGGTTTTCCATCAACTTCTGCGTTTCAGGTGGCGTGGAACCAATGTCTGACGCAGCTCTTCATGTAAATCCTCGTTTTGATGAGAGGTGTGTCGTCTTGAACAGCCTCATTTGTGATTCTTGGGGCACCGAAGTCAGATCTTCAAATTTACCCCTTAAAAAGGGTGAACCATTTGAAATGATCATCTTGGTTAGCAGCAATGAATTCAAGGTAAGAATATTGTTAAATTAATCAGTATTAGGAATTGGAAAAATCGGAACTTTTGGTGTATTGGAATTGGTATCGGAATCAGAAAACTTTGTGCTTAATTTCTGAGTCGAAAAAGATTCTTTTGTTTCTTTTTATTTGTTTTTGTTTAAAACTTAATTTTCCTTTCCTGGACTAATAATCAAATGATAAATATTTATTGATTTTAAACTACCAGTAAAACTTAAATCTATAGATCCTCTCCATAAGTGTATTTTTACGTTTGCAAAAATATATGCACATATTACATGCGGTCTTATGGAAATCCACCCCCCCCCCAAAAAAAAATAAACAACAACTCTACAGCTAAATATTTAGAGGTTTAAAAAAGATCTGAATCAGTAATCGTATCAGAATCAGAAATTTAGAACAGAATCGGTAATTGTATCGGAATCGGGGGGGGGGGGGGATACTGGAATCGTCTCATCACTAGTACATACTGTCCAGGTCACAGCTATTTGTTAAATCAATCTATCATTTGCAGACTGTTTATTAACAAAACATTTGACTACAAAACCGATTAATCTACAAATCATTCATATACAAAACATACATATGCAATGGCTTTGGTGTAATGATCATGCAATGATCAGGTGAATGTGTGGGGGCGAAAAAGATCCTCTCAATTATGCCTTATTAAGAACTTGGTTTTGGTGAGATTACAGATGCTTAAGCACCTGGTGTCTAGAGGTAGTTTGGCATTGTACAGCATGAGACTTCTTGCATTAACTCTGTAATGTGTTTGGATATCTTGGGCAATAGAGAGCGTAGTAGACCTGAAAGATATATTTGGTTAATTAATTCTTATTTCAGTAACGTAAATTATTTAGAGTTGAAAGAACACACACAATGCTAGCTCTCAGTATATTCGCCTTTTTTCTGGTCCGGATTATTTTCTTCATCGACGAAAGCTACGACGTTCCTTCTTAGTAGCAGTAGCAGCAGTACTTGCCCGAATTCAAATAAGTGGCAGCGCAAAACGAAAATTATGTTTCCGACGACACAAGCGAACGACGTTAATTCCGTGGCGTTCAAAAAAGTTCCGTCTCTCGAGGAAAAATTGCCACGCCTTTTATTCAGCTCTTTTAGATTACCAAAAGAGCCTATTTTGCACAATCATGACCGTCACCTCGAAATCAAACAGTTCCAGGTTAACTCCCGCGCGCAGCCACTGTTTCCTTGCAGCGGTCACATGCTAGTTGTGGACGCTTATCCCTTGGTCTCTCTGCACCGTCAACACAAGACCGAGGAAGACGTGGTCCGAGTGCGTAACAAGCGAGATAACTGCATGAACCCTTTTTAACCCTTTCGACCAAACTGCATGGAAAGTAGGCATGGGACACTTATGGAATTAGTATTAAAATAATAATAATAATAACAACATCAATAATAATAATTATAGTAATAATAATAATAAACTATAAGAATAAGATTGACTCGATAACAATAAAATAAAATAACAATAAAATAAAATTGAAAAATTAGAATTACAAATAAAATGCTAGTTTTCAGTATATTCGCCTTTTTTCTGATCTGGATTATTTTCTTCATCGACAAAAGCTACGACGTTCCTTCTTAGTAGTAGCAGCAGTACTAGCCCAATTCAAATAAGTGGCAGCGCAAAACGAAAATTATGTTTCCGACGACACAAGCGAACAACGTTAATTCCGTGGTGTTCAAAAAAGTTCCGTCTCTCAAGGAAAAATTGTCACTCTTTTTATTCAGCGGCTTGAACCCTTTTTAAACCTTTCGACTGAACTGTGTGGAAAGTAGGCATGAAACATTGCCTGATGGTTTGAGATACTTATGGAATTAGTATTAAAATAATAATGATAACAGTAATAATAATAATAAACCAGAAGAATAAGATTGACTCGATAACAATAAAATCAAATAACAATAAAATAAAATTTTTAAATTAGAATTACAAATAAAATATAAGTTTAAATAAATAAAAGAATATTTGAAATCAAATAAGATAAAGCACGATAAAATAAAGAGAAGAATACAAACGTTACGTTGTCACTTTTTTATACGTGATTAAAAGTTCTTAACTTTTCCCGAAATTCAAAAGTTTTTCGAAACATTTTTACACAAAGTTTTCTCAGTTTCATTAAAGCCTTTAAACTGTCCATATTCTTTTTGATCACCAATTACTCGCTTTTCGCTTATTCAGTTCTTCTCTTCACATAACGGGATTAAGAAGAAGACAGTCACAGCACGAATAAATATTTGAAGATAATAATAAGAACTTAAAGCATAGCAGTTTTTACCAAAATAACTGGATTCAGCATTCAATGACCCGAAAAGGCTTGATATGTTGTAAAACAAAACAAACCCTAACCCTAACCCTAACCCTAACCCTAACCCTCACACTTGAATCCAAACTTCACAAGAATTTAAAATTATTTTTTTATTTTATTTTTTTTATTTTTCCAGATTGCATTGAATGGAAAACATTTTATTGTCTTTGGTCATCGAATGCCGAAAGAAAATGCCCGTTTTTTAATTATTAAAGGAGGAATCAGGATGAACTTCATTCGAATCTGTGGCAGTGTAAGTTTTATTTTATTCTCATCTGTCTGATTTACGGCATATTAACCCTTTTTAGATTTTGTTATTTAATTGAGTAGAGTAGAAAGTGACTAACTTGGGTTTACTTTCGGCAGCCTCGTAACTCTCGCTTCCCTTATTTTGTACTTTAGTCCTCACATTCCATGAGCGATGTTTCTGACAAAGGGGTAAGAATTGCTGTTTTCTGGGTCGGAATCTATCCATCTAACACTTATTGTAGGCTAGTTATTAGTTTTTTGTTTTTATTTAGCTCCTTACATCAAGTGGCTTCATGACTCGTCTGGAGTGACTTCCATGAAAAAAATAATCTCAAAACACAATGACAATTATACACTATTCATTATTATTATTTTCATTTTTCGTCTTGTCTCATGCTAATGTTAGACGTTTCGTGAATAACTTCCAACTTCTGCCATTTCGCTAGTGCCGTCTGCCAGGATCGGGTCGTCATGACTGTAGTGTTTTGTTAGGGTTATTGTTAATGTTATATTGTTAGTTTAATAACTATCAACAAGATGTTGTTATAAATAGGGTTTTATTGAACGTATCAATACAGTGTTGCTCGGTGGGCCCTCAGCCTGAAAGTGACGCTAGAGAGTTCTCTTATATTCCTACGCTGGGGGTTACATTGGTTAGCGTAGGGAAATAGTTCCCACGATACTGTTACATCCCCCTCACCAAATGAGAAAAGTAATTGTTCTGGTGCTTGTTACTTTTTATATCTTGTTGGCTTGTGTATTTCACGGCCACTTTTGGTTGTGTTGAGTGTTGATTGTTTTCGAGTTTTCCGGTTTGAGGTGTTACTTGTGTTGGAGTGTGTGTTGTCATTTGGTGAGGTGATGTGATCATTGAAACGGACTTTTTTGTGAGTGGCTGTTTCTGCCTCTCTTATTTGGACTCTGTTTCGTCTCTTTTGAGATCCATCTGGGAATTGAAGAATGTAGGATCTTGGTTCCCTACATTTGGTCATTACCGTTGCTGGTTTCCATTGTCCCGTTTGGTGGTCTAACACACGCACAGTTTGTCCTGGGACCAGTGGTGGTAGATCATGTGCTGTTTGATCATAATATCTTTTTTGTTCTTCCTGTCGGTGTTTCAACTCTTCCCGGATATGATCTGAGTTGGTGAACCTTGGAGTTGGGATTTTCGCAATTATGTTTGTTTTCATAATGCGGTTGTTTAGTAGTTCAGCTGGGCTTGGAAGGTTGTGGTTGATGAGTGTTGCTCGTAGGCACAGCATTGCTAAATCAGGATCTCTTCCCGCTTGCTTTGCCTTGAGTAATGTCCTTTTGACAGTTTGAATCTGTCTCTCCACAAAACCATTTGATTTGGGAAACCTTGGCGATGACGTGACATGATCAAATTGCCATTGTTGAGCAAATGCTTTGAAAGCTTCGCAGGAGTATTGTGGTCCGTTGTCACTGATCACCTTAGTGATCACCATTTTCCGAAAATATCCGCTTCATTGCTGAGATAACCATATTACTTGTACTTTGACCTGTCATTTTGTGTATGATAGGGAATTTGCTGTAGTAATCAGCAACGATCAAATATTCATGGTCATTCAAGTGAAACAGATCTGTACCAACAACTTCCCATGCTCGGCTAGGGATGTCGTGTGGCTGTAGAGTTTCTTTTGATTGTGCAGGGAGATTTTCCTGGCATATTGAGCATTTCTTTATCATGTTCTCAATATCGGCATTGATTCCGTTCCAGTATACTGCGTCTCTGGCATGAAGACGTGTCTTTTCAATGCCTTGATGGCTGTAATGGAGCTGATCGAGAATAATTTCTTGCTGACTTTCTGGAACAATAACTCTTGATCCTTTTAGGAGGATACCATCATTTAGAGATAGTTCATCTCTATATGACCAATATGACCGGATTGCAGGTGGCAGTTCCTTGATTAAATCTGGCCAGCCTGTTATTATAGTTTCATGTAGCTGATCGAGAACTGGGTCTTTTTTAGTTTCAGTCCTTATTTCACCTAAGCGATCACTACTAAATCTCACAAGATCAACTCTAACGTCCAGGTCAATTGTGTCTGTGTTTTCGGTGCTGGGAAGGCGACTTAATGTATCGGCTAGAGTCATTTCCTTCCCTGGTATGTACTCTATGTGTATCCGGTATCCCTGTAGTTTCACCATCATCCGTTGTAGTCTGGGGGGTGCACTCGTTAGTGGTTTCTGCAATATCATGACTAGTGGTTTGTGGTCAGTGAGTACTTTGAATTGACTACCATAGAGGTATATGTGGAATCTTTGAACTCCGAACACAATTGCGAGCAGTTCTCTTTCAATACATGCATAGCGTTTTTCTGTGTCTGATAAAGACTTTGATGCATATGCAATTGGTTTGTTGTCTTGTATCAGTGCAGCTCCAAGTCCTTTTAGGCTTGCATCAGTCTGTAATACTGGCATTTCAGTAGTGTCAAAGTATGTTAATGTTGAGTCTTGGCTGATTTCTGTTTTGAGTTTCTCAAAACATTGTTTGTGGTGTTCTTCCCACAGAAAAGGTGCATCTTTCTTTAACAGTCCTCTTAGGGTGTGTGACTTGTCAGCCAGGTTTGGGATGAATGGTGACAAATACGTAATAAGACCTAGGAATTCTTGTAGTTCTTTTTTACAAGTTGGGTATGGCATGTTTCGTATGTCATTTATTTTCTCTGGGTCTGGACTAATGCCTTTTTCACTATATATCATTCCAAAAAAAGATATGCTTTTGGATTTGATTTGGCATTTTGTTGAGTTGAATACAAGACCGTTCTCTTTGGCTACTTGCATGAGTTTGTGTAGGACTTTGTCATGTTCCTCATCTGATTTGGCATAGACAGCAACATCATCTGCGATTCCTACTGCACCATCGACTTGTTCAAGAATTTGATCCATTTTCAATTGGAAAATATCTTGTGATACACTTAATCCAAATGGTAGTCTCTGGAAACAGTATCTACCGTAAGGTGACTGGAACGTTGTTAGCAGCTGAGAGTCTTTGTCCAGGTGTATGGACCAGTAACCCGCTTTGGCATCCAGCTTTGAAAATAGCTTGGCACCTGCAAAATGATGTGTTATCTCTTCTGTTGTAGGGATTTTGTGATGTGGTCTCTTAAGTGCCGTATTTAGGTATCTTGGGTCCAGGCAGATCCTTAGGCTCCCATCCTTTTTATGTGAATATGCTAGGCTTGAAACCCAGTCTGTTGGTTCTATCACCTTTCTGATGATATTGTTCTTTTCCATGTTGTCCAGTTCCCGTTTTATGGTTTCTATTAATGCAATAGGAGTTTTCCTAGGTGCATCAATATGCGGTTGCATACTCTTGTTAATAGAGAGTTTCACAGACCCTGGCATAGAGCCAATTTTGTCAAAACGGTCTGGGTACATCCGAACGAGTTCTTGTGTGGTATTTATCTGTGTTTCCACACAGGTTTGTTGCACGTTTTCTTTTTTCACTGTGCAGTGTAGAGTAATCAGCTTTAGTTGTTCTAGCGATGGTAATCCTAGAACTGCTGGTCCTTGCACATCCACTATGTAGAAGGTGCTGTTATGCCATCCAGAATTGTTGTATCTGCATGGTATGCTGATGCTGCCATAGCATTTTATTGGAGTACCGTTGTAGGCTACCAGTTTCATCGCATTTGATTTTGTTTTCCATTTGGGAAGACCATCAGAGTCTAACTTTTCTGGGAACATCCTGCGGAATGTAGAGACTGGTAGTGTGTTTCCTTGGGCACCTGTGTCTATTTTTAGTCGCAGCCTGTGGATTCCACTTCTGTTGCATAGTTTGATACTTATGTATACAAAAGCTTCATCTCTCTGAGAGATGGTAGATGTTGCTATACTGCTGAATGTGAGGTTTTCAAGGCCTTCTTCTAATCTTTGGGTATTGTATACCGCATCGGTTCGGATGGATTGCCTATTCTCATATGGGGTCCTCTTGTATTGGGGCTGATGATGTGTCCTTGGTTTGTTATGGCTTCGGCTTGATGACCTTGACCTTTGATTGATTTTGCTTGCAAAGCAAAATGCCGCCCAGTGGTTGGCTTTACCACATGTGTTGCATTTTGATCCAAATGCAGGACAAGCTTCACGGTGACGTGCATGACTTCTCCCACAACTGAGACAGCTTTTTCCATTCCTGGAACGTGTTGGTGGGCCTATAGCTTGTATAGACGTGCTAATAGCTTCATTAGTTTGCATGTTCTTTAATTGGTTGATATGGACGTTGGAAGCTTCATAGGTTTTCCCAATATTGACTGCTTCTTCGAGTGTCAGTTTGTCGTCTTTTCTTAGAAGCTCCTTCTGAAAGTCTGCTATTGGGGTGCTGGCAATGATGAGTTCAATTATCCGCTGCTGTTGTTCAGTTTCGGATAGTGAACATCTCTGTGTAAGTCGCTTACACCTGTTGACGAAATCATCCAGTGACTCCTCAGCTTTCTGTCGGTATGACATTAGTTTGAGGCGATTCACCCTGTAATTTTCTTTTGGTTCTAGTTGTACAAGGAATTTATCAAAAATAATGTCAGGGGAACATTTTTCCTCCTCCGTTAGCGTCCATGAATTGTATCTTTTCAGTCCCTCGTTACCCACTCTTAATAAAATATGGCTCACTTGCTGTTCTATTTTTATTTTGTGTACAACAAAATATAGTTCCATTCGTTGCTTAAAGAGTTTAAATGTCTCAGCTGTGTTCGGCGTTGTCCAATCCATTGTTGGGGTATCGTTTGCCGCCATTTGGATGTGTTCACAAACACGCACTAAGCGAATAAGCGTATTACTGTTATGCGTATGTATGTGTGGACAGAAAAACGTATATTGTGTACGCTTGTTATTGTTCACTGTGTGTATGTGTGTTCGAGGAAATCACACAGCAGTAAGGGTTAGCAGCAGGCTAACAGCCAAAAAAGAAGGAAAAAACGAAGGGACACAAAAAAAGGGAAAGGGGACAGTAGACAAAAGAAAATGGCGATTTCTTGTAAATGGCTAGAGAAAATTTTAAAAATTAAAAATGTTCGTTTGAAAAGTGTTTGTTCTCTTAGAATACTTAAATGAATTACCTCGTAGGGATGTTTTTTTTTGTTTCGGAGAGTCGTTTTTCTTTTGTTTTTTTTTGTTTTTTGTTTTTCGTTTCTTCCAACGCGATATTTTAGTTTTTCGTTTTCGAGGGGCACGTTGATAGCTTGCTGTTAATTTTTTGTTCTCGCCGAGATTTCTTTTTGTTTTCAAAGTCTGTATTTGTTCAATTTAGCGTGTTTTCCGCTGCCACCATGTAGTGTTTTGTTAGGGTTATTGTTAATGTTATATTGTTAGTTTAATAACTATCAACAAGATGTTGTTATAAATAGGGTTTTATTGAACGTATCAATACAGTGTTGCTCGGTGGGCCCTCAGCCTGAAAGTGACGCTAGAGAGTTCTCTTATATTCCTACGCTGGGGGTTACATTGGTTAGCGTAGGGAAATAGTTCCCACGATACTGTTACAATGACTGATCTCCTCCATGTCTTAAGTGGTCTACCCTAACCCTACCACATGGTTTTGAGCCATCCACATCAATGTTTTGGAGCATTTTTGATGACTGACGGTAGGTTATTTAACCGTACCAGTTGAGACGTCGTTGTGTGACATACTTCTTCATGGATGCCTGCAGAGTGAGACCGGAAACTTTCTTCATCCAATGCGCTGCAGCCAGAATCATGTCATTTTAACATTTCGTCATCGACTATGTCTCTCAGCCATAGAAGAGTACCAGTCGGACAAGTGTGTTGTATGCTGCCACTTTCGCATAAGATGGGATCGTTGTGTTTTGTAAAATTGTCGACCACTGCCTGAAGACTCTCCGTGTGGTTGATATATTTCAATTCATTGTATATGATTAATGAAATGCAAGTTGATATTTTACTCACATGCTTTCCTATGGTCAGTAGCCATTGACCACTGGGTCATTTTAGATATGGTGTTATGGGCCCAAAAGAACATAGGTATGTGTATATGTTTAAACAAAGTTATTTCAGATATCGGATGCAGTTTTTTGGGGTCGGGGAGGTCATGGATTTTTGCTACCATTCTTCATGTGAGTTTTTTTCATGTATTTCAGCTTGCAGTTATTTTCTGTCAAGACTTCTTAAACTCTTTCCATCTTCCTTTCTTCTGTCTTTGGAATAATGGTTTCCTATTACAATTAAATTAACTATTGCTCTGATGATCAGCAATGTTAACTAAAGACTATATTTCTCTTGATTTTGCTGTATAACGTGCGTAAGATATAGAAAAGGTATTAAATTTTGTAAAAAAAAAAAATTTTGTTTGTGAGACGAAGAAGAAATACAGGTATTCACCAAAATATGAAAATAAAGAAATTCTAGAAATAAATGAAAATTATGGTTTTGGAGATTGAGTTTTCCTATGGTCATTAGAATGCAACTTATATATATATATATATATATATATGAGATTAAAAATGGAAAAAGCGGAAGATCTGTGAGCTCAACGTTTCACCCAACTGTTATGTGGGCTTTATCAAGAGCGAACGAAAAATGCTAAAAATGACAAAAGACGAGAAAGTTTGTAAATTATGGGAAATATATATAGTGGTAGAGTTTAAAATTTATGTAGAGAGGAAAGATATGCAAATATGTACAGAGTCAGATAAATATATATATATATATATATATATATATATATATATATGAGGTATATAACTTCAGAATGCACCACCACCCATAAAGGCACTAGAACCATTTGAAACTGACCTCTTTAACCTGATAAAAAGATCAGATTTAAGGACCATAACAACAAGTTGACCTGAAAAAAGACATCAGAAACATAAAGAAATATAAGAAGGTCTGAGTCAAGGCTGACAAATCGGCAAATATATATAAAATGTGTCAATCATAATACCCCAAAATGCATATAGAAAGGACACTATTGACACTGAACCAACAATTAATGGGGATATGGCCGAATTCGCCGCTAAACTTGAAATCGAGGCTAGAGTGAGTAAAATAGACTTTCTAATTAAAGACGACAAGAGGAACTTTTAAAATAACAAACAATCTGAACTAGGCCAGTTATCCAAGAGGATATTACAAAGCATAATCAACGAGACCCAGAAATCTCTGGAAAGACTTATGTGACACCATTCAGTGGTTCAAGAACATTGAAAATGAGCAGAGAGCCTCGTTTATCCAATTTGATATCATTGAAATCTACTCCTTAATCTCATCACTAATTAACTCGATTTAGATTCTTGGCTATCTATATATTAATACTGTAAGGTGTACGTACGTGTGTCACGCTCCTAAAGAAATTCAATAAATAAACAACAAATAAATTGGACGGAGAGACTTGTAATTGAAACCGTAACATCTACATGGAAAGCAGTGACTTTAACAATGAGCTAACTAAATCGAGATACTAAATAGATCAAAATTAACTTAATTAAACCATTAACTGACCCGGCTCGCTACTGTCGCTTTAGCGTGGAAGGAGGAGGACATTGTGGAAGGAGGAGACGCGGAAACGCTTACCAAATGGGCTGGTTTCAGGCTTACGATATTTATTTATTTATTTTTTTTTTTTTAATATTTAAAATTTCTTCTTATTATTATTCTTATTCTTATTCTTATTATTCTTCTTATTATTATTTATATATTAATATGATAGACTGTGTGTTATTTATTTTGTGTCACGATCTGACACTCCTATTTAAGAAGATTTAGTATTTACTTTTACCCCTGACAATGGGGGGGGGGTAGGGAGAGGGGAGGGAGGGGGCGAGTTAGAGGGGAGTGGCGACCGATGGTAACTGCTGAAGAGACAACTTTTGCCCTGGCAACTGAGTAATATAAATAAATATATATACTTCCATCCCGTCACACAAAATTTTGGTGAGTAAAATACGTGCAAATTTCTAGCCACCAGATAATATTATTAACAGTAAATTATACAGATTGATGCCTGCTACTAGTTACTTTTCCCTGTGGACATGGTAAACACATCCCTCACCCCACCCCCCTTTCCCTCTGATATTCTCCAAACTCCCAGTATTCTCGTTTTTCAATAAACAAATGTTAAGCTATTAAGAAATAACTGACAAGCACCATTCTAGGGTGAAATAAATTATAATACTAATAGCTTAAAAATTTTGGTTTGAGTTTTTCTTTTTAACTTATATATATATATATATATATATATATATATATATATATATAATGGTCAGTAGCCCAGAAATGTGAGTTCTCCACTTTTTAGCAGAATTTCATTTTTTTTTAATCCAGAAAAAGCTGATTTCAGCCCAGCTGTTGAAGCCCTACCTCCTGATTTTTTTTTGTTGCTATTTGGCTGGATCTTACTTCTCTTTCTCTTTCTTCCTCTCTCGATCATGTTTTGCCTTGCCTTGCCTTCCTTTTCCATCTCATGAGATTTCTCCCTGAAAACTGCAAATGTTAATTTTGTTGTGATGAATTTTGTTTCATCAAAGAATGACTTCCTGTCTCCTTCTCCTCACATACACACTCAGTGTCTTTCTCTTAATTTTGACTTTCTTCATTGAAACTGATTGGAGTTATTTAGGAAAAAAAAAATATATATATATTTCACTTATTTTATGGACCTAACCGACAATTACTCTTAGTGACCCCAGATTAAATCGAAAGAAAATTTAAATGTTGTCTTTAAATTCTGTGAAAACTTTAACTCTTATTGAAACTTATTTGAATGTTCTAACTCTTAACATATCGATTTCTATAACACACAAATAAACAAATTGACTTTATATATATATATATATATATATATATATATATATATATATATATATATATATATATATATACTAGCAGGGCTACCCAGCATTGCCCGGGGCAAAAGTGTAACATATTTCTATTAAAACTCTCTATCTCTCTATCCATCTCTTTATTTTTCTCTCTTTCTCCCACCCCCTTCTTTTTTCTCTCTGGACATACACACGTACACAGACAACTCCGTTTTATGAGGAATAAGTCGGCATAAGGGAATTAACTCAATTATTAAAAGGTCAGTTACTTCCCTTTAGTTACATAATCTGGCTGGAAAACCGACCCCAACTGACGAAATCTGCACTAGTTTAGCATCAAAGAATGAATATTTCTTTCTAAATTTTAGATATTATTCACCCAGGGCAATACTGATCAAGAAAATACCAACTTTGTGTGTGTTTGTTTTGTAGTTTTAGAGCTTTAGCCGGATATAAACATGCAAACAACTGCCTTTATATTATAGAGATATATATTTTTAATTATTCACGGTGAAATAGTAAGTAAAACCTAAAAAACAGTCGATGCTACATTTTAACTTATGAATATTTTTTTTCTTTTGACAGTATGTTCCTCCCCCTCCTGTGCCAACACCTGGTGGGTATCCAGTGGTTTACAATCCAGTAAGTATCCATATAATAATACACTAAGGTATTTCATGTTAATACGTACATTATCACATTTCACATGGATTAAAAAAAAATGAGATTGTTCAATCAGCTTTGGTGATTAATTTGATGTCACTTAGGTAAAAATTTAAATTTTACCCATTTTTAAAATGAATTGTTCTAAAATCAAATTATGTCGTCCCGTCGACTAAAACAGTACAATTTTAAATAAATGCATTTAAAAAAGTTACATTAATTTTATCGATTTGAAGAATATTTGGTGCTTCTGCTGTTTCACCAGGATATGTATAAAAAAAAAATAGCTAAAGAAATGTATAAACTTTGTTATGTACTTACGTGGTATCTGAAAAGAAGACTGTATACCAAAAATTATGCAAATTCATCCAGTATTTATTAAACTGAAAATAAAAAACGATTTTATCTATATGTCTCCATCTTGTATCTTTCAATCCTGATTTTATCCTGGGTCGCCAAGGGACAAGGGAGATAACTCATATATTTTAGATTTTTGATTTTCTGCTAAATTGGTAATAAAAAAATTAGTTATCTCCCTTGTTACATAATGTCTAACAATACGTAAAATCGTTTTTTTTTCTTTTTCTTATAATTTAATAAATACTGAATAAATTTGCATAATTTTTTGTGTACAATCATGTTTTCAGCTAACACGTAAGTACATAACAAAGTTTATATATCCCTATAATAATGGAGATTATGTATCTGCCTGTCTGAAGCCGAAACTATAGTATTAGTTTTGATCGTTCTCTTTTTATATCTACTGATCAGCTCCTATATAGCCATAAGGTTCACCTCGTCAAATTTTCCCCTTCCCCAGGACAATTTCTGAAAAACAATCTAAAAAAAAAACCCGATGTAAGTTGTTTTCTAAAATCTTCCCTAAAAATGATATATAGTAGTAACACTACACATCTAAACCAAGATTAAATTGATGTCTCCAAGAATTCATACTAAACTTGTCCACATGAACATGTAGCACAAGCGATAAAGTGTTAAGTAATAATTAGCTCTAAGTCTGGAGGTTAAAGGTTCAATCCTCACGATGGGCGATACTAGTTAAGAATAATTAAAAAAAAAAAAAATACTATGCTCGAATTTATGTACGAATTTAGACAAACACGATCTACTGTGGATATCCTAACAGTCATCTCTGAACGCATATATCATACACTGGACAAGGCAGGTGAAGCTAGGGAGGAGCGTTTGATATTTCCAAAGCCTTTGACATAAAGGGCTTCTCCTAAAAATTCACTCATATGGTTATACTGGAAAAATATTTAATATAATTAGATCCTTCCTAACCAAAAGAATGATCCAGATTGTCCTCGATGGCCGTTCATCTAAGCAACATGACATAAATGCTGGTGTACCCCAGAGAATCCATCCTTGGACCTCTACTGTTCCTGATTTTCATAAACGACCTCCCTGATGTCATCGAGACTGAGATAGGTATTTTTGCTGATGACACCACGCTCTAATCTTGTCATGTGGGCAAAACGGACGTGCGCATATCCGAGGCAATAGCTGAATCCTTAGTTGATTAGGGGCATAAATGGATGATAACTTTTAATGCCGCAAAGACAAATCTCCTTTCCTTCAATAACTACAAGAAACCTCTTCAACCACCAATTGCCATGGCAAATAACACCCTACCTGAGAGTTCAACATTCAAACTCCTCAGCCTATCATTCACAGGTAACATGAATTGGAATAAATACATTGAAGACATTGCCAAGGCTGCTGCAAAGAAGGTGGGATCCCTCTACCGTGCTAGTAAACTTCTCACACCTGACATTATCCTATATCTCTACAAAGTCACCATCCGCCCATGCATGGAGTATTGTTGCCACATCTGGGCTGGTACATCATCCACTAGTCTCTCCCTCTTAGACAAGGTCCAAAAAAGAGTCACCAACTTAATAGGTCCCTCACTATCCACCAAGCTTCAGTCACTGAAATTTGACATCTGGTAGGATGCTCCATCCCCAGCAAAATAAAAAGGAAATGAAAATTGACAAAAAAATAGATTGAACCGACGCGTCATTATGTATTCTTGTTTGTTTTATGATTGCCCTTCTTTCATTCTGACATTGAAAATAAAAACCCTTTTGATATTTTTCTCTTGTAGACTATTCCAGCATGCATGGAAATTCCTGGAGGCGTCTTTCCACAGAGGATGATCCAAATTAGTGGATTCCCCAAGGCCTTTAATCCAACCAGGTGAGCTCCGTATTTTGGGGGAATTTTTTTTTTCTATAAAGAATTGGAAGAAACTATTCAAGCAACAGGATCGAGCGAGTCAAAAAAGATTGTACCATGCTGATTCATTCACATTTACATTTTGGGAGGTGGATCTGTGAAGTGGATATGGACGTGGACTGATGACTTGGCTATCCCAAGTTCGAATCCAGTTGTTTCCATAGCACCACTTTCACTTATGGATGTTGGCAACCTTTATGTGGACCCTCCTGTGAGTACTTGATTCTAGAAAGAATCGAGGGAAACCAATGCCAACAAAAGAATCGAGCAATTCAAAAAAGTCGTAGCATTTTGATTCATATGAATTTACCTATTATATTATATGTTTTGCAGACTTGTGACTGTGTAGAAAAGTAATATTTGCAAATGGCTGCCATTTTAATTAGAGTAAGCTATGGTTCAAATTTTATTTCTTTTGCAAAGTCGTTATTGTGTAGAAAAGTAATATTTCAAGTTTTAGTGAAAACAAACAAGTTTGTTTTTTTTTAATTTAAGATTTTCAAATTTTCTTATTCTTTGGAAAAGACTTTGTAAATGGCTGCCATTTTAATTAGAGTAAACTAGTAGTCAGTTGAGAAGCAGCCCCACAGTAATGTGTCCCACAGATGACTATGTCCTTGAACGGGCTCTAGGGCTTCCCAATATGTAACAAAGTTATAATAGACTTTATTTTTAGGTATTTTTTCTCTTATTTTTTATTTTTTTTTATTTTTCAGATTTACCATCAACTTCAAAAGTGGTAATGAAATTGCGCTTCATTTTGATGTGCGTTTTTCATTTGGAGATAGCCAAAGCAAAGTCGTTCGCAACGCCTCCATCTACGGAGAATGGGGACCCGAAGAAGACACTCAGGCATTCTTTCCGTTCAAACCTGGCGTCAGTTTTGATATTCTTATCCTAATCGAACCTCACTGCTATATGGTGAGTCAAAGGTTTTTCACATCTTCCTCCATCTTTTGGTTCATCCCATATACATATATAAATATACATATATCTATATGAGATATTAGTTGCCTCTTATATCTTTTGTTGGATTTACTTCATATATATACACACACACATATATATATATATATATATATATATATATATATATATATCTATGAAGTTAATCCAACAAAAGACATAAGAGGCAACTAATATCTTTTAATTAGTAAAACATCCGGATAAAAACTGAAGCTCAATATACTGGATAGAGCATTAATAGCATAATATAAAATAAAATAATAAAATAAGGTGCAAATCAAATTTTATTATAATTCAAAATTCAGACAAAGTAACTCAAAGTCCTTAACTCATGAGTTTTCAAAGATAATTCTTCTCCTCAGAGGACCATTACCGCAGTGACGTTACTGCAGGTGATAAAATTACACTTTGAAAATATATAAAAATATATACAAAAATACATAAAAGTACATAACACATCAAATATATCAAGCCAAAAACATACTTATTTATTAAAGTTATAAAATCCATCCACGTCATACAAATTAAAACATAGTCAATGAAAGATGTCCAAGAGGTTGACTGAATATAGATCCAGGCATTGAGTTATAGTCCAAAAGCGAAAAAATTGAAAGAACTGAAAAAACGAAAAAGTTATCCAGTCGGGAAATGTGTCCGCAATCAATGCAGTAAATTACAGTGAAAAATGCCTCCAATGTTTATGTTAATTAATAAAACGATAAAGGAACCAAATCATATAAAAAGTTCAGTAAACTCACTTTGTGTTGAAATCATGAAGTTCAAAATTCAGGGTTCAAATGATTTGATCAGAGCAGCACAAATCAAAATTCGCCGGTTAAATGTAAAATCCGCTAAATCCGATTTGAATAAAATTAAATCAAACTGAGTCAATATATTCGGCCATTCCTTCTTCCGGGTCCGATCAAAATTAATAACGTTAAATTTGAAAGTAATCACTCTCCTGCAAGCCAAGTAAAGGAGAAGAATTATCTTTGAAAACTCATGAGTTAAGAACTTTGAGTTACTTTGCCTTTGAGTTACTTTGCCTGAATTTTGAATTATAATAAAATTTGATTCGCACCTTATTTTATTATTTCATTTTATATTATGCTATATATATATATATATATGTACATATCTAATATATAAAGTAAAGTCAGTCTTTTTACCGTTTCTTTGTCATCGAAACCTTTCTTTCTACAAAATCAATATTTGATTCTGGTTCGTCAGTTTTCTTTAATGTGGATCGTTGCAGCATATTGTTAAAAAAAAATGTAATTCGATTGATTTCTTTCAGAGAATACTTTATTTTCAAATGGCTGGTGTCTTAAAACAAAATGGACGTAAGTCTATATTTGTCTATACAGAATTACTTCCCTATTGCATGATAATTGCATTCATAGGGCTTAGCGATCATTAGGGAATTTGTAAAACCCAATT
Organism: Sepiola atlantica; assembly: GCA_963556195.1. Lineage (NCBI taxonomy): Eukaryota > Metazoa > Mollusca > Cephalopoda > Sepiida > Sepiolidae > Sepiola > Sepiola atlantica. Next base: position 200,875,175 of record OY744518.1, read on the forward strand.
TTATATTAGAATTTTTTTTTACATGATATCAGTCAATGGACAAAGTGCAATAGAAATCTGATTATAGTTGTATTGGCTTTTAAAAATGGTAAACAATTTCAGATTTACACTTATATACAGTGGTCGATGCCTTCTTAGAGCATTATAATAATTGAATAAAACATGTAATTTATAAAATTAAGTGTATAAATATATATGTATAAAATATAATAATAAAATAAAAATATATATAATAAAAATAACAATAGACGTACCCCTCCTCTCCTGGTTGGGAAATTCATTTCAATTTCGTTTTTTTTTTGCCATTGATTACTCACATCCCTGTATATGGTTTTGAGTTTTTGTCAGTACTAGCTGATTACCAGATTTCTATTGCCGTTTGTCCGTTGACTGACATCATGAAAAATAAAATCCTAACACAAAATTGCATTTTACAAATTTCTCAAACAATTGTGTTTCAATAGTCCTTTGACATTTTTATTTTTTTATATGGTTTTGTGTCTTCATCAGTGCTTTATTTTAAACTATCCAGTCGACTCATCTTGTTACTCTTGTTCTCCCATGAAATAATTTTTTTCTTTCTTTTTGCAGATTGCAGTGAACGGCCAGCATTTTGTCGCCTTCAATCACCGTCTGTTGCCTCTGACACGTATAAACACTTTGGAAATCACTGGAGATGTTCAACTAAACATGATTAAATTCTAAAGAAATGGTAAAAGTCCGGAATCCAAGAGTGGGAAGGGGGCACAAAATTATTCCTTACTATATTTTATTAATGTTTTTTTTCTTATTTTTTTTTTTCAAAAAATTATAATCATGCAAATTGAACAAATTTCATTCTCAGATTTTGATGCGTGCATAAATTAAAGGGACCGCGTGATCATTAACGAGTTTATACGTGTTGGCCGGTACGATTAATTTGTGTGGGTTTGAATTGAAGTTTGCACTCAAGAATTCACAGGTTAATGCTTGCTCATTAAAATAAGTCGCAACTACAACTTCCATGCTTTTATCAAAAAGACTAACATGACATTTATCAAACTAAAGTGCATTCTCTACCCGTATTAATAAACATAGATACTAAACATCATATATCTATTTCAATAAGACAAATCATGTTTACACAGTAAGTAACGTTGAGCTTGTTCAGTACACAAAATTGGTGAGCATTTAGGAATACAAGGTGCTGTATGTCGGAGGGCTTTCTACTTATCCGGGCGTTATTTCAGGTCATCCTGAGCTTCTTGCCACGGGACTCAAGCAGTGCTTGTTCAGGAGAGGTGTGGTTGGAGTATGTGAAACCCTTTCTTCACAATAGACTCCTCGTGCAGGCACCCTTACAAGGGGCATCCATTGTATCTCTGGGACTTAATGGAGGCCTCAAAATGACAAATCCACAACTAGATCTTTCATTCCTTTATCTAAAATATTAACGTAACATTTATCAAACTCGAGCGCATTCTGTGCTTGTATTAATAAACACAGATAGTAAACCTGATATGTCTCTTTCAATATAACAAATCCTTGTAAACAAAAGACTCCTCGTGCAGGCACCCTTACAAGGGGCATCCATTGTCTCTCTGGGACTTAATGGAGGCCTCAAAATGACAAATCCACAACTAGATCTTTCATTCCTTTATCTAAAAGATTAACGTAACATTTATCAAACTCGAGCGCATTCTGTGCTTGCATTAATAAACACAGATAGTAAACCTGATATATCTCTTTCAATATAACAAATCCTTGTAAACGAAACTATACACTAAATAAAATAACGAATACTAGATTTTTAAAGATATTATTTCACAAAATTTTGTTTTAATATTAAGTAAGAGTTGCAGGGGCGAAGGGGATTAAAGGTTTTTTGTTGGATCTTTTGTATTTTAAGGTCCCAATGTAACCATAATTCTTGTTTGACTATTTAATAAAGGGAGGCAACTGAAAAATAATTTCTTACCTCATTTCCAAAATTTAATTCTATATATACGTTATATATGTATGAAGATTAAAAAAAAAGAAAAACCGAAAATTGTTTATATGTAGATCAACGTTTCGTCTTCATTGTTCAAAGATTTTCTCAAGATGACTGATTTGAAGAAAAACATAGAAGTTAAAATTTGAAATATATGATGTGTCTATGTATCTCAAATTTTAACTTCCATGTTTTTTTTTTCACATCAGTCATCTTTAGAAGATCTTTGAACAATGAATCATTTTTTGTTTTTCTCTTTCCATTGTTGATTATATTGGATTATTATTCCCATAATTATGATCATTATTATATATATATATATATATATATATATATATATAGATTCGGATTAATTTAACAAGATCTTTTCCTAAGCGCTTTGGAATTAAGTTGTTCAATTACTTATATAATTCATATATATATATATATATATATATATATATATATTTGTGTTATAATGGAATAATTTCAGGAGGAAATCCGGGTATGAGAGCTCAATGTGGTAATTTTATTAAATTTCATGTTATTATATTTTATGTTATATATATATATATATAAAATTCATCCACAGGCAGACTTTTTTTACTGTATCACAATTCTTCAGTGTGGCTAGACAAGCAAGACAAAATCTCAATGTCTATATATAGCCATTATCAACTGCCTCAACTGCTCCATTCTTTTATAAAGAGCTTTATTTCTTTACTTAAAATGGTGTTATCAGAATTAAGTTGTTCAATTACTTTTATAATTCACATGCTCAAATATATATATATATATATATATATATATAGTAAGCTATGAAAATATATTTATGGCAATTAAGCTACACAGAGGCTCCCGCGTTTCATCCCCGGGGGGAATCTTCAGGCTTCAGCCTCTGTGTAGCTTAATTGCCATAAATATATTTTCATAGCTTACTACCTAGCTCTACTTACGTATCGAGTACTGAAAATTGATACATAAAAAATTATATCTCCTTATAAAATTTTATGTGAATACATGAAATACTAATATATATATATATGTATATGTGTGTGTGAGAGATCTAGAGAAATGTTTTTTTTTTTTTTTTCAAACAAACAAATAAAGCATTGAAAGCAGAGGCCATTTTTTTATATCACAATAAAATGTATTTCCCTTCAATCAATGAACTATTTACATCGTACTCATCAAAATTAGCTTTTTATGGCTGTTTATTCTATGTTACATAAAGCGACCACAAACAATTCTCACTGTTTATATAAAACAGCTGCTCCTCCTTTTTTTTATGAAACTGAACTCGTCAAAAACTGTTTGAATTGGAAAAATAAATACAAAACCAAATTTATTTGATTACATTTTGTTTTTATTTGTTTATTAAAAATCTTTCAAATCGTTAAAATTTCTCAGTTGTTTTTTGCCCTTGGGAATTCTTCAAGGACAAGTCTTGGAAGGTGTGAAAGTTTTTGATGTTGGCGATGTAACTATGCTGCCCTTCACGCAGAAATTGTATCTGCAAAAAAAAAAAAATGTAATTAGCAACAGTGTTATATATATATATATATATATATATATTGTATTTTTTATGTAATTGTTTTTATTAGTGATTGCAGCGTTTGTTGTTTTTGTTATACTTCTTTATCAATTGTTTCACTTCCTAAGTGATAAAGATGCAGAAAATTGAATTATAAGTCGTTCTTAACTTTATAGGACGTATTTTCCGTTAATATATATAGTTTTATTAATTTTTATACATACATAAAAGTAATCCATGGACACATGCTTCTGGCTCACAGCCGTCATCAGCATGGCTAACTTAGACAAGGATCGAACCTTCGCTGTTGATGTCAATAGTCTGGTGTTTGACGGCTGTGAGCCAGAAACACGTGTTCATGGATTACTTTTATATACGTATAAAATTAATGCAAATAGTTATGCAAGAAGAATGTCTAAAATAATTGTAATGTTGTGACCCAACAAGTCACACTTTAATACATTCTACTCCGTGCTTCAAAGATGTTGTCAATTTCCTTACTTAAAAAAAGCGCCAATCTGCGCATAACATCGCCAGGACTACACTTATCCTAACGTCTTAAGAACTTGACGTCTCTTTCTGCTCGTGTCATGATTCGACCCCTCGGGGTTAATACCATCAAAATGAGGAGGAAGAAAAGAAGAAAAAAAACTATAAGACAGTCTCGCCTGACAAGGTTGTTCCACAACGAAAGCTTGCAAAAAAAAAAAAAAAAAAAAATTAAATAAATGAATTTTATATTTAAAAGTGCATGATTGTTGATTTTCAAAATATTTCACTTTAATACATTCTAATCCGTGTTTCAAAGATGTTAATTTCTTTTATATATATATATATATATATATATATAAAGTAAAGAGACTTAGTATTTTTAATTATGCAAGAAGAATATCTCAAAAGATATGACGTCACAATTTATGAATTTCAAATGAAATCCAAGTAGAATAAATCGTGGTAGTAGTTGTGACCCAACGGGTCACGGGTACGTCTAGTATTATGATAAATGTCAACTTACGTCTTCTGTGTGGCACCTTGGAATATTTTGAAACTTTCCAACTTCCAGTCATCGTCGAAGGCGACCTTAATGATTTTTGATGTTTCCACGTATTTGACGCCAAGGCTTTTCAGTACGCCAATATCGACGTTGCTCTTGAGAACCGTCTTGAAATGTTGGTGAGGAGTCAGGAGTCTGTTCTCCCTGTTTGAACCGAGAGAAAAAGATCGAATTGAATTATGCATGTTTAGCAAGGTTATCCGGCGTTGGCCGGGAGCAAGGATAACAAAATGGAAGAGTAAAAAAACAAACTTTTTATCTTATTTACTAAGAAGTCACTTGGTACCTGGTGCGGCTTTCACCCCGGGATAGTTGAGCCGGCTTCCTGCAAAAAAGGAAGTTTCTAGGGAATATTAACTTCATAAGTAGTTCCCAGATGCATGTATATTCCAGTCAGGGGAGATGATGATGTTAGTTTTTGCAGTTTTTTTTTCATGGGAGGTGTCTTCATCTTCCCAAATAAAGCGCTTGGTATTCCCAAATGGTCACCCATTTGATACTGACCAGGTTCAACGTTGCTTCACTTCGGTGATCTAACGAGAACCAGTCTGTCAACGTTATTATGCCGTATAACCGTAATCAGTCACCACTTAAGTGTTAAATGAGATGAATAAATTATCAGTCGAATGATGAAGAATATTATGAGAGGATTAAAAACGATGAATGGAATGAATTAAATATGAGTATTTATGAGGACGGTTCATGACGAGTATTGGTTGAGATTGGATTTGCGAGCAAACTATCCTGTGGTTATGTGCTCTACAGATGGGAAGTTTATGGAAAGAAACTATGTTCATGGAAATCCTATTTGATGTTAGGCATATGGAGGAAGAAAGGAAAGGTTGTGGTAGGAAGAGGAGTTCTTGTGCATGTTTTACATGAGTAACCAGAGATTGGATCTCAGTCGAGCACCTGCTATGTAAATAACGATGGAGTAGAGTTGGGGCTGATGGTGGCTAAGTGGTTAGCGACATGGACTGAAAACCTGGGTGTGACAAGTTCGAATCCAGTTTGTTCCACAGAAACACTTTCATCAAACCGACACCTGACCTTGTGTCTAACCTCCCTGAAAAGAGGTAAATAAAATAACGATGGAGTAGAGAAAGACTAGCAGCGTCTCTTCTGTTATAAATGGGGCTATAAAGAAAAGAAGAGATTATCCCCCACTAGATTGCAAAGTTGGTTTTGTGCTCTACTAAGGCAAGACAGAGTGCTCTGAGTAGTACCTCCCCAGATGGGGGAGCTGTACTCCATCTTAGTATGTATTTGACTCTAATATAGGTAGGATCTTAGGAAAGATTCTTCCACGTGAAGAGAGCGTCTACGCTTGGTATTTTTTACAGCAGCCTTGATGTCTTGGAGGTTGCAATCTGTTGATATGACAGCAGCATTTCTACAATGGGACCCTTTGACAAGAGAGGTATTTCTGGGTCCACCTCGTGACGTCTGTCCAAAAACAGAGGTTTGGCAGCTTAAAAGATGCATCTACTGATTGAATGATACACCCAAATTTTGGTAAAAAAGAGTTAAAGAAGTATTCTTACAGCTGGGAGGAACAATTAGTTCGTATGACAATGCCTTAGTTAAATGGTATAGAAGTGGATCACTTATAGGAATTCTGCTACCAATTGTCAAAGCTTTCCACGTTCGTCTATATCTATAACACAATCTCTTTTCGTCTTAGAGACCGAAGAGTTCCACTTTCTATCAGACTCAACTTTTATAGTCAAAACCGGGATCAAGGGAGATCACTCTGATCTCCAAAATGGTCCAAGGGAGATAACTCTTAATCTACACCGGATTGCGTCAGGGATCAGGTACTTTCTGCAGTGCTAGAATGATCCAACCATTTCTCTATCAAGACAAAGAAGCGTTATCTAAGTACGATTTGAACATGGATATTGTAGGTATTATCTTTTTGAAGATCAGGATTTGTTGGTTAGATAGCATACTGAAGAATGGGCTGTACCAAAGCTATGTATAGTGGGCGGAAAGCATCTGCTGTTGAGAAGGGATCTCCAGATTATGTGAGCAGAACACACTACCTATTGTAAATGATTCATTGAATGGTGTCGGTTGTCTGTTTTATAGAATATCGACACCTTTTGGGTCATATGAAGCTGGAACGCAATATCTATTGTATACCATCAGTTGAACACAAGCTGCTAGAATACTGAGAGTTGATACCTTTTCGAATAATGTTGCACTATTGTGGTACAGGAGCGCTTCTGTGCAGGATCTTCATTTGAGGAACAATCATTACTCTATCCAACATGGACCTGGTAATTTTGTAGGATGACAAAGCCTCATTCGTCCGGATCCGAACCATCGTCTATGGTCCTGGTCTCATGTTGTGATTAGATCACCAAGATCATAATTTGGAGATTCTGCTAGCATCTGTCAACATTAATCATTAATTCTCTGCTAGTGTCGTGCCGAAACTGGATGCTTAATTCTTGAACACCTTAGCCCGTGTGACAAAAAATAACACAATTTCTTCCTTGCTGTGCATATCGTCACTCGAGCAACCAATCAGATCTCATCAAAGTGTTGTATTAGCAGCAACTTGCAAAACAGTATAAAAGGGTGCGTTTTTCAGTCATCCACTCATTCAAAAGTCTTCCACCCTGACTTCAATGCCTGGCTTCAACGCTGTCTCCGCTGACCGCACCTGCTCCACAAATCCTTGTTAGACCTTATGACACCTTTTCACCACTATGATGACGAAAGTCAGCAGCAGCAGCAGCTTCACCTCTCCTTCTCCAGCACGCCAACAATGATTGCCCTCATAGTCACTATCGTCACATCAACTACAGCAGCTCATTTCTAACCAGCAAACTAACCGTAGCTCGAGCCAGATTCATCAACATCAACATCTGCAGCTTCTTCTCCAGCAGCCAAAGTTCTACCGAAGCTATGTAAAAAACAACAGCTTCCAGCAAAAAGACCAAAGGACATTTTAGCCAGGATAACCATCACCACCATCCTATGGTAACGATATTTCTTTCTTTGAAATAAATGGCACTTTTATATTTTGTTGCACACATGAGTTTTTTTTTCCTTTTTTGCCATTGCCATATTTTCTCTGTGTCTCCTTTCTTAGTTGTATTGGCCCCTGCAACATTGTCACTATTGTAGTATGCTGTGCTGTGGAGATCCCGGGGACCATGAAAGTCATGTAAGCCGGTCGCATTCACTCTGCCAGGTTAGAGAATTAATTATTGTCTTCATTTGAGTTTACAGCTGAAAATGGAATGCTGAATAAAAATAAAGACTTTTGTCTTGTTTTTATTTATTTATATTACTTCATAAATTACCAAAATAGAAAGAAAGGAAGGGGAGGAAGAGAAAAATTAATTAAAAACCAATCGCTTCCACCTCACTCTCAGTTAGATGACTCACCCAGTCAGATCAACGGGGCCTGTACTTCCTTTCGTTCCATTTAGTGTCAAAATGATTCTTCCATTAATGGAACTTGCTCCAGACAATTCCACTTGGTAGTGATAGGCTGTGAAAGAAGAAGATTTAGGAGGGGGGGTATAACAAAATTGTATTAAAATTTGAAAAATTTAAATTTGTTAATCTAAATTTGTACATTGTAAATTTAAAGTTTGTAAATTTTAATTTTTACATTTAAAATTGTACATGAAAAATTGTAAATTTTAAATTATAAATGTAAAATTTGTGAATGTAAATTTTGTAAATTTCAATCCATGCATTTTAATTTGCAAATTGCAAATTTAAAATTCGCGTGTCTTAATTTGTAATTTTTAAATTATATATTTAAATTTTGTACCTTTTAAATTTACAATTATGTTTCGGAATTTTTTAGATGAGGATTGATAATTTGTATTATTAGGACTACTATTCTCATCTTGTTTGTTATATTCACAACGTTTCAGCCGATGTAATCTTCGACCGTCTTCAGGTGTATCTTTTAGAACTTTGGAACCTTCTAGTAAAACTTTGGAATTTCTGCTCTGCGAAATTTCTAACTGAGCCCTTTATTTAGTTTTGGGTAAAAGTATTAAATTGTATATTAACTTTATCTATTATCGTCTGTAGTAAGAATTAAAACTTTGCCCCCCCCCCCCGAACACTCTCACTAAGAACTGCTTTTTAACCAACGCTTTTACTTGTTAAGCAATGTGTCAATTCGAGTATGAACCTTATTACATTAAAATTTGAAAATTTAGATGTGTACATTAAAATTTGAAAATTTAGATGTGTACATTAAAATTTGAAAATTTAGATGTGTACATTAAAATTTGAAAATTTAGATGTGTACATTAAAATTTGAAAATTTAGATGTGTACATTAAAATTTGAAAATTTAGATGTGTACATTTTAATTTGTAATTTTTAAGTTGTAAATTTAAAATTGTACATTTTAAAATTGTACACTTTAAAATTGTAAGGTTTAAATTGTACATTTTAAATTGTACATCTTAATTGTAAATTAAAAATTGTATATTTTAATTTGTAAATTTTAATTTATAAATTTTAAATTGTACCAATCATCTGAACATTACACGCAGCTAACAACATACTTGCTGTTTATTATGTAAGTTTGAAAATAAAAATAAATAGATAGTTATAAGACCTCTTCTTCGATTGTTTATTTTTGTTCTTTCCAGCTTCTCATCAATCCGGCTCTCTGCATTGCCTTCAGCATTCTTAATACCTTTATTACAATTCCCAATAATGCTTCAAGCAAACTACCATTCTCTTTTAAAATTGTACATTTAAAATGTAAAATAAATTTCAAATTTATAAATTAAAACATTTATAAATTTAAAATTGTACTTATAAAATTGTAAATTTTAATTTATAAATTTAAAATTGTACATTTTAATTTATATATTGAAAATTGTACATTTTAATTTATATATTAAAAATTGTACATTTTAATTTATATATTAAAAATTGTACATTTAAAATTGTACATTTTAATTTATAAATTTAAAATTGTACATTTTAATTTATAAATTTAAAATTGTACATTTTAATTTATAAATTTAAAATTGTACATTTTAATTTATAAATTTAAAATTGTACATTTTAATTTATAAATTTAAAATTGTACATTTTAATTTATATATTAAAAATTGTACATTTTAATTTATAAATTTAAAATTGTACATTTTAATTTATATATTAAAAATTGTACATTTAAAATTGTAAATTTTAATTTATAAATTTAAAATTGTAAATTTTAATTTAAAATTGTAAATTTTAATTTATATATTAAAAATTGTACATTTTAATTTATATATTAAAAATTGTACACTCAAGATTGTAAATTTCAATTTGTACATCTTTTTACATAATATGATATTTACGTTTCTTGCTTTTAATTAAAATAAACTTGTAAAAAGAATAGAAGATATTTAAATCATTCTCGTTCCTGTTTGACACCATAAAAGGAACAAACTGGAGACTAAATGCTAGCAGACTTATTTTTCTTATCTTACTTAGTGGTGAATAACATTTAAAAAAAATACTAATGAGCCACCATTTGGTGTATCGGAAATAGCACTGTTAAATATTGGACAGGTAGATCAACAAATTTATATCTTAGTTAAGGCTGGGTTAACGAGTGCTTCGAGAATAACAGAAAATTAGCTAAACCGTGGGATATTATGTTACATGGCTGTGAGAGAGAAGACGATAGCAAGAAAGGCAGTCTAGAGAAGCACGGGGTGAATTCGGACGTGTAAATGAAATTGGCTGACAACATATGTTTAATTAGTTATTATCAATATCTCTCTGTCTCCCCCTCCCACACACTGGTCAGTGATTTGGAATAAAGATCAAGTTGAATAAATGTCCGCTGTCTTCTATCAGTTTTATCTACAGTTATTTTTTTTTTTACTAAACAGTCACCGCTTATCAAGCCCCAAAGGCCACTCAAGGATAAGTGTTAATGAGTATCATGTTGATGGTGAGACAACACCATGATGATCGGTAATGGTGGTGGACGTTTGGCAGAGTTTAATTATTTAAGAGGACGACTTAACAAGAATTTGTTTACATTGGAATTGAAAACGACAATGTTGTAGTAAGCTGGGAAGCAGCCTAGTGGTATTGAGTTCCACAGCGGGATAGTTCTTGGAAAGAAACTTTGCTCATGGAAGTTTCGTTTAGCTTTAAGCACAGCGAGGGAGAAAGGGTAATTGTTGACAGTGGTTGTAGCTAGACGAGTTTTTGTTGTGAATGTTTTACAGAGGAAACCATAGATTGAAGCTAGCTTAGCACCTGCCATGAAAATAACGATAAGAGTAGAGAAAGACTAGCAACGTCTCTTATGTGAAACAAACTTTGCTCATGGAAGTTCCATTTAGTTTTAGGTATACAGAAGGTGAAAGGAACATTATTTACAGTGGTTGTAGCTAGACGAGTTTTTGTTGTGAATGTTTTACAGGGACCATAGACTGGTGCTCAGAAATAAGAGGCTTGATTACCGGATAGCAAGCTCTTAGTTTGGAAGCGCATACAAGGAGGACAACCTGCAATAAGGTATGGATAACAATTTAATGTTTCTGTAATGATTTCGGACGCCTGGTTGGTGCGTGTGTAGCATAAATAAATTGCAGGAATAAATAAAACCTACTTGATAAAAACACATACCGGGCCGCCACTGGAAGAAACAAAACCCGGTTGATTGACATGGAGACACAGCTGGCCGAAAAAAAAATACAGTCAAACCTCTACATACGATTGCATCTACATACAAATTTTTCTAATATACGACGTGAAATTCGATCAAATTATCGACTGTACACCCGTTGGAAAATCCAATATACGACGTCAAAGTTTTGTGGTTGGCTATGCAGCACCACTCACGGTCGGATAGAGTTCAGTTCACAGTTAACATTCGTATATAGAGTGTGGCTACATTGACTGCGAAGGCAAAACCCCAGAAAGGACATTTACACTTAGATGCATAGGCGTCCAAAACTGTTATATAAACTAGCTCAAATTGTGATTGAGAGAATCCACTGTCTCTGTCAATTTCTGTGCTTTCCCTGCTCTATTGTCACTTCACTAGCAATAAAAATATATCTTTATAGTTTTATACATCAGTGTTTGCCTTTATTCTTTTAAGCACAGCATTGTTACAACATCTTTGCCAAGGCCAAAGGACACTCGAGGATCAGGGTTCATAAGATTGTTGGTTAGATGATGAACAATACTATGAGAGGATTAGGGACGATGGGTGAGATCAGCAGAATTTGATAACTTAAAAGGACGGCCCAACAGGTATTTGTTCACATTTGACTTGAAAACGACCATGTTGTAATCAGCTGGGAAGCAGTCCCTTGGTATTGTGTTCTACAGATGGGAAGTTCTTGCAAAGAAACTCTAATCATAGAAGTTCCATTTGGTTTTAGGTTCACAGAGGAAGAAAAGAGAAGTTGAAGAGTTTGAGTGCAAAACGCGATAAACGCCATTTTCAAAATTACGAAGCTATCATTACATAAAGTGTTGTATCTCAACACTGGATTACATATCAAAAGTATGTTTTACCTAACATGATACCGGCATGATTTCCTTTGACTTCCAATGAAAATAAGATGTTAGGCGAAGTCTAGATTAAAAGTTATTTGTCTTGGTGTTGTTTAATGTCTCAATTTAGACAAATTGGATTTATCGCGTTTTGCATTCGAACTCTTCAGTTCTTCACAGTGGTTGTAGCTTAACGAGTTCTTGCTGTGAATGTTTTACAGGGGGAACATGCGATTTGAGCTCAGTCGTGCATCTACCACGAAAATACCGGAGGAGCAGAGAAAGACTAAGAACGTCTCTTTTGTGAAAACAGAGCGGTAGGGAAGAGAAGCAATCTTCCCCCACTTGACTGCAAAGTCAATTTGGGGAATTTGTAAAGGCAATTAAGGGAACGCTGAGCAGCACCTCCCAAGATGCGGCGGCAGTGTTCCATCTTAGAACATATCTGATGTCCTAATGACTCCCAATATGGCGTAGCAGATGGAGGTCACATCCCTTAAAACCAAAAGTAGTTATTTGTAAATAAGGTTTCACAACGGTTTTAATAGATACTGGAAAAAATGTCATCCGTTGAGTCACCCATTGAGGTCGGGTTGAATTGTTTGAATCAGAAAAAAGGGACTTTGAAAAGCCAGTTAAATATTTAAAAAATAAAAATAGAAAGACAAAATCCCAAAATTAGCCTCTTTCTGCTCACTATATATATATCTCTCTGTATCTCTCTCTCTATCTTTTCCTCTCCAGTTATGGGTTAAATACTGCTTGTGGGTTCATAACTCTTTTGTTTATACTGGACTGTTCGAATCTTTCTATTCTTTCAATTTTTATTACCTTCGACTGTTAATAAAGATGGATAGAGAGAACTAGATAGATAGATAGATAGATAGAGAGAACTAGATAGATAGATAGATAGATAGATAGAGTAAGAGAGAGATAGTGTATAAAATACGAATGGGGGAGGGGTCAAACTACATAGAATGTAAGTGGGTGAGAGTAATAGACAGAAACGTAGTAAAAGATGGGTGACTTAGTAAGTAACTTGCAAATTACAACCAATTAAAACACTTAAAACAGAGGGTTTTTTTTCTAAACATAACTCAATCCTAAAACTGAGGAATATTTTAACATGTATTTTGTGTGATTAAAATATATAGGGAAAAAAGCCTTAGGGAAACAAACGTTTATTAACTCAGCTTTAGTATAATAATAGAGAGATTATAGGAGATCAATAAAATGGTAAAAGTAAAACCTGAGACACTGGACAGAATCGAACACTTACAGCAGAATGGTGATTTTTCTGTGGTTTCCAACATCTGAATACCTCGTCCGAAAGCTTTGTCAGCATAGAATCCCAGGCGACCAATTTCTCCAGCACCATGTAGACAATCTCCTCTGTGGAGTGCGTTGGCGCTCGAACAGGAGAAAGTATCAAACAGGCACTTTGTGTTAATTGACTCAATAAACAAAGATTCTGCACGACGGTGGCTGCACATGAACTTTTCTCGGCCAGCTGAAAAAAACAAACATATTAACTTATTGACTCTGAATATACATATTAAGGGAGGCGCGAGAGCGCTCTATCCCTTAATAAACTTCAAAAACGGCCTATGCTAGAAATCTCATTTCTTTGATAAGTCGTAACTCACAAACCAATAAACCAAATTAGTTAAAACTTTGGACAACATTTTTTTTTGATAGGTTCTATAAGTGTGTATAATTTCAGCGTCATTAGTCAAGGCAACCCAGAGATCCAGAAAGGTCAGGCATGAATTTTGTGTTATCCGTGTGGACGTACGTACGTATGTGCCACCCTGTATCTCATCAACTATTTGATGGATTAAGTTGATTTTTGATGGCATTTTAATTTCAGTTTACCATATACCTTAGTTTCCAGAAAATTCCAAAAAAACCTTAAAAATGACCCTTGTATTGAGGCATAGCATTTACAAAAGTAGTGAAATTCCATTATAAATGCCAGTATACTGAAATCATATGCCTTTAATAGGGTTAAGATGAAAATTCATATACACTAAATGTACAAAAGCAAGGAAATTCCCAAATTTTTACATTTTTATTGTCATTAAGGGTATGCAAGCACAACAGGGCTATGTATTTTACTGGTAGGAATTTTTCTTCAGCGCACCTCACACACTTCATCCACTCATGCATAGAGATTTATACTGTAGTGATGTGATAATGAAATGGTTTGGTTGATATGTAGTTATACCCTTTCATGGAATGTCACTACTTTTGTAAGTGCTTTCTCATAACTGATATAGTTGGTAGTTTGACTAATCAAGGTATATGGTAAACTGAAATTAAAATGCCATCAACTAGACCCTAGAACCTCTATCTCTGCCAAAAATCAGCTGAATCCATCAAATAGTTTATGAGATACAGGGTGGCACATACGTACGTACGTACATACAGATAACATGATTTCATGATTGAACTTTCTGGATCTCTGGGTTGCCTTGACTAAGGATGCTGAAATTTTACACACTTATAGAACCTATCAAATAAAAATGTGCAAAGTTTTAACTAATTTGGTTTATTGGTTTTTGAGTTATGATTGATCAAAGAAATGAGATTTCCAGCATAGCCCATTCATGTAGTCTATTAAGGGATAGAGCGCTTTCGCGCCTCCCTTGATTTTCTAATATCATTTTCTCTGTTTCTATATTTAATTATTAATTTTTACTTATAAACTTTGAATGATATGCATTACACAGTTTCATATCACCATATTTCCTCTTTTGTCAGTTACTTTTTTGGTTCAATCCTTGGTAAATCCCTCACAATTTTTCCATTTATATCTTTAAATATTATTTTCTCTCATTCACATTTCAACTATCATTTCCTGTTTTTATATCTTAATTATTAATTTATCCTATTCATTTAGAGTGGCATGCATCACATAGTGTCATAAATTAATGTCTACTAAATCTCACACACTTTGTATTTTCTCATTTTTATGTCTCTATATCTTACTTATTAATATATTTTATTCACTAACGGTGACGCGTCTAACACATTGTCATAGTAGAAACGTTTTGTGCTTACGGTGTCTGCCGGGGTTAAGCAATCCCATGATTCCTCCTGGAAGAGATCCGCTGATTTTTGAAGACGGGCAACCTGGTTGAAAGATGCCGCCATTTGGATAAAAATCAACATGGCCGATTTGGCTGCGCATGCCGAAGGCGAAGTCAAAACTCCTTCCGATGTCGGTGTGGATGACGTCAACAAACGCAGCGTCGGTGCGATCCAGACGGACTCTGGGGCCGGTGTTTTCGAAATAAGGAGCAGATGGATCCAAACCTAGCAAGGACAGTTAATTAATAATAAAAATGAAATTAAACTAAATAAATAAATACAAAGTGCATTCCAAAGTTGATAATAAGTATTTTTGATTTATTTATAACGGGTTTGAAGATGAAATTAATTCAAATCGTAAAAAGAAATGAATAAAAAAAGAAAAGAAAAAAATAGAAATGTCGCAGTGGCTGATATTTAAAAAAAATAAGGAACAATTAGATCGTAATGCTACCAGCATACATAGGCTAAAGCAAATTCATGAAAACTAGGTTCAGTATTAATGCAGTTTTCTTTACATGTCTAAACAAGAAGCAGACAACAACTAATCTTTATATAGATATACTTGTATTAAAAAGTTTCATTTATACAAACATAGTTCGGCTACACATCCAGAACATGTTTCAGTCGTAACTTTAATAAGCTCGACATCCTCAGGCCAACAAGTCCGTTCGTCAGACTTCCATTTTGTGGAATGAAGCAAATTTCTATCCGCAAGGGTCACGTGACTAAATTCAAAATATTTTTTTATTAACATACTTACCGTTAAACTTTTATATATTTAAATTTCCAACATCGTCAAATAGAGATTAAGTCAGTTAACATAGGGTTTTTACTGACTGTGTTGCCAGACTTAAATGGGTCAGACATTGCGCGGTTGACACGATGACTTGGTGTTGGGAAAGGAATCATATCGTTATCTAATAAAGCCACACGCAAATCATACACATCTTTTGACATACAAATACACGTATATATATATATATATATATATATATATATATATATATATAGCATTTACACAGGGATACGCAATTTGCCAGTCGAGAAATGTAATATTATTTGATTCAAGTTCAATTAAAAAGTATATTTTTAGTAACATTTCTCAAAAACTTACATGGCTTAGCAGGGTTCATAATAGAATATTATAATAATAATAATAATAATAATAATAATAATAATAATAATAATAATAATAATAATAATAATAATAATAATAACTAGCAGGACCCGTGTAAATTACACGAAATGATGTTTTCAATACTAATTATCTTGTTGCTAACCTATACATGTTTGAATAAAATATGATAAGATTTGGACTTGTATATTTATTTTAAAAAATGAACAATACATGAAACAATTTACAAAACTTCTTTATATACAATATTTCTAGTGAAGGTAATATTTCGACGACTATTCCTTACTTTGTAAATGTTTTCGATTAAATTAAATTTGGCTCCAATTCATGAATATTTATTTACTCCTCTCCAGGAGTTAGGCACAAGGCCAGTTTTATTTTACTCCCACAAGTAAGATGTGATCCAAGGTCGGGTCGGGAAAGTGGGGTTTGAAAAGCCAGCGCTCGAGAAGGTGAGCACTCTGGACATTAAAAATTGCCTGGGCAGCCCCGTTAGTATTCCCCGGCAGGGGCGCCCCAGACAGTAAGCAATAAACTTACTCCTCCCCAAAGAGGGGAGGCGAAGCCTGGGAGGGTGGACCTCCTGGAACTGCACAGGATAGACCCATAGACCTGCGTAAATCGAGCCTCGAAGACCAAGACAATACCAGTCTATGGAGTGCAGTATCCATCGGAACAGATACTACACTTTGATCTTAGCCAAAAGGCCAAGGCAATTCATGAGTATTTATTTACTCCTCTCCAGGAGTTAGGCACAAGGCCAGTTTTATCTTACTCCCACAAGTAAGATGTGACACAAGGTCGGGTCGGGAAAGTGGGGGTTAAAAATTGCCTGGGCAGCCCCGTTGGCATTCCCCAGTAGGGGCGCCTCAGGCAGTAAGCAATAAACTTACTCCTCCCCAAAGAGGGGAGGCGAAGCCTGGGAGGGTGGACCTCCTAGAACTGCACAGGACAGACCCATAGACCGGCGTAAATCAAGCCCCGAAGGCCAATAAAATAACAGTCTATGGGGTGCAGTTACTACACTTTGATCTTAGCCAAAAGGCCAAGCCAATTCATGAGTAGCATACGAAGATTCGGAAAGTCATTGCTTTTGATGTAAGCATGACACACAAAATCACACACGCTATTGTATTAATATGTGTCTTCCCGGTCGTCCCCTCCCTACCTCTCTTCCCCTCGAAATGTAGAAAAAAATTTTAGAGGTTGGTTGGGATCAAACTATAAACCAGTCGGACCGAAGTCAAAAATACTACGTCGCTAACCGTTGCGTCAAAGGGAAATACTTGAAAATCTTTCGAAAATTAAGCTAGTTGAATGTTTTTCAAAATCTAGGTGCGGCACGCATGCGCAGAGCTTTTGCCGAAAGCGTGACACACGAACATACACGCTATCGTATTAATATATAGATAATAAAAATGGAGACACGACAAAGTCGCTCAGGTACTACACTGGAATATATGCAAACTTTATGAGAAGGAGATGTGGTATGAGCATAAGCCAAAAGTTGTACAGGAGAACGACAATGTCAAACTTCTTTGGGACATACGCATACAGACTGATAAGGTTCTTGAACATTCAAAACCCGACTTAATCTTTCTAAACAAAAACAGGAGAACTTGTAGCAGTCATAGATTTACTTTGTAATGCGTATCAGTGTTTCTGTGCGCTGGTTTGGCCAATCAGCTCGCACAGCGTATTGATATCATTAGTTCCCTAAGGGACTACTTGAGCTCCCTTAGGATATTCCAGACGAAGAGCAGACGCTACCCTGGCACCTGCCAGTAAGGATCGTCTCAGCCTCTCTCCTGCCTCCTTGTCCACTACACGCTCACGGCGCCTGCTATCTTCGCCTGAAGATATTTGAACTTCTTCTTTTGGACACTGTCCTAAGTTTATTCCACCTATACCAAACGGTACAGGTAACCTTAAATATACGAATAAACCCCTTTCGTTTGTTGTTGTAAAAAAGATTTCGTTTGTTTCTTTAATTCATTTCGTGTGTTAAATTAAGCTAAATCCTCAATTCTTAAAAAAAGAACACGAAAAAAATATCTAGATCTAAAATGGGAATTAGTTAGAGTATGGAAATGTAAAGAAGTAAAGGTGATTCCTGTTGTAATTGGAACGATTGAAACCATGACGAAAAGCCTCCATAAATGGCTTACACAGACTGACGTAATAATATGGACTATAAATAAGGTAAGATGGATGGGATAAAGTTAATTGACTCTGTGCTCTTAAAGGATACATATAACTGAATACTTCAGTAGATATATATATATATATATATATATATATATATATATATATATATATATATATATATATATATATATATATATATGAAGAAGAATTAGAGAAGCAAAAGCCAAATCAAAATTCAATTCAATTGCTCAGAGCAAGGTATATTCCGCGAAAAGGCAATTTATTCAAGTTAAATTTTCCTTAAGCCAGGCTTTTCAAAGATCAAAATCTTATCATCAGAGGAAGTCGCTGGGATAGATAAGTTGGCAATGGCCAAGATTTAAAATTTGAAAAAAAGAAATAAAAGTTGTAGGGAAAGAAAACGCTGGGCAAAACTCTGCCCGAATGCAAGTAAATGTCCGATTGCTAAAAAGTCCGGTGTCGAAAAGTCCAGCGGAGAGAATAAGATGTAGATAGGTGGGTCATTAACGGCACGATATGTAATGAGAGAGGATTCTAAGTTAAAATCCAAGATGCCACAACTTCAGGTACGGCGAAAATAGAAAATCCAAAAGGGTAAAAAGTCCAATAAGAGGTACGTTCGTGGAAGCAGGTAGGCTCAGAGAAGATTGAGGTGGAAAATATTCGCCATTAAAAATACTTCCTGGGCAGAGATAACAAGGGAAAGTGTTTTAAAGTGGGGGAAAAAAGGCAGCGAAAATGTTTAAAGCTAGCCCGTTGAGAAAGCCGTTCGCTTTTAGTACACCTCTTTATATATATATATATATATATATATATATATATATATATATATATATATATATATATATATATATATATATATATATATATATAAGTTAATAGGCCTAAACATATGTAAACAAAACGCAAATCGATTACTACATATATAACTAAACATTTTAAAAGGTACAATTATGGTTATGTGCAATCAGAGCCTATGGCATCTTTCAGTTCCACTTACCTGTGATTCTGTTGAGGCTTCGAAGTCTTTCGCCAGCGTACCCGGCGATGTGGGCGCCGAGATTGCTACCGATCAAATGAAAGGTCATCATATTGGCACCGCGGAGCTGTTGTAGTTTTGTGAAGAGGACAGCGATTTCAGCCCCGATCGTCCGGGCGTTGGCACAAGCCTTGGGGTAGACCATCTCAGCGCCGTTCTTCCAGTCAACAACGATTACATTGTAGTCAGACTTGAAAACAAAAACAAAACAAGCCTCTTTTATAAGCGAACGAGAAGAATACACGTTCCAAAAAGGGTAAAATTAATTCCATGAACAGAATAGGCTTGCATCACTTTTATGTTCCTTTACGAAGATTAAAATCAAGACATAATGCTACTAAGCCTTATGTCTAGAATCCTTATTCCAATTTTGATCAAAATCCATTACATGATTCTAGCTACAAAAAAAATCTAAAATTTAAGAATTAAACTTAAATATTCTTAAGAAGAAATTGAGAGTCAAGGAATCTGTCTTAATTGGCCTGTAATAACTATGAATCAAATTTAATGTAAATCTGAAATATTTGAATTTCAAATGGTAGGTTATGTCTCCTAAAAACCCTTTGAAATACTCCAAAGAAATTGAAATTTGTAGAATAATTATTAATTAATGGCTTATATCTATTGTAAAAATTTAAAGAAAAGCTGAGGTATCTGAATTTTCATGAAGGGCTTCCGCCCTCTATTAGCTCCTCTTTGCTTAAAACTAAACTAAATATGGCCCACATTACGCATCCTTACGCCCAGCAACTGTGTTCCAAAATTCATAATGATCGATTAATTAGTTTAGGAGTGAATCTTGTACATACAAATATATAAATATTTAAACGTACCTAACCTTCTATAAATAGATATAGAATCAGCTGACTCAGAAATGGCAAGATCTGGTATCCATAAGATTTACAGTTATTCATAAAAGTTTAACATTTATTAATACATTTTATGAAAAAGACAGCATTGTCTGAAATATTATAAATTATATTAACACCTATAATTTACATGCTTTCATGTTTTCCATCTAGTTTTCTAGTTTTCGAATACGAATGATTGCATAATTTTTAGCCGAGAACACACATCTTTTAATATATAAAGAAAAGTCAGTCAGATTATTGAAATTAAACCGCTGTATCATCTGATAAATAGATATTTGGTCCTGACTAGCGATTTCTTCCTTTTAACATTTGCAATTAAACAACTTTGTACTAAAATTTGTAATTCGTTAAGTTTCTTTCAGAAAATACTTATTCCGGCTAGGAAGATTCTTAGAATGGATACATTTTTAGTCTGTGACCTAAACAACACTAGCCGCTTATTAAATTCACATAAAGACATTTCTACATTGCCCTGCATGTGCTCGACTTCAGATAATCAATTACATTTTTAAATAGATATTAACCTTTATTTGCATATCTCAATAGAAGGTACAATGATTTTATTACACAAACCTATTTAGAATGTTGTATTGGCGAATTGCTACAAGGGGCCTTTCATGTTACTTTTTGGACGTTTGGTGGCTGATTGATACATTTTTCTTAAAGTAAATATCATTGTAGTGTTACTATTTAAAACATAAAAACCTAATAACAAAAAAATCTTCTCACAAAAAGATTTGATATTACATTACATCGCACTAGTTCAAGTTACGGTTATTATACAGCTTTTCCCTGTGTGTATGTAGTTCATATATTGAATGAGTTTATAAGTGTAATGACACACAAGAAAATCCAATAAGATTATATATATATATATATATATATATATATATATATATATATATATATATATATATATATATATATAAAGTTTTCATTTATTTTTTATACTATGCTGTATCTCACTGAATATTGAGCTATCAGTGTTTGTGAGTTCATGATTGATATTTGTAGTCATCTCAAAGATAGTTTTCTATTTGATCTAAATTTGAATGTATATATTCATATGTATGTATGTATGTATGTATGTGTTACAGTACTGTAGGGCCCCATTATGCAAGGCACAGTAGGTTAACTAGTATCAAATAGCTAATTTTGTTATTGAAAAATAGGTTTTGTTTCTGGACTCAGAAGTGAGTTCAGAGAAGTGTTTGATCCAAGAATAGTCATAATAAATTTAGACACCTGACGTGACCTTTGAGTCAGAGATCAGAGTGAGTCGTTTTTGTCCCCATCTCGTGCGTGGGAATGATGATTACGTCACCACGGAGAACAAGAACTTAGCTTTATCGAGATCAGTCCGCTATGGGAGCTCGAAGCGACAACGTCGTTTCGGAAAAGCGAGCGAAGTTTTCCCAAGAATGTAATCGCTCGCGATAAGGGCTGTATCCAAAAGAGATCACCATGGAAGCTTGTGGCGAGCGCATGCAGATGAGGTAGCTCTCGAATGCAAGAGTTTGGGTTTGAATTAAAGAGATATGGGCCAAAGCTACTAAAGAAATTACTAACAGCGTCTAACGTCCCACACAGTACGAACTTAGGAAGATGTGAATGAAGAACCAATAATGGAAACCCCTCCACTCGAATGAAAGCATGAAATAAAAAGAACAAAAGAAATCTCTCAGAAAATCCGACTTCGAGTGTCTCTATCCTCTGCTTAAAGATAGAATTTGCCCACAAAAACAGGTGCCGCGCGGCGATCACAGCCAGCTACGAACGAGAACTACAAAGGTAATTTTCTTATAATGTAAAATATCTGGAAACTGTGTTTCAAAGTGACCTTTGGACTCTTGAAAAATGTGTTTAGAAATCTGTTTAAATGACTCTTAAGAAAAGTGTGTTTAAGGTCCCTGTTGAAAAATGACTCTCCAAAATGTGTTAAAATTACTGAGAAACATGTTTGCTTAAAGAATGACTATGAAAGTGTCTATGAAAATTGTATCATCAGAAGTATTAAGAAAAAAAATTGAAATCACTATTAATCCTCTCGTGAACATTTCGCGTTATTTTCGGCCGGAGAGGATGTAATAGCGAACTGTGAGGTGGTTTTGGAGAACTGCCTCAGTCGGAAGGATTTCTGCCTGTAGTAATAAATAAGCTCTCTCCCCCCCCCTTTGCTCTCGTGACGTTTAATTTCAGTGGTTATCCAACAGATGCTTCTTTTTGGTGCTTAGTGACCAGCTGTTTCGACATGGAACAGATTGAATTCGAACCATGGGTACTAACAACGTTTGCGGTCTAAAATAAAAAATTAAATATTAAAAAAAAAAAAAAACACGTTCGGTCCGATAAAATAAAGGGAAAAAGAAAGAGAGAGAGGCAGAGACGGACAGAGTCGGAGACAGAGAAAAAGTGATATGCCGTTCAAATTGTGTGAGTAAAATGATTTAGTAAAAAAGAAACAAAAAAAAACACGATTGGATTTTTAAGGTAACAAAACCTTAAGGAAGAATAGGTTGTGGTTTTCATTTATCTGTTAATTTGTGTTTTAAATGTATTTTTTTATTTTACATATATGTTGTGGGTGGCGTTTGATGCAGAAAAAAATGAGAGAGAGGATAAAAGTGAGAGTGATGAGTTATATGCTGGTAGAGAGAGAGAGACAGTGTAAAAGAAAGAGGAAAAAGTATGAGATGGAAAGAAAAAAAAAAGTGAGAGAAAGGGAGAAGGAATGTGAAAAAAAAAGAGTGAGTGAGAGGCACATGTGCTGACTGGTGCCGCATAGTGTTTTGTCTACGAATCCTGTTTTGTTTCGGGACGGACATGAGTAAAAAAAAAAAAATGTTTTCAGTTGTTTGGTTGAAACATGGTTGGATTTTGAGGTAACGGAACTTTAAGAGAGAGAGAGGGAGAGGACTGCGTGCAAACAGCTGGCGGGGTCGCCTGATGTCGCCCCGGGATAATTGTCTTTGTTTTTTTTTGTTCAATTGAATTGTATTGCATGAAATTGTTTTTTTTTAATATAATATTGTACTGCATAATTTGTAATTGTATTGTGGAGAGGGTTTGCCATTAATTCATTGGTTCGACTTTTATTTTTTTATTATTGTTGTTTTTGAATGAATTTTGGAGAAGTTTAGTCGGTTAAGTGAGAATGCTATACCAGTTACGTAAAAGATTTAAAAAAAAAGGCAGATACTTTAATGGGTATGAGTTTGGGTCAGCCGGGCGATTTGAGTTGATTAGGTTCGGGCAGCTGGCGGCAGCTAGAGTTGGTTTGGGTCGGATCGCGGAAACCCTTGGACAGGGTTGATTTTATCGGGAAGAATCCCCGTGTACAGAGTATGTACAGGCCTGGAAAGTCAATGAGGGATTCCCGGCGTTTGCTCGTATGCTCTCTTTTATAGAGTACCCATGGGTTAGTGGCGAGGCTTGTGGTAAAGCCTGCATACGTTAAAATTGCGAACGGGAGAATGACGGTGATATGGTCATTCTGTGGGACCACGAGAAAAGGACGGTGGTCAGTTATGGAGATTGTTGTTTTTGTGACCCAGGTGTGCCCAACTGCGCCGATAGAGTGTGTGAAAGTTGTGTAAAATGTTAAGCTTTGAAATTGTGGTCCCATTTTTTTTTGTGGATTTTGGATGTTTGCCAACGAGTGTGCTGCGAAGATACCCCACCCCCTTACCGCATAGATAGGGACACGGGAAGGGAACGCATGGAATTGGTGTCTGCTCAACACCAGTGGGGATGGAGTTAAGCTGGGGTGTGGTGTGACTCGGGTGCGCGCGTCGGGGCGGATAGAACCATGGGGATCGATTTTTAAAAAAAGGAGGTACCGGGTGTTAATTGGATTTAATTAAAAGATTATAGGTTGGGCCTAGTTTGTGGTCATTCGGCGTGTTCCGGGAGCAGAGATGATTCGATGTGACATTTCGCCCAATACCGTATCGACTAGATAGATCGATGGGATGGGGTCCTCGACGTTTAATGAACAGGGTTGGGAGTTAGAAACTGGGTGTTTGTTCGCTGTCATTCGCGACGGGAGCACGGGCGTGTCAGAAATGTATGGTCCATATATAGCAAGCAGCATAGCGACGGTACCTTCAGTAAGCTTCGAGGCTGACCATTAGAGAATAGGTTAATGAAGGGTTTTTTTTCTGTTTTTTTGTTCCCCTACTTCGCGAGAATAAAACGCGCAGTTAGTTTTAATCGGTTGTGTGCCGACCGTTTGTTGAAGTTATCTAAGAAAGTGATGGTGGCCCGAAAGTGTAACATACCGGGAATTTTTGGGAAGTGGTTGAGCACGGAGAACGTGTGTGAGCAAGAGCGAATTTATGTGGTAGATTTTGCAGGAGATATAGGCGAGAAACGCCTGATGTTGATTTATGACAGGGGATGGCTTTATTTAGCCGGTAACGACCGTAGGGAGCAAACTCTCCCACATCCCGGAAACATTGTCATGTGGTGCCGAAGGAAATTCCAGCAGGGGTGAAATGATGGTAACCCCAGGAGTGCTCAGGCTCGGATTTTTACCAGTCCCAGGGTGGGGTTGGTTTTAAAAAAAAAAGAGAAAATCTTGGGATTTTTTGTTTTTTTTTGTTTATAGGGAAGGAAGGAGTGTTACAGTACTGTAGGGCCCCATTATGCAAGGCACAGTAGGTTAACTAGTATCAAATAGCTAATTTTGTTATTGAAAAATAGGTTTTGTTTCTGGACTCAGAAGTGAGTTCAGAGAAGTGTTTGATCCAAGAATAGTCATAATAAATTTAGACACCTGACGTGACCTTTGAGTCAGAGATCACAGTGAGTCGTTTTTGTCCCCATCTCGTGCGTGGGAATGATGATTACGTCACCACGGAGAACAAGAACTTAGCTTTTTGGAATCAGTTCGCCATGGGCGCTCGAAACGACAACGTCGTTTCGGAAAAGCGAGCGAAGTTTTCCCAAGAATGTAATCGCTCGCGATAAGGGCTGTATCCAAAAGAGATCACCATGGAAGCTTGTGGCGAGCGCATGCAGATGAGGTAGCTCTCGAATGCAAGAGTTCGAGTGTGAATCGAAGAGATATGGTCCAAAGCTACTAAGAAAAACTAACAGCGTCTAACGTCCCACACAGTACGAACCCAGGAAGATGTGAATGAAGAACCAATAATGGAAACCCCTCCACTCGAATGAAAGCATGAAATAAAAAGAACAAAAGAAATCTCTCAGAAAATCCGACTTCGAGTGTCTTTGTCCTCCGCTTAAAGATAGAGTTTGCCCACAAAAACAGGTGCCGCGCGGCGATCACAGCCAGCAACAAGACGAGGGCCAGCGCCGAACGAGATCTACAAAGGTAACTTTCTTATAATGTAAAATATCTGGAAACTGTGTTTCAAAGTGACTTTTGGACTCTTGAAAAATGTGTTTAGAAATCTGTTTAAATTACTCTTAAGAAAAGTGTGTTTAAGGTCCCTGTTGAAAAATGACTCTCCAAAATGTGTTAAAGTTACTGAGAAACATGTTTGCTTAAAGAATGACTATGAAAGTGTCTATGAAAATTGTATCATCAGAAGTATTAAGAAAAAAGATTGAAATCACTATTAATCCTCTCGTGAACATTTCGCGTTATTTTCGGCCGGAGAGGATGTAATAGCGAACTGTGAGGTGGTTTTGGAGAACTGCCTCAGTCGGAAGGATTTCTGCCTGTAGTAATAAATAAGCTCTCCCCCCCCCCCCTTCGCTTCTCGTGACGTTTGATTTCAGTGGTTATGCAACATATGTATGTATGTATGTATGTATGTATGTATGTATGTATGTATGTATGTATGTGTATCTGACATTCTCTAAAATCTCTCTCTCTCTCTCTCTCTCTCTCTCTCTCTCTCTCTCTATATATATATATATATATATATATATATATATATATATATATATAAAAATAAATATTTGGAAGTTGAAAACTAAATTCATTTTAGTAGCTCCACGTGAGAATTTTGTTCAAAATGAATTTAAAATAACTCGTGTAAGTCAATTTAGTTTTAACAGTTATTATATTAGTTTGCTTCTAACATTATTTAAGGGATCATCAGTTGTTTACCATGAAAAACGGTTTCGGAAATTTAAAAACAAGACAGTATTTAATTTCATGGCTTCCCAGCAGAGTTGATCAGACCCCACTTCCTTTAAAAGACAAAAACATAAACGTTCCGTATACTAAACCTAAGTTTTGTTCCGTATAAATGTTTTGCTAACTTATATTAGTTATTTAAAAAAAAAAGAAAAAAGTCCTCCTAACCTGTGTTGTTCGTCTGTCTAATAAAATTTATCAAATTTATCATATATATATATATATATATATATATATATATATATATATATATATATATATATATATATATATATACATATATATATATATATATCAAATTTATAAAATATTAATATATATATATATATATATTATATATATGTATATATATTATATATATATTATATATATATATATATATAATAGATATAATATATATATATATATATATATATATATAAGATTTTGATGTTTCAGTGAGAATAGTGTATATTTAGTAAAGTTCGGAACAAGGCCAATATATATATATATATATATATATATATATATATATATATATATATATATATATATATATATATAGATAGATAGATAGATAGATAGATAGATAGATAGTTATAAAGCGCAAGAGAGACGGGGAGAGAGATAGTAGTGCATATTGCGTTTTATATTTGTTGAATCTTACATGTTTCAAAAGTTCCGAGACTGCATCATGAACCCAGAGTTTTCCCTCCGAAGTTTTGTAACCATGGATCACAACCTTTGTTTCTTTTGACGGATTGAATGTTAGGTTCATAATGGCCCCTTCGTCATTGTAGACGATGCCAACACCACTTTGGTCGTTTCTACAGAAAAAAGAAAAACAAAGTACAATATCATAAGACAATTTCACATGTCTCTGTATGGGAGGTTAACTTTTCTCACGATTACGAGAATTCGATTATTATTTATTTTTATTTAGTTACTATTAATCGAATATTTATTGAAATTTAATAAATTAAATCGCGTAAAATAAAAAAAATAATTTTAGTGCAAAAATAAATCCACCAAAATGAATTTCGGTTTCTTCGTAAACAAGTCAACCATATTAATGTTTTATTAATTGTTGAAAAAAAAAGATGAATTACTTCGTGCCCCTTTGAAATTAGAAGGGAAATTTGAAAGGAAATTTGAAAGGAAATTTGAAAGGAGAATAATTTAAACCGTTTTTAAATGTTTTTAGCAAGTTCTCATGTGTTAATAGATTGAAAGTTTTGGAAGCTATGTAACACTTCTCATACACCCAACTTTAAGATGCCCACCCCAAAAATCCTATAGATGGATGATCAAAAAGTGGAATGTCTGTTCATTTCGACTGTAATTCTCGCTCTCTGCTCTGTCTTAGCATCAACAGTGAACATGTTAAATAACTTTTGTTTACGCCATCCGATGTCAGCTATGAATGAAATTGCTGTGATCCAATACCCGACCACTATACCATTCTTTTGTTTGATCGTGCTCTTACGTCATGGACAAGGAATATTTTTGTTTTGTTTGTTTCTTTCTAAACTAAATTCTTTGGCCTTTTGGTCTTTTGGTTGTAACCTCAAATCTGTCTGCAGACGATCCAGGTTCAAGTTAATAAGTTTGTAATACACTAATAATATAGTGCTCGCCACAAGGACATAGTTATGTAAATTAAACTTTTATGATTACTGATTTTTAGAGCGTATATAATTACTCGAATGTGGATGACATAAAAGATAAATAGTAGATTTTGGCAACTTAATAGATAGACTAAACGACCCAACGGATGACGAGTCGTACAGTAAATATTATATACAGAGAAAAGTGAGATTTCCCCTTATTTGCTTGACCAGTTACATAAATATAAGCTGCATATAAATAAATTGAGTTTCGTTCGAATTCACCGATTTCTATATTTTATCCGCTATTTTCCCTTTGTTTATTTATTTCAGCGCGGAAGCAGGGTTGGCTATCCCTCTCCCACACGCAATAATAAGTTATGTTCCTTCGACCCGAACCACCGTAAAAGAAATACGGTTGAAACTTATTAGTGTTACTTTTTCGTATTACATCGCTCAGTTTATATTTATCACTACGTCTATCAGCGATAACGCGGCTAATCAAACAGAATTTTCAAAGTTACGCTTTCAGATCGCAAATAAAACAGACACATTCTCAATCTTATTTCCCGTAGGATATGCGTAACAAAACGTCTCCTACAATTATTATATTTAAACTCACACTTAATAACCCTTGTGTGCTATGTTTAACTTTGGTTTAAGTGTTTCGGTTCTTGGTCTACTTACTGAGAAAACAGGAAGTGGGTATATTCATCGTAGTAGCAATTGCTCGCTTTGTGCACGAGCGTTTCTATCTCGTCGTTTCTAGCAAGCAAATACCAGTTCTTAGCAGTCAGTTACCAGAGAAACTAAGTCTAACGTTTCTACTTATTTTTCATTTTAATTTCAGTTTTATTTTATTCATGTTTAATTATCATTCAAATACAAAGACGGTTGTTTCACATCATGTTAGCTCATCTTCTTAAAAATAACGCCTATAAAAATTACTTTATTCACAAATACTTTTATTATTATAAAATAGTACCTTCCTTTTAGTGTTTGTGTATAGACACTTATATTTACCTCAAATAAAAAAAAAACGCAAAAAATCTTCGTCTCTATGGAAGTTTTCATGATGCTTTTTCATAGTTATGAAATAATATGAACGTTTAAATTATTATTATTATTCATGAATTTAATAATTAGAGAACACAATAATCAATACTTAGTTAAAAAAAAAATCGAGTGGAATACTTATATGAGGTTCAGAGGTGGGAGTGGGAGTTTCTTGGGGTGTTCACTTTTGCCGGCCAAAGCTCGTGCACGGTTCTTGTTGGTTATAAATATAATCATTTCAATAGTTTTGGAGTTATATTGCAGACTGACATACAACAATTTATTCAACGGTTCTAGAAATAGAAATAACGTTTTTATTTAAATCCTAAAAATAAATGAAAACTTGTTTTTCTTACCTGTTAATGAACCGATATCGTGCATCGATGAATTCAGGTGAGCTGGGTAAAACGTTCACGGGTCTCTGAACAGCATTGAACTCGCCTTCATTGGAGAAACAGCCGAGATCTCCATAACACACCTTTTCATTCTCCAGAAAAAGGGCTATATAATAATAATAATAATAATAATAATAATAATAATAATAATAATAATAATAATAATAATAATAATAATAATAATAATAATGATGATGATGATGATGATGATGATGATGATGATGATGATGATGATGATGATGATGATGATGATGATGATGATGATGATGATGATGATGATGATGATGATGATGATGATGATGATGATGAAAAATTAAACAATTTTTTTTTTAATTAAAAAGAATTAAAAAAAATTTTTAAAATAAGGAAAGAGAAAAGGAAAAAAATTAAGGAATCGAAAGGAAAAAAAGTAAAAAATAAAAAATAAAAAATACATTAAAAAAAAAAAATTAATTAAAAAAAAATTATTATTATTATTATTATTATTATTATTATTATTATTATTATTATTATTATTATTATTATTATTATTATTATTATTATTATTATTATTATTATTATTATTATTATTTTTTTAATGCTGCCGGCCTAGGCTGACACCAGACAAAATATTTGTAGAGGGTTGAGGAGGATGAGAAGACCGAGGAGGGACAGCACAAACCAGACCTCCACTGGAAAAGTGCGGAGAATGATGGGACCTTGGGGAGGCGTATTGCCACCCAAATTCCAGAGAAGACCAATTGTCCTTACCAGCGAGAAATAAATGGTAAGAGGCTGTTGCGATACCGCATCGTTATCGAAAAGAGGTGAAGAATACTGAAAATCTGGGGAGGCATGTTGTCACGCAGACTCCAGGAAATACCACTGGTTGTTGTCGGTGAGCAATCACTGACGATGATCTGTGTGAGAACTCCTAGTGAGTACAAATAATAATAATAATAATAATAATAATAATAATAATAATAATAATAATAATCGATTACTAGTGGATATTTGGTATTCGTCTGAATGAAGTCGAAACTATACTATTAGTTACTTCTAGTAATTGTATTACTGTACAATCTTTTAATGCTCATTTCATTTTACTGTACTTTTTCAGACTAATATACTATCTTCAATGCTCAATTCAGGTGGTAGTGTAGTATCTGTTTTGCCTTTATGATTGATCCCATCCTCCCAATCGTTACCCCCTCCTTTGAATGACCGTGTAGTATATGTTCGTTTGTCATGATAAAAACATATACGCTAAAAATATGATAAAAAACATATACGAAGGGAGCTTATATTTGATGATAATAATAATAATAATAATAATAATAGGATCACGAGGATCATATACATTCCTACTCTTTGACAAAGTGAAGGAATTCTGCGCCATCCTTCCGCGGTACGCATGACAACCTTACATGAGTACACCTTAGTAACGACACACTCTACATTTCAGCCATAAACATTCCTTTCGAACAAACCCAGGAGCACATCAAACCAGCTTGGACCAACATATGTAAAAGAAGAAACCTTACCAGCAAATATAAATACAACCTCACCACAAAAAAAAAACAGTAAACTCTCCATCTTCCACCACCTTATCAAAATCTCATAAAACTACCAACACCACAGATATATCAAGTCCATAGTATCCAGTATAGAGGGACCCATCTACAAAATCTCTTGGCTCTTCTCACAACTGCTAAAACATCTACTCCTCAACTTTTACGGACATGCCAGCAGCTCGGATGTAGTCCCGCGCAGATTACATATACTACAACGACAACAACTAAAACTCAACCGACTTCAGCCTTGATGTTGTCTCCCTTTATACATCAGTATCTTACTCAGCAGTTAATCAAATCACTGACTGCATCGCGTCCAATAACGTCTATTGTTTCGGTCTCACAGCTACCAACATACATGAACTACTATTCATAATTGTTGTGAAGTAGTCCAACAGTAAAAAGAAGAAGTCAAGTCGAGGTTGGGTTAAGATAACAAGTGTATTAACATAAAAGGTACAAAGGTAAGGAAACTGACTGGCACTCGGCTAGACAGTTACAATACTGTCCTTTTTCTCCCTGGTGATTGTCTACTCGCACTATTTATAGTGAGAACCGGTGTAGTTTTCCTTCTGTTAGAACGGCCGGTGTAACAATAATAATAGACAACACTCACTTCACATACAAGCCAAAGGCAGGTAAACATATAACCAGATTACCAATGGGATTACTCACCATCACATACATGAACAAATTAGAGCGTCATGCTCTCAACACCTACGATACCAGCATATTATTCACAAGATACATAGATGACATAATCATCTTAACATCGTCTCGCGAAGAAGCCAACATAATTTTACTACATTCTCTAACACTGACCCACGCATACAATTTACTACCCGATGTCACTGGATCCTTATTTCTATTAGACTTCAACTTCAATATCCCTGAGGAAGCGGACGTCACTACCAAATACTACAGAAAGACCACCCGTAGAAACATTTTCATACATTATAAATCGACCCTCCCTTTTAAAGCCAAAATGGGATATGCCTAAACGAGATAACCCGTATGTCGGCCAGGTAGATGGCGTATGAAATAATAATGGCAAATATAGTCATATTTACAAATTATTTTAAGTAGAATTAAAAAGAAAAATCGTTTTAGTTTTTTGTCCTTTTACATTTTTGATTTGAAGAAATATTCAGTTAACAGTAAATAAACACATCAATGTGTATCTATTAAATGTACGCACAGGCGAGAAACACAGACACATGTTACATAGTAAGTGGGTACTATCTAGTATTCAACTTGTGATTTTGATTCAAATGTCATCTCGACCCTGGGTTTACTGAGAGCGGGCGTGACGTCAACTGGGTGAGAGAGAAAGGAAGAAACGGGAGTCGTGTGGAAATTTGTGATGACGACGGACGTGCGAGAATGTCGGAAAACCGACGATAATTAAAACAAGATACGTAACTCGGGAATGCCCCCCCCCCGCTCCCGTCCGCCGCTGACAGGAAGCGAAAGCCAACACACGCCGTCAATAAATGGTCTTTCTTCAAATCGATGATTCTTCATAATTCGTGGTTGTGAAACAATTAATTGCAGGTGTCCGCAGTCATTGGTAGGAGAAGCGACAAACGGCAGGATTGCGCGAGGCACCTGATAAAAGGTACCTTATGAACCCGTATATTAAATTGATTGTGAACTGTAAGGCGTTTGCCCTCCCCTAAGAAGAGAGATATGCTACACATAAACACACGATAAGATCAAATAACTCAAGTTTCGGAATTTCTGAGCTGATAATAGAAATTGTATATTAATTGTTCGAACGATTATTTTCGTATTGGTTACTATATTCACAACGTTTCAGCCGATGCAATCTCCGACCTTGTTAAGGTGCATTTTCGAATGTGTGAATCTTGTAGTCCAACTTGAGAATACTACTCACATGGACCCATGACGTAATTGGAGAGAGTAGAAAGTAAACCTAGGGTTTACTTTCGGCAGCCTCGTAACTCTCGCTTCTCTTATTTTGTCCTTTAGTCCTCACATTCCATGAACGATGTTTCTGACAAAGGGGAAAGAATTACTGTTTTCTGGGTCGGAATAAATCAATCTGACACTTATCGTTGGCTAATTTTTTACCTTAAAGTAGTATTTTTTTAGCTCCTTACATAAAGTGGCTTCATGTCTTGTCTGGAGCGATTTCAATAAAAAAAATGCCAATGATGGTGGTCGATCAGCGGAAGTTGAAAATCTTTGTCAATGACTGCCTCCAACACATTCTGCGTTGCCAGCGGGACAACCGTGTCCCAACTGCTCTTCTCTGCCAACGGCTCAGCTTGAAGTCTTGTTGCAGCGTCGTCTTCGATAGTTCGGGCATGCAACTTGTCACCAAAAGGGGGGGGGGATTAATTCGTGACATAATCATTCCTACCTTTTTGTCTGAAGCGTAAGGGATAATGTAATAGGGGCCAGTAGCCACTTACGCTTCAGTGGCAATATGCCTTGTTTGGGGCGAACAAAAGTTTTTTAAAAATACTTGTTTATGCTTTGGGGGAAGATAGAAATGCACTTTACCATCTGAAGATTCTTGCATTTGGTATCGGTAGATTATCGATTGCTTAATAAACAACTACTGTCAATAATTTCTCTTTCTCCCTCTGTGTACCTGCAACTTTCCTAGAACTACACGTTTATGGAACACAATACCGCGGGTCTGCTTTCCAGCTGAATACAACATAGTCCTTTTCAAGTCTAATGTAAATAAAAAATTTTTAGCCGTCCTTTTAAGTAATCAAATTCTGCCCAGTTTCAACCATCGTTATCAATCATCACGGCGTTGTCTCGCCGGTCAATGAGAGACTCATTAACCCTTATCCTCGAGTGGTCTCTGGGCCTGGATAAGTGGTGACTCCTTAGTAAAAAAAACAAAAAAAACACGATTACACATGTTTACTAGTTTTTTCTTAAAAAAAAACTCCAACACACGGTGAGATAGTAAACAAATGTTCTGATATCACTCAACCAAGGTTTGAATTGTTTTAAAATGGTTATCTGAAATACCTGTTTTTATCTGTTAATTGATAAAAACTCTGTTATCATATTGGACACCGATATTTCTACAGACAAGATGGTGATTGGATATTTAATTTATTTCATTATCGTTTATTTTAAAGATATATTTCTAAAGATTCTATCGGAAGTTTTTATCATTTTTAAGTTTCGAGTTCTTGGTCTATAGTAAAACTGAACCTGCCTAGGATGTGATTTCTGTATTAAATTTTTCTTTACAAATAAAGTTGGATTTTCTAAAAAAAACAAACAAAAACAAGCCGCGCGTGCGTGGTCCCCCTCTGTATGTGACTCGATGTGGCGAGTGTAAAATGCAATAAATTTGGGCAATTTGGGGCATTTTTGACCCCCTGGGGGCGCGAACCAGAATTATTCTGAGGTCAAGGATGCTCATTTTATATCCAGAACAATTGCCTCTACATTTTGGTCAAGTTTCAGAAAAATTGAATGGATGGATCAAACGTTATGGGAGAAAAGAGTCAGTTTTTGCCATTTTGGGGGCTTTTGACCCCCTGGGGGCGCGAACCAGATCTTTTCCAAGGTCAGCGATACTTATTTTCTATTAGGAACAATTGCTTCCACATTTTGGCCAAGTTTCAGAGAAATTGAATGGATGGATGAAAAGTTATGGGTAAAAAAAATGTCATTTTTTGCCATTTTGGGACCTTTTGACCCCCTGTAGGAGGGGGGGGGGCTAACCAGATTTTTTTTCAAAAATCGGAGAATGTCACTTTCTAACCTGACCAAAGTTATAACTTCATGCAAAATTTCAGAGAAATTCAATGGATGGTTGCGGAGAAAAATCCGGACGGACGGACATGCCTCAAAACATAAGTTCCCCGATTTTATAAATCGGGGGACCAATAACGTACACACAGGAAAAGGACTTGCTGGAATATTTGTTTTAGGGGTTTCTACAGAGTGGTTGCTAGAAAAGCGAGAAAAACGAGGTTGCAAATTTTATTGTTTAATTTTTATTTTGTTTAAATTTTATGGAGTCTGACTTATTCACTTCGATTTGCATGGACGATATTTTGAGCATTTGTGAGTGTATATATATATATATATATATATATATATATATATATATATATAATAAAATTATATAAACATTACAAACAGTCTACGCAGATCAACCAACGTTTCGCCGTTAACACGTCACCCAGCTTTTTAAAAGCTCTACTTTGTATTGAGCACTTTTGAAAAAATATTGGTTTAAAGTTCATGTTAGCAATATATTTGAACTTGATTTATAAGCGGGAAACTTGAGGTTTACAATTTTATTGTTTAAATTTTATTGTTAAAATTTTATTTTGTTTAAATTTTATTGCGTCTGGCTTATTCACTTCGATTTGAACGGACGACATTTTGAGCATATGTGAGTGTATTATAATATTAGTTTTTGAAAAACTTTGTAAAAGTTATTCTTTGTAAAAATAAATTACCGTTTGACAAATTTCCAAGCTTTTCTAGCGACCACCCTGCAGTTTGAATATTTGAAAATCTATTTGAGAATCCTTTATATATATATATATATATATATATATATATATATATATATGAGAAAGGAAGGATGAGAGTAATCCGACGTAATGGGAAATGAAAAAGGAAAAACCAAAAGATGTTTTTTTTATGTATTCATCAACGTTTCGTCTTTATTTGTAAGACTTCCTCAGGATGATAATGTTAAGAAAAATGTCATGCGCCCTCAGTAGTGGCTACTAGGTTCTTGGCCTTTTGGCTAAGATCAAAGTGTAGTATCTGTTCCGATGGATACTGGACCCCATATACTGGTATTGTCTTGGCCCCCGGGGCTGTATTTGCGCCGGTCTATGGGTCTCTCCTGTGCAGTTCCAGGAGGTCCACCCTCCCAGGCTTCGACTCCCCTCTTTGGGGAGGAGTAAATTTATTGCTTACTGCCTGCGGCGCCCCTACCGGCTGCCCAGGCAATTTTTAAATCCCACTTTCCCGACCCGACCTTGGGTCACATCTTACTTGTGGGAGTAAGAAAAAAACTGGCCTTGTGCCTAACTCCTGGAGAGGAGTAAATCAATACTACTTCTTCTCATTAACCCATCATGTCAACCCAATATTTCTATGTACTTGCATGACATTTTTCTTAAAATTATCATCTTGAGGAAGTTTTACAAATAAAAACGAAACGTTGATGAATACATAAAAAAACTAACCTCTCTCTCACACATACACACACACACATATATATACACACACACACACCCACACATATATATATATATATATATATATATATATATATATATATATATATATATATATATATTGCGAAAGCAGTAATCAAAATAAATAAAACGCCTTTGGAACTCCCCACCCCTGCTCCCTGTTTCCCCGACTGTACCAACATGCAGAAATTTTAAACTAATGTCAACAAAATCTAGCTGCACAGCTCCCAATTTAGGATCCCCCCCCCTAAAATTTCACCTTAATTCTCAGTAGCCCCTTACGTCTACAGTGGCAACTTGCCTTGTTTGGGGTGAACGCAGTTAAAAAAAGAAATTACCTTTGGTTGTTCCGAGCGTACAGAGAAGAACAAGAAGATTTACGCGCCACATTTTTGCCTTTTCGCGCGCCTCAGACGACACTAAGAATGAGATACGTGTTCTGGTTTTTATAGATTACCCGCAAATGTTTTCGCCGTCGGCTTTCTTGTCCTTTCTCCTTTTTTTTTTTATTTTTTTTTTTTACATCACATGTTATTGACTTGTATTGTATTTATTATTTAAATTTTATATTTTCACTGTCTACCCGACGAGTTCAGAGTCGTGTCTGATAATGCAACTATCTAATCCCGTCTCTCAAAATTATCTGTGAAATGAAATGTTTCTGAGATCCAGCTGGCATGTTTCCATGTCAATTCGAATTCATGAATTACACTATTGCATACAAGTGCATTTTAACCCCTACATCTCGATGATTCAAATAACATCTTGTGTTCAATTAAACGTATACAATGATTTGTTTACAACAATGTATTTATTTACTCTTCTCCAGGAGTTAGGCACAAGGCCAGTTTTATCTTACTCCCACAAGTAAGATGTGACCCAAGGTCGGGTCGGGAAAGTGGGGTTTGAAACGCCAGCGCCCGAGAGGTGAGCACTCTGGCCATTAAAAATTGCCTGGGCAGCCCCGTCGGCATTCCCCGCTACGGGCGCCTCAGGCAGTAAGCAATAAACTTACGCCTCCCCAAAGAGGGGAGGCGAAGCCTGGTGGGTGGACCCCCTAGAACTGCACAGGACAGACCCATAGACCGGCGTAAATCAAGCCCTGAAGGCCAAGACAATACCAGTCTATGGGGTGCAGTATCCATCGGAACAGATACTACACTTTGATCTTAAGAATAGGAGTTGTATATGTTATACCAGCCGTAATGTTAACTGATTTCCATATTGGTTTTGAAAAAGGAAATGTTATTAATTAACTATTTGTAATTGTTTTGTTTTTTCATTAATTCAATGATTGTTTTAATTTTAATATAACACATAATTCTGTTTCGCAATATTTTTTTTTTTCGACAAATATTTAGCATTTGAGTTTTTATGTTTCTTTCTTTGTAGGGACATACTTGATGTAAATAAAGTTGCGATCTATTTCCAAATTGCAAGCGAAAAGGATTCCGTAAAGCCTAACCAAATACAAGAATGGAGAGGAAAGCTTAGACAACCAGGCTCCATCCTCATCAGAGGATTAATTGTGGTTTTATTAAACAAATAAACCGGATGATGATGATGATGATGATGATGATGATGATGATGATGATGATGATGATGGTGATGCTGCTGCTGCTGCTGATGATGATGATGATGATTATGTTGATGTTGATGATGATGCTGCTGCTGCTGCTGATGATGATGATGATGATGATGATGATGAGTCTTACCTGCACTGATTCGCGAACTTGTAAGCAGCCAACAATTACAACGTTTCCTTAATATGCTAACAACTCAAAGAATTTCACATGACGAAGTCGACTATTTAACGCACAAGTGTTACATAACGAGGCCCGTGTTTGAATGTAAAAAAATTTGAGTGACACCTTAAAGATTAGAGGTGACCTCAGACGGAAGTCGCGAAACTACATAACTTTCCGGATGAAGATTTTCTATTTCTTTGTCCGGCGATACTTCAAGAAGGTAAGACGTGTTTAAGGCGCTGTCTCCAATGAATGCAGCGCACAGTGTGGCTTGAGACAAGCTGTCCGTCTATATGTCTATCTGTCCCTCTCTCTCTCCCACGTGTACGAACGTGATCCGTCCCTCTGATGTTCTCTGTGACTATTCTTCTCTTTGTAATAAACCCTTTTTTTATAAACATCGGCGTTCGAGTGTGTTTATCAGCAATCGAATAGAACCTGGGGTTTGACGACGACGTCGGCGGCACAGGCGTATAATCTTTTACACACGTACCGGTAAGTGAAAACGCAACACGAGTAGTGAGAGTTTTTCGCACACTTATACACACAGACTCTGATGCTACCACGAATGCAATTTTCATACACATGCACAATCACTCTCAACGTTTTATTTATATAAATATCTCTGTTTAATTATCAATCATTGTTGTATCGTGTTTATTCATTATTTTAGATCATTTAAATATTATTAATATTGTTTATTCTTACGAGGCCCGCGACATGACGACGATTTATGACGAGTGTTTATTAACATTATGTGGTTTAAGATATTAAAGAATAAATGTTGCCTACTGTAAATAATAGTAAGAAAATAGAAGGGTTACCAGCTTTGAAGTGTGTGGACCGTTCAGATAAAAAAAAAAGAATGTGTGTTCATAGTAGATGTTTTATAGGTGGCATTCATTTGCATATAAGAAGAGAAACTGTTTTAAAACAGCAGTTGTGTTAGTGACTACAGAGAGTGAACAGTGAGATAGAGATTAAGATTGAGATTGCGATTGTGATTGAGATTGAGATTGAGATTTAAATTTAAATTTAGATTGCGATTAAGATTAAGATTTAGATTGAGATTAAGATTGAGATTAAGATTGAGATTAAGATTGAGATTAGGATTGAGATTGAGATTTAGATTGAGATTGAGATTAAGATTGAGATTGAGATTAAGATTGAGATTGAGATTGAGATTAAGATTGAGATTGAGATTGAGATTGAGATTAAGATTGAGATTGAGATTGAGATTGAGATTAAGATTGAGATTGAGATTAAGATTGAGATTAAGATTAAGATTGAGATTGAGATTAAGATTGAGATTAAGATTGAGATTAAGATTAAGATTGAGATTGAGATTAAGATTGAGATTTAGATTAAGATTGAGATTTAGATTGCGATTAAGATTGAGATTGAGATTAAGATTGAGATTAAGATTGAGATTTAGATTAAGATTGAGATTTAGATTGAGATTGAGATTGAGATTAAGATTGAGATTGAGATTGAGATTGAGATTAAGATTAAGATTTAGATTGAGATTAAGATTGAGATTAGGATTAAGATTGAGATTGATGGTGAACATTAAGAGTTAACATAAGAATTAAGATTGAAATTGAGATTGAGAGTGAGATTGAGATTGAGATTGAGATTGCGATTGCGATTGAGATTAAGATTGACATTGACATTTAAATTACGATTGAGATTCCGATTGAGATTTAGAATGAACAGTCAGATTGAGATTTAGATTTAGATTGATATTGAGATTAAGATTGAGATTGAATTTAAATTTAGATTGAAGTCAAGATTGAGATTTAGATTGAGATTTTGATTGAGATTGAGATTGAGATTGTGATTAGGATTGAGATTTAAATTGAGATTGAGATTGAGATTTAGATTGAGATTGAGATTGAGATTGAAATTTAGATTGAGATTGAGATTTAGATTAAGACTGAGATTGAAATTTAGATTAAGATTTTGCTGAGATTGAGATTGAGATTAAGATTTAGATTGAGATTAAGATGGAGATCAAGATTAAGATTGAAATTGAGATTGAGATTGAGATTGAACAGTTAGATTGAAATTGTTTGTTGCGGTGTCATCGAAGAGAAATTACTTTAAACTGGAATTAAAAAAAAATATTATGTAAATCGCTCCAGACAATGCATGAAGACACTTGGTATAAGGAACTTAAGCAAAATACTACTTCAAGGTCAAAAACTCGCCAACGTAAGTATTAGATGGATAGGTTCCGACCCCCAAAACAGCAATTGATCCCCCTTAGTCAGAACGATCGCGAGAGTTACGAGGCTGCCGAAAGTAAACGCAACGTCCACTACCTACTCTCCTTATAATAAGACGTCATAAAAATATGTATATTGCCGTCGATTTAAATATGATATTCGTTTAATTTATTCAAAAATTATTGGGCATTTTTAACGACAGCTAAGAGAACGAAAAAGGGGTGAAAAACAAGACAAATAGGCAACAAATAAATGTTACCAAAGGCAAAATAAGTTACTCTTCTTCATACCTGGATAAGTTTATTTTGTGTTTTAACTTATTTTAAAGCGTTTTCTAGTTCGATTTAAAAGTAGTGTCGAGATGTCACGTGGTCACCTGCGGCCATGTTCCCACAATTCTAATAAAAAATATATATATACTACTTCAAGGTAAAAAATCTAGTCAACGATAAGTATTAGATGGATAGATTCCGACCCAGAAAACAGCAATTCTTCCCCCTTTGTCAGAAACATCGTTCATGGAATGTGAGGACTAAAGGACAAAATAAGGGAAGCGGCAGTTACGAGGCTGCTGAAACTAAACTCAAAGTCCACTTTCTACTCTCTTTATTACACATTATATACGACACAATCACATTGACACACCGTTTCCTGTTAGATCACCGAAGTTAAGCCATGTTGAGCCTGGTCAGTACTAAATGGGTGATCATTTGGGAATACCAAGTGCTTTATATAAAAAGACTCTCTGCTTATCCCAGCAGTGTTTCTAGTCGTCTTATGTTGCGTTTTAACCTTGTGCCATACATGCCGACAACCAAGTTTCCGGCATTATTACAAAAAACACATGAAAGTTCACAATTATTATCCATACCTTGTTAGTTGCTGGTTCTTGCACGCCCCTGAGTAATCTTTCCAGACTGAGGGCTTGCCGGCTGAAATCAAATCTCCTTCCTTATTTACACTTTCAAAAAGGACGAAGTCGACCTAATACTGATGGAAGACAAAAGAGGTTTATTCAATTTGATCTTCGTTTAAATTACTGAGCAGTGGGGGGGGGAACACATAGATCGATACTCACTGTTTAATCATATTTTCTCAATCCATCTCAATTGTTCATGTTCATACGCTCTGTGTTTCCAAGGAATTCAAAACGGCCTCGCTCTCTCTCTCTTTGAGCCATGTGACGTCATATCCGCTTCTATTAATTCTCACAGTCTAGTAATCCTCCCCTCTAGTTCAGCAAGTTAACCCCGACTGAACTTTTATTTCCTGTTATTCTCAACTAACCATTTTATATACTAGCGGTGTTACTAGCTTAATATCTAACACTTGAACTTCTCATTGCCACTAAACTTAGACAGTGCCAGATCAGGTGATGGGGTGGTTGGGTTTGCGCAGTCATAACTACACAATGTACTCGCCGTGCAGATACCCTTGCAGGAGTTATTCATTACCTCGCAAGACTGAACGAAGGCCTGCTGCTGCTACATTAATATTAGGAAGGGTTGCTGCTATTTGTTAAAATTATAATAAAAATCATTTAGCTCGAAATAATCGACCATTGTGTACAAGGTTCTTTCTTATACTTAAAATGGCAGGTCTTGTATAACAAAAATAATTTTATGCTAATCACTAACTGGCTAATTAAAAAAATTCGCTTCTGAATAAAAGCTGTTGCCTTTATTAATGAGGGCCAAAATACACAATGGCCGACAATAATATTAGTCAGGCCACCAGGGGAGATAACTCTAGATTTATAAACTCATAATATGTAACAAAGGGAGATAACTCTCCTATTATTAAAAAGAAGGAACGTTGTTTGGGAGTAATGTTGGTTGACTTATTTTAAAAGTTTAGAATTAAGACTATGTGGCAGGATATGATATCATGGTAGGAAATACGTGGCAAAAAAAAAAAATAGAAAGTTCTTGCCTATGGAAATTAGACGTAAAAAATGATCATTTCGCTCTAAATAATTTACGCTCAAAAACTACTAAACTACCGGCCATTAAGATTGGAGGAGAAAACTCGGAAATAACACTAACGTTCTATTGGGCGTGCGATATCTTGTACCTGTCTAACAGAAATAAATTGTACGATAATTCAAATAACGACAGTTACACGGGAAACAGTTAACTCTTACACGTGGTGGTAAATTACCATTATCGTAGAAGGCCAAGGAAGGTTGCTGTAATTTGTTAAAACTTTAATGAAAATCATCTTCGCTACACCCCCTCTCTCACAGACATGATATTGCTAGCCTCGGTCTTTTCTATAAATACTATCATGGCATGTGTTCTTCAGAATTATGTGATCTATTCTCCGCTTCTTTTGTTCTAGCTCGTTTAGCTCGTTGGTCTAGTGGTCTTCATCAATTCGCTGTTTTTATACCTCAGTTTGATACAGCTACTATTCCAGTAGCTTCTTTCCGAGAACCGCAGGCTTGTGGAGCTCTCTTCCTGCTGACTGTTTTCCTCCTACTTATAATCTTGTTTTTTTCAAGACTAAGGTAAATAGGAATCCTTATCTTTGCGATAATCATATTTGTTCTTGTTAGCTCCTTACATCAAGTGGCTTCATGCCTTGTCTGGAGCGATTTCCATAAAAAAATGTTTACCTCTAATGTAAGCACGAAAAAGTAGAGGGCAGCCACGTAACTCTTGAAGGTCATATTTTTTGTAATATCTTCGTGGAAGGGATAAAAAAAATAGGTTGCAGAGTCGTCGGAGTCGAATGTTTTGGAAGGAGTCGGAGTACTTAGTTTCTTGTTTTCTGTTTGTGTATCTTAAAGTCTCGCAAGACGTATATATTTTTTGAAGTGGTCGAAGTTATAACGATGCTTTTCACGCATATATCTGTAAAGAAAGGAATACAAGTCGTTAACAACGGTGTTGCATACTTCTCCTCTTAGGGGAGGCCCAACGGCTTACATTTCACAATCAATTTAACATACGAGTTTATAACGTATCTTTTTTTTACGAATTCTGCAGCTCGTCGGTTCTCCTCCCAATTACTGAGGACACCTGTAATTAATTATTTCACAACCTCGAAGAATGACGAACATCTTTTATTGACGGTGTGGGTGGACCCTTTCTTCTGTCACCAGCGGGGGTGGGGCGCATTCTCGGTTACGAATTTTGTCTTAATCATCGTCGGTGTAAAGACATTCTCGCACGTTTGTCGCTCTCGAAATCTTCCACCGACCCTCGTTTCTCCTTCTCACTGTTACCCTCTGACGTCACATCCGCTCTCAGTACAACCAGGGTCAAGATGACATTTGAAGGCACTCGCTGACCTGATGACAGGTGTCGTGTCAACATCGGCCCGTGAATTGAAGTCACGAGATGAATACTAGCAAACGTACCCACTTACTATGTAACAACGGTATCTATAAAAAAACATTACTTGTCTTCTTCACGGTGAAAAGGTTAGACACAGGGTTTGTTTATAGTTTGATTCACACTCACCCAAATGGGTCACTCTGGTTCGACTGAAAAAAAAGTCATCACTTTTCATTACCGATGTTTCTGACAAAGGAGGAAGAATTGCTATTTTCTGGATCGACTTTTGTTTTAAGTGTGTAGTATATGTAGATTTAACAATCCTCTCATAATATTAGGGGTCGGGCGTAATGGGTGAAAATTTTAGATTCATGCGAGTAGTATTTTTTTGTGTTCATTTATACATAAATAACACTAAACAATCGAACATTTTGAAAATTTTGCAAAATTCAGAAGGTGCAGGCCACTGGTTTTTGGCTATTTTACATTCATGAAAACCATTTCACAGCTTGAAAATGGTCCTAAATTACAGTACTATATCAGATTTAACCATCTATATCCATTCATAGCTTTTGAGGATGTTTTAGGACCTGTAATGTCGCATGAAACCACTTTTTCACCGAAAAATGATGGATTTTGAGTCCCGTGGAGCCCTAACGGCTATTTTTGGCCTGCACCTTCTGAATTTTGCAAAATTTTCAAAATGTTTGATTGTTTAGTGTTATTTATGTATAAATGAACACAAAAAATACTACTCGCATGAATCTGAAATTTTCACCCATTACGTCCCACCTTAATAATAGTCATCATCATTCAACTGTGAATATATCCATCTCATAAACACTAATACTTGATAAGTGGTGACTCATTAGTAAAAGAAGAAAAATGTTAATTGTGAAATCAGTTGATGCGGTTCCCAGGCGGCTGGAGAAACTGGTAGCGAATGCTGGAACCCATATTGAATTCTAAATAAAACCCCATGCTGTATAATTTCTTATATTTATTTCTGGTAAAATTTAGGCGTTCTAACTGGTGAATCATTTGTATGATAAAAGTGAACGTACGTGTGTCTGTCTCGCTTAAATAACCACGTATGCAGAGTTAATTATTATGAGCAAAGAAGGAGAGGCTTAATCTTAATAATATCTGATAATAATAAAAAAGGAAATAAATTCTTTCACTTTTAATATAGACA
Source organism: Sepiola atlantica (assembly GCA_963556195.1). Taxonomy (NCBI): domain Eukaryota; kingdom Metazoa; phylum Mollusca; class Cephalopoda; order Sepiida; family Sepiolidae; genus Sepiola; species Sepiola atlantica. The sequence goes on from OY744518.1 coordinate 200,919,912, forward strand.
AAAATATTCCATTATTATTATTATTATTATTATTATTATTATTATAGAGAGAAAGAGACAGAGAGTTTTGTCTTCTTTTTCTTATCTATTAGTTTTCTCTTTTTCTATCGATTAGTTGTGTCTTCTTATCGATTAGTTTTGTTTTCTTCTCTTATCGATAGAGAGAAAGAGTTTTGTCGATTTTATTTATTAGTTTCACTTCAATGATTTCAAGTAATGAATAGAAAATAAATTGCGAAGCGATAGCGAAAGGGCGAAGCCTGCTAGTTTGTAAATAAATATCAACATTAGGAAGTTTGCTGCCATCATGAAAATCATCTACTTCTAAAATGAGTTCGTGTTTTGTTTGTAGTCCTTCTGATACTTAAAGTTGAAGGTTTTGGGTTTACATTTATGCTAATTTTGACCCTGGTTGACTGGACAATAAAAATATTCGCTCTATGAATAAAGATCGCCGCCATCTTGTATTTTGTCTTGTAGCTGTAATGTTCATATAAACGAATTGATGGCCAAATCAGCGCAAGATATAAAAAAAATGTTTAATCTGGATAATGCATTATAAGTATGTAATAGATCAGTGATTCGTTCGACTCATTTTTCCTTAATAATCAGGTAGTTATCTCCCTTGGTTACATATTATGATTTTAGAATTATCTATCTTGGTGGTCTGGGAATATCATTGTAGGTCATGATCAAGTGTTTCGGACCACTCGACACCATACCCTTTCCGTAGCTAGATTTAATGCGGTTGTGCAAAAATAATTTAAAAAACGATATTTTCCACATCAGATTATTTTAAACACAAAAGTGTAAAATTCCATTAAAAAGTTAGAATTAGGGCTACGGGACGGGAAGTCGAGTGACACGTAAGCGTCAACTGAGAAAATCTGTGTCTTGTTTCTGAACCGCGGAAGAGAGCGGTCGTATTTGGGACAACTGCTCTCCTCTATATGGAGATGTGTTCGGGGAATACCCACACAGTAATATGTAACATCTGGGTACACATGTATATTGTGAAGAAAAATGAAACCCGAAGGTGATTTTTAACCCCCAAATGATTTTGTGTTGTAATTATTAGTAATTACTGCAGCCGCTGCTATTAAAAAGAATACAAAAATGAACACGCATAATGACAGGCGTACGACGTCTGTGAATAACAATAAAAAAGAACAGAATAGTGAGCGAACTACTGCTACGTGTCATATACACAACGAGACTCCGCCTGTTTACGTGATGAGCAGCCGCCCGGATAATCTACTGTGTTCGAAGAATTGGTCCATCATCGTGCTACAGCACTATCGTAGGTCTGTCATACTTAAGCCACGCTTACATTGTAAATATCATTTTCGTTAGTTTGTTAACCATTCTGCTACTCATCTACAAGGCGACCCGTCAAAAGTTGATCAAATTCCAGCTTGTAATCCGGCAGTTTCTGCGTTTGTTTTGACGTGAAAATTTCAATTGGCAGCAACAAAAAACAATTGTATAATGAAAATTACATCGAAAACGAGTTAGTGTTCTGTGTGTGGTCTGCCGAAGGAAATGGAAAATTGTTATTTAAAACCAGAAGTATTGTGCAACTTGTATTTCCATTCTGATTGATTAACCAATCCCCAAAAAGACCCACGCAGTAGTATGTAACATCTAGGTATACTCGAAAAATGTAAAGAAAAATGGAATTCCAAGAGGGTTGTTAAACCCCAAATTATTTTGTGCTGTTATTATTAATAACTTTCAAAACCTATTAAAAAAAATGAACACGCATAACGACAGACGTACGACGGCTGTGAACAACAACGAAAAAGAACAAAAGAGAGAGCGAACTACTGCTACGTGTCATCTAAACAACGAGGTTTCAGCTGTTTATGTGATGAGCTACCGTCCACATGATAAAGATTTGATCCACCGTTCTGCTACACCTCTACAAGGTGATCCATCAGGAATTGAACAAATCCCATCTTGCAATTTGCTAGTTTCTGCGTCTGTTTTGATGTGAAAACTTCAGTTCGCAGCAACAAAACGCATTTATAATGAAAATTATATCGGAAACGAGTTTGTGTTTTGTGCGTGGAAAAAGAAAATTGTTATTCAAAACCTGCCACTTTAATTATCACAAGTATTTTGCGACTTGTCTTTCCACCAATCCAAATTCGCATGTGAATAAAATCCGTTGTTTTATTAACGTAATTTATTTATTCATTTATATTTTTAAATTTCATATATTTACTTTTCATTTATTTTTAATTTTATTTATTTTTTTATTTATGCTTATTTTATTTTATTTTTTTTATTTATTATTTATTTTCAAAATTTCAATTATTTTTATTTAATTAAAACGAAAATATTTCATATATTTTTTTATTAAATTTTTTTTTTGTCTACTTTTCGCAAATTTCAGCTCACTATCCAATTCTCCGCACACAAAAAGTAATCCATTGCCGCTTTGCAGCTAAAGTCTTCTAAGAGCATATATGACCCCCCCCCCCTAAACAAAAAAAAACTACGCACATTTTTTTACGCAATATGCATTTCTTCATCTTAACGTACAAGTAGGTTAGCGTGAAATTGTTTCTCCGGACGGTAAAGAGAACCTCTATTTTTTGTTAATATCAACGTACGCGCGCACAACCCCAGCCTGATCAGTCTCTCATTAACTTCGGTTGATTGAGGACGTCTGGATGTGTGTGGATATAAATATTCATATAATATATATTCGCTCAACTATGGGAGAACACTCCGTAAGAAAAAGACGGTTTCTACCATAAACTCATATGCGACATTCTTACGTACGCGTCTCGCCCATCTTGATGTTATTACCGTTAAGTACAAATCATTATTTCAATCAACAAACACTCATGTCAAAACGAGATCCTTCCCAGTCTGTAAAAATATTATACATATTAAAAACTACTGAATCAAAGTTCAGACCAGATTGGTGTGCGGTTAGTTTTAAAATAGATTCCGTATCTATTTTTTTGCTTGCATATATGAACGGGTACTTGTTTATTAAAATGCATTTGATTATTATCTAGTGTATGTTCTGTTTATTTGAAATATTTGGCTATTTGGGAGCAGGGTGTGTTTTTTTCCGGTATGTATGTAATTTTTAATCTAAGTCTAAAAGCTACTGAATAGCAAAGAGAACACTCACTTTTTAAAAAAATATCAATGTTTGAGCGTCCATCTTGTAATTACCGTTAAACATATATAATTCCTTCAAAATCTCCCCTCCCCTCACCCTTTCGACTATTTCTTTCACACTCTTACCCACCCACAACCGTGGGGAGGCAAATTATCTTCATTTCTTCAAATCTTTTTCTAAAACTATGATACTACCTACATACCAAAGACACAGAGTTTCCCCAGCCCCTCAAAACCCATGCTACACCTCACCACGACAAAAACCTCAGCACCCCCTCCCCTCTCCCACCCTAAGACAAATTCACTAACACTCCCACACCTCCCCTTTTTCACTCACAGCCATCCACATTCATTCCACTCTCTGGCACTGACTCCTCTCAGCCTGGACCTTGGTCCAGCGCTTTTACCAGCCACGGCTACTACTTCTTCTCATTAACCCATCATGTCAACCCAATATTTTCACGTACTGGCATGACATTTTTCTTAAAATTATCACCCTGAGGAAGTCTTACAAATAAAGACGAAACGTTGATGAATATATAAAAAAAATATCTCTTGGTTTTTCCTTTTTCATTTCCCATTACGTCGCATTACTCTCATCCTTCCTTTCTCATATATATATATATACACACACACAAAATGTGAACTCACTGTTATATAAAAATCTACATATTTCAAACCTGTTACACCAGAGTATACACCTGTTTTTTTTGTCTGTAATTTAAAAATTTAAAAATCCATTTTGTTTTCGTGCATATGTGGACGGGATTAGGTGTCTATTAAAATGCATATATATATATATATATATATATATATATATATATATATATATATATATATATATATATAGTAGTATGGAGGGAATATAAGTATACAGGAAAGGTATTGGGTGAGCAAAGCCACTAGTATATACACTGGTTGGTTGAGAATAATAGGAAATGAAATGTCAGTCGGGGTCAACTTTCTGATCCGGAGGTGAGGATTGCTAAACTGTGCGAATCAATAGAAATAGATATGATGTCACATGGCTTAAAGAGAAAGAGAGCGAGAGAGAGAGAGAGAGAGAGAGAGAGAGAGAGCGAGAGAGAGCGATACCCTTTTAGAGAGCTGGATTTTCCCTACATTAAATGCCTACTTTGTGTCTAATCTGCCCCAATGGACAGGCCAAAAGTTTGTAACTTTTTTTAATTTAATTTAAAAATGTATCATTTTATACATTTTTAAGGTTGGTTTTTAATGTAAGGAAAATCTATTTTCCTCAAAAATGGGGCACACTGGATTGGGACCAAAATTAAAATGGCCTCAGTCTGGAAGGATTCTCCTTCACTGACAGAGGACAAGTAAAAAATAAGTTCAGTGTTATTTCGTTTTTTAATACTTTTGTAAACTTATTTTTTTAGTCCAACTCCGCCCTCGTGGGGAGGCAAAACGGAAGATTACTTGAGTCCGCCGATTTTTCGGGTTGTGTAAACTTTCAGCGTCTTAAATTCTTGTTTTCAATACATGTTTTTTTTTATTTCGTTTCTACATCTTAAATTTCAATGTAATGTTTAAACTACAAATCGAATAACGAAAAGTGAATTCGAGACACTAAAAGTTAAAATTCCTACAAAAAAATAATATAAATATTAAAATGTAAAATAATTATTCTCCATTTAAAAAAAATGTATATTGTAATAAAAACTGGACGCCGAATATAACTTAAGGATAAGCTTTATTTAACCATTTGTTGCTTAGCTAGACAAATAGTGTTTTAACATTCACTCTTAATATACACGAATGTAAAACATTCCATTATTACTCCAAGGGGGAGACAGGCATCAATTATCTTTGTTACTACATTCTCCCCCATCTATCTTCTTATTCGTAGGGAACAAAATCATCCCATCGACCTGGCCTCCTGCGGGTTCTTTGAGGGCGTCTTGGTTGTTCGTGCCCGACATCCATTTCTAATCTAGGCTCCTCGGGACCTGACGACGTTTCGGGACTGTCTTGTGTTGCTGGTTTAGGGCTAAAATATCTTGCTCCAAATCGCTCTCGTTTTCTACGGCGCTTCGGTCGCTTGGTGTCTGAAGATTGAGTATCTGTCTCAGATATTGGGTGAAACCGCTTTCGTGGTACCCATCTGTCGTCCGAACTAGAGTCAGAGACGACTCTGTTAGTATATTCAGATTCGTTTTGTTGGGACTCTGAACTTGACGTATCTGGCACACGATCACCTAAGAGGGTCGGACTTGTTCCACGAACCGGAGCTCTATATCCATCTGAAGCAGTTCTACGTTCATATACATTTCCTGCTGGGGCTAGATCCCTTAAGGAGACAGTAGATTGCCTTCCTTCTGAATTTCTGACCAGTGCATACTGAGGGTTCGCTTCGATTAATTGTACCTCGCTTACCAATGGGTCATGTTTACTATGACGAACATGACGTTTTAATAAAACTGTGCCAGGTTGTGCAAGCCACGAGGGAAGTGATGTGCCTGCTGAGCTTCGTCGTGGGAACGAGAAGAATCTCTCATGTGGGGTAGCGTTTGTCGCTGTACATAATAGAGTCCTAATAGCGTATAAGGCCATGGGGATGAGACTTTCCCAATCGGAGATCGGACTATTGCGATTTGCTGCCGCCAACTGTACTGTCTTCCATATTATACCATTGTATCTTTCGCACTGTCCGTTTCCTTGAGGATTGTGAGGAGTTGTTCTACTTACAGCTACTCTTCGTTCATGCAGAAACTGCTTGAGTTCGTCCGACATAAAAGCAGACCCACGATCTGAATGTATATATGCAGGCACTCCAAAAACGGCAAAAATGGAGCAGAGGCCTTGAATTACTGTTGCAGCCGTTACGTCTGGGCAGGGGATGACGAACGGAAATCTTGAGTACTCGTCTATTATTGTGAGCATGTATTTATTTTTAGTTTTAGAGGGTAAAGGGCCCTTAAAATCCAGGTTAAGTCTTTCAAAAGGCTGTGTGGCCTTAATGAGTGTTGCTGGAGGAGGTTTGTAGAACCTGGGCTTATTTTCTGCGCATATCCGACAAGAGTTCGTAATTCTTTTTACGTCTTCAACAGAATATGGCAAGTTTCTGCTCCTGACTACGTGAATCATTCTTGTGATACCTGGGTGACACAATTCCCTGTGTATATACTGAAGATCATCTGAGCCAGTTACCAGGCCACACACCCTTGAAAGCGCGTCGACCGCGGCATTCTCCTTACCAGGGCGGTAAGTGACGTCAAAGGAGTAGCAAGAAAGCTCCATTCTCCATCTCGCTATTTTCTCGTTTTTTATTTTACTCGTTGTTTTTGGGTTAAACATAAACGAGACCGACTTTTGGTCAGTGATTAATTCAAAATGTCGGCCGATTAAGTAATGCCTCCATTTTCGTAATGCCTCAACTATGGCGTACGCTTCTTTTTCTATTGCAGAGTGTCGTCGCTCGGATTTCGAAAGTGTTCTTGAAAAAAAAAGCTACAGGACGACCGGATTGTCTCAGTGAGGCAGCTATCGCACAGTCGGAGGCATCCGTCTCAACTAATAGAGGGATAAAAGGATCCACAGCAGAAATGGCAGACTGAGCAATGTTCCTTTTCATGTTTTGAAATGCTCTGATGGCGGAACAGGACAACGGAAAAGTAGATACTTGTGTCAATGGGTGTATTTTTTCTGAAAAAGACGCAACCCATTGGGAGTAGTGAGCAAACATACCGAGGGCTCGTCGTAAAGAGGGCATGTTTCCAGGGATTGGTAATTCCATTAGCGGTTTCAGTCGCTCGGGATCCGGCGTCATGGTGCCATTTTTGACAATGTATCCCAATAATTTGATGCTTTTCAAGTTGTAGGAACATTTTTCACTGTTCAAAGTCAGATTATATTTCTTGACGGCAGCCATGAATCGTTTAAGGTTGTGGTCATGTTCAGCTTGGTTATGTCCGCATACTGTGACATTGTCTATATATGCAACAGTACCCTTCAATTTTTCATTGGAGATTATTTCATCTATTACCCTCTGGAAGCTAGCCACACCATTTGTTATCCCAAAAGGAATTCGGCAGAACTGATATAGGCGACCGCAGGCCTCGAATGCCGTGTAGGGCTTATCCTCTGGCTTGATAGGTACCTGATGGTAGGCACTTCTGAGATCTAAAGTACTGAAAGTGTGATATTTTGCAATATTAGAAATCATTTCGTCAATACGAGGCAGTGGATAGGCATCGAGTAATGTGTATCTGTTGATGGTCTGGGAATAGTCAATGACCATCCTTTTCTTGTGATTTTCAGTGGCTGTTACGAGGACCTGTGCTCGCCATGGAGATTCACTTGGCTCTATAATTCCTTCCTTAAGTAGTTTTGTTACTTCTGCTGCTATGAACTGCTTGTCCGTTTCTGAATAGCGTCTTGATTTTATTGCTATTGGTTTGCAGTCAGGAGTTAAGTTTGTAAAAAGTGACGGGTGCCGCACTTTGACAGCTGCTAGTCCACATACGCTTAGGACTGGCTTGGGGCCACCAAAAGGAATTTCAACGCATGAATGTTGTTTTAGAAAATTGTGACCCAAAATCACTTCGCAGCAGAGGTTTTTCATTACTGATAATTTGATCCCTTGATAGGAGTTTCCTTTTAGTTTCAGGTTAACCATGCAATATCCAATTACATGGGACGATAAAGATGAATTTGCCATTGATATTTGGTTGGAACAAGGAAATATTTCCCATTTATTTGCTTTTACAATACTGGCATTAATAAAACTTTCGGAACTGCCTGTATCAATAAGCGCATGAATAGTCAATCCATTGATTTTTACCCTCACGATTGTTTTTGAGAGGCAGCCGGGAATGCAGCTGATATTGTAATTGGTGCTACAGTAGCAAGAGTAGCCGAACGTTTTTTTTGAGAAGCTGACCGGCAAACTTTCGAAAAATGTCCCTGCTTATCACACTTGTGGCATCTAACATCTCGAGCCGGGCAGGACGAACGAGCATGTATACGAAGGCCACAAAAGTAGCATGTGGATCCAGCTGAGGCGGCAGTGATAAGTTGTTCGTGATCGTTAGAAAGGGGGGTGGCAGCATCTTGGACAATGGAAGAATTTTGAACATGCAGAGGAGGGGCTACGATAGCAGCTCCCAAAATATCGGGTTGTAAATAGAAGACAGACTGCTTCTGTGCCATGTCCAACGTTAGAGCTTGTTCATAAGCTGTTGGTAAGTCTAGGTTTTTATTCTCTAGTAGTCTTTGTCTTATTTGGTTGGACTGTATTCCATTAATAAATGCGTCCCTGATAAAAACATCTCTCGCTTGGTTCGCAGTTAAGGCTGTAAATTCACACTCGCGACTTAACGTCTTTAGAATCTGAAGGTATTGTTCAAGGCTTTCTTCTGGTTGTTGACGCCGGGTAGCAAGTAAATGTCTAGCAAAAATAGTATTTTTTTTCTTTACAAACATGGCTTCTAAAATGTCCACCGCAGTTTCATAATTTTCACATTCAGATAAATTTCTATAAATAGCAGTAGAGACATGATGTAAAAGAAGGGTATATTTCTCAGTACCTGTTAAAGCCGCGTTTGAAGATAACTGTAGAGCTGTAAGGAATCCTTCGAACATTTTTCTCCAATGCCGCCATTTGTCAGTAGATTCCGAGTCGGCCGTATCAAGGTCTAGACGATCGGGTTTCAAGTAACGTTCCATAACGAATGGTTAAATAAATTGTAATAAAAACTGGACGCCGAATATAACTTAAGGATAAGCTTTATTTAACCATTTGTTGCTTAGCTAGACTATTCATTTGTAAAAAAATACAAAATTTGGCACAAGGCCTACAAGGGGGTGGGGAAAATGTTGACCTAACTAACATTTTTAACTTAACTAGTCACAATCACCAAAACAAATTTACTCCATGATATACCTACTTAAAACCCAAAAATGACAATATATACATGGAATTGGGAGTGGGGGAACAAGAATGATATATATATATAAAATGAAAAAATAAATAAAATTAAGTGTTAGTATAAGAACCTCCCACTAAAGAAATGTGGCCGATAAGTAGTTTTGCCAGTCGAAAAAAGGCGATGCAGGTCACGAAAGTTTTATTCTCACACCTCCTTCGAAAATTACGAAAGGAGACCTGCATCTCTGACAAAACAACAGATCAGTCACCTAATAGGGGTCGGGAATGGGAATTAGAAAATAAAAGTCGGGGTAAAAAAAAAAAAAAAAAAAAAAAAAAAGGGGGGGGGGGGAGAGGACGAAAAAAAAAGGGGGGCCTATGACAACTTACATACCGCTAGCTAAGCTAAAAAAGGGGAAGAAAAACAAAACATAACCTAATCTTGCCTAACCGGGTCAAATAAAAGGGTCAGTGTTCGGTTCGGCCACCCAATATTCTGTCTAAGGCACGTCCAAGTACCACTCAAAATTAGCTCCATTCAAACGACACAAACGTGCAACTTTCACCCACCTTTTGTTGAAATCTGCCGGGGGGAGTTTCACCTTCTCCAGCCTGACACGCATTTTCAAGCGAGACTGGAAAATGAGGACAAGCTGGGGAGCAGTGAAGGTCTCTTCCCCGTAGACTTCCTTCTGTCGTGTCGACCAAATCACTCCTCTCATGACTGCTAGTAAGCAAAGAAACACATAATGCTCCTCCCACTTCATGCTTGGTGCCCAATTGCAGCATGTCGAAAAAGACTCCAAAACGAAGAACTGTCCGTTCAACATGCGAACCGTGTAGCCTTCAACTAACTCACACAGCGGGCGAACGATGGGGCAATGAAAGAAAACATGACTGGTCGTTTCCTCCCAGTCGCCGCATCGAACACAACTTGGTGTCTCTAATAATCCCGCTGCGTAAAGCTTTTTGCCGACCCAGAGTGCATTTCGTATTATCAGCCAGGTGAGTGATGCCTCGTAATTATCGAAGCATTTCAACCCAGGCGCCCAAGGCCAGATCAAGCGAAGTTCTCCCTTCGTAAGACCGAGCTCCTCAGTAATATCGTCACGAACAGATCCCCTCACCATAACCCGATATAGTGCTTTACGAGACAACACTCGGGTGTCAGAGAGGCTTTCTGACACCCTTAGAAGGTACTTCAAGGACTGTCGACACTCGCGATAAAAGGAGCACTCGCGTCGATGTAAACGAAATGCCTCACCCCCATGCAAGTGCACACTTTTCAAAGCCGGAAAGGCTTTCTTGGTGTCTTCCTTCCAGAATTCACCGTTTCCCTCACAAGGTGTACACATTCGGTCTAGGTAGTGTAAGCGAAGCGTATATTGACGAATCTCAACGCTTGGCATACCTAGACCGCCTTCAGACGGATGCAAGTAGCAGATCTCCCGGCGAACCATGGGCTGCTTTCCGCGCCACAAAAACGCGAAAAGAGCCTTCACTAGTTCAACTAGTGTGATCGCCGGCAGAGGGAGCACAGAAAGACGGTAGAGGATGAGAGGATAAATGTGAGAATTACACACCTCCGCTCTTCCTTTTAAAGTAAGATTTCTCAAAGACCACAGACGGGCTGCAGCCTTAACCGCTTTCAACACTTCCGACCAATTTTTCTCCAACTGGAGATCAGGACCAAACCAGACGCCGAGTATCTTGCAAGGCCCATCCGTCCAGCCAAAGGGCCCCTGAAGGGGAACACCCCTCCAGGCACCAATGCGTAAGCCAACAGACTTATCGCAGTTGATTTTGGCCCCTGTCACTTGTTCATACCGTCTTATTTCCATGTCGACGACCCTAATCTCAGCACTGCTCGTTACAAGCACAGTGACGTCGTCGGCATAGGCGGAGTACTTAATCATGGGGCAAGCACCAGACAAAGTAATCCCACGAAGGACCGGATTCACCCTAAGCCTGCGAAGGAAAGGCTCCAACGCAAGCACATAAAGCATCGGTGAAAGCGGACATCCCTGACGAATAGATCTGGACAAATCGAAAGGCTTTGACCTTATTCCATTCACTTCAACCAACGCACCGGGGTTTGCATAAAAGAGGCGAATCCAGGAGCGGAAATGGGGACCAAATCCAGCCGAAGACAAGACAGCCTCCAAGTAACGATGATCGACCCTATCGAATGCTTTGGACTGATCTAAATTGATCAGCGCGGCCTCAGTGTCGACTTTCTCTATGATCAAGCGTATCATGTGCAAATTATCTTGAATAGTCCGGCCCTTAACAGAACAAGTCTGTTCGGGACTTATTAGACGAAACAAGACAACCTGCAGACGATTAGCCAAGATCTTGGCCAAAATCTTTAACTCTGTATTTAACATTGTTAAGGGCCGGAAATTACCTATACCATCCCCACCACTCTTGTCCTTGCGGAGCACTTTGATGATACCCCTGGTAAAGTACTGGGGGATAGACCCGTTCCTAAACCAGGAGTTAAACAACACAGCCAGCAGGGGGACAAAAATGGGCGACAACCTCAAATACAGTTCGTAAGGCAGACCATCGATACCCGGAGACTTATCAAGGCCAACCTGCCTTAAGGCCTCCAGGACTTCATCCTCATTTATACACCCTTCGCACCTAGCTGCTTCGGTCGCCTCGAGACGAGAAAAGTCAGCTAAATAGGCGTCGAACTGAGCCATTGTCAGACCGGGCTCCTTGGTAAAAAGATCCTGAAAATAAGAGCGAAAACCCTCCAAAATCCCGTCGTTTGTAGTCACGAGACGCCCATCCGATAATGTGACACTGGCGATGTGTCGATCAGTAGACCGTCGACGTTCCTCCGCACGCAGTGACGCGGCCATGTTTGTCGCCTCGTGCGGCACTCTTTTTAACCTAGACCTAACTATCAATCCCTGATCTGCCTTGTTATCCAAGGAGTTCAGTTCCGTTTTAGCTACAGTAAAGGTAACGCTATCCCCCGCCTCCGCCGCCCGACTTAAACTAGTTTCTAGTGCCACTTTCGTTGCCCTAGATCTAAGGTTGAGTCGACGACTATAATCGGCAACGAAGGACCTAATAACGTTCTTAAGGTGGCCCCACCACTTATTCCAAATGATAGCACCCGTCAATTCCCTCTGTAATGTTAGTAAAAGCTGTTCCCGGAAGTCCTTCAAATCGAACAACGATGTGTTGAACTTCCAGTAACCAGCCAATCTAGGCTTAGGACTATCTAAGTTTACCCGCACCCGGACAAGCCTATGATCCGAGTAAACTATATTATGAAAACTTGGACAATCTAAAAGCCCTAAATCGACTCTCCTAATTAAGAACCGATCAAGGTAACTCGAAAGTTGCCCTAAATCGGAGCCGCGACTAGCAGTCCAAGTCCATACTACTTCACGGGGTTTCTCATTTCGGAATTTATCGACAAGATCGAACTTATCGATAAAGTCCCGAAATGCCTTAACATCCCCGTTGCTGTTAGTTCCCCTACGTTTTCCCAAGCGATCTAAATCGGGATCCAAGACCGCGTTCCAGTCTCCCGCTAGAATTATCCGACGCGACGTATCCATAAAGGGCTCGATCCGCCGAAAAAAAGGAACCCGCTCAGAACTGGCGTTGGGCGCATAAACCCCAATAAGCCGAAAAGCCACATCCTTTACGGTAACATCAAGAACGCACAGCCTTCCCTCAGGATCTGCATAGATTGGGTCACACGTCGCATTCAGTGTGCGCTTAACTAGCCAGGAAACCCCTCTTGAGTGAGTATCAAAGTACGCTGAATAGAGCTGAAAGTCTCTAGTCAGCGCACCCTGATAATCACTGGGAATAAAGTGGGTCTCCTGCAAACAACATACATCCACGCCGAGTCGCTGAAGGTCACGTACTACTCGAAGTTTACGAGCGGTGTCCCTCAACCCTCGGCCATTTAGGCTTGCTAATCTGAGTGCCATTCTAGTGCTCTTAGAGTTGGGAACCCGAAACGAACATTGATGCATTTAAGACACCGACAGATGAACCCAGAGAACCTTGTCCCAATTCATTTGAGACGAGACCGTCCGAGGCCACACCGCCAATGTCTAAGGGGAAAGTTAGTTTTAATGCCCTGTATAGTGTAGGATGGATACGTATAGGGACCCTCCCAACACAAGATTTTTGCAGTAATACTACTTCTTCATCGTTAAAGAAAGCGAGAGGAGGCGATATATTAAAGACGTTATTCGCTTCCTCCATCATATTCCAAACCCCTTTAGCTTTGTCTCTTGATCTAACCACGGATAAAAGTCTTTTTGCATCCAAGAAATTTTCCGGGTTGGTGATGTCTTTTTTGTTGACTACCTTCAGTGCAGCTAGGTTTCGGTAGTTCTTCTTATGATGGTTTATCATAAGATTTTCAGTTTCGGGAGTAACTTTACAGACATCCTTGCCTGTGTAGAAAGGGGTCTTCTTTTTCCGGGCCTCTAGCGAGGGACTTCGATGGCGTTTCTGGGATGTGGAGGGGGCGGTGGGTGAGGCAGGAGGCGGCATATCGGTCTTCATTGGAGAGGGGGGCGGTGTACTTTTAGGGGTGTTGCACGGGGAACAGAAAGGAGATGGATTAGGGGTAACGGGCTTATCTTTTGATAAGGGGGTCAGATTAGATTCCCTTACTGGTGGGGATGACTTTAATGGTGGGGGTGCACCTTTGGCTGGAGAGCGACGTTCTTTGGCTGGTGGAGTTTTTTTTTCCGCATTAATAGTAGTATCGGCAACCTTTTTTTTTTCCTCGTTTTTTTTTCCTTTTTTTCCTCAGTTTTGCGCTCCTCGTCGAGAGACTTTTTCAAATTTAGTATTTCTTTGTATTTTTCACCACCAGGATCGTTGCTGGTTTCTATTTCTAGTTGTTCCTCTTCGGTCATTACTTGAGCATATGACTTCGGCGATTTTTTGCCAGTCACGATATTACAAACGACTTTTTTTTTGGGCGATTCATTTTCGGTGTTGCATAAGTCCTCGAATTCCTCCGGGGTTACAGTTTCAGTTGTTGGCTTTGAGGAGGGAGTCTTCTTCTCCGCTGCAACTTTAGGTGTCAAGTGTTCTAGCACTCTGTTCTTGGGGTTAGGCTGGGCCGGTTTGATCCTTGTTGGGCAAGTGAAAGTTAAATGCCCAACCTCATTGCAAATCCAACAAGCTGGACGTCTTCCAGCCACCACCACAGGTAATTTTTCTCCATTTGCTTCTATGTAGTACGGAACTTTTTTAAAAGCCGACTCGTTAAGCCACACGTCAAACGACCACGTTCCATTGAACTTATCAACCGTAATGGCGGTTATATCTCCAAACTTCAGCAGGAAGGCGCCCAAATACTCGCCAGGGACAACAGCCGGTACTTCGAAAACGGAGATGGTCGTTCTCCTTCGACCCATGTATTCCATTCGCAGAATGTAGTCTTTAGTGATTATTTCTTTCTTCGAGAGTTCGATGCACACATCCTCGGTCTTAAAGAGACTATTCCAGGTGTTATAGCCCTTGCACTTCACGATTCGTTCCGCACGTACTCCGGTCGTTGCAATTAATTTTGCGACAGTTTCTTTTGAGGACCTAATCAGTTTTTTGGACTTTCTGTCCACTACGAACATTAATATCGTTTTTTTCTGGAATTCCTCCAACCTTGGTAACTGTATAATTACTCCAGTTTCAGTCACGAAATCCGTGCAGTCTTTTGCCTTGGCGACAAAATCGTCAACGTCAATTTTAAGGGCGGGTGCCTTAATCCAGTCCGTTTTATCCGTAGGCTGAGATGGCTTCTCAACCACTTCAGAGGTCTCCGAAGGCGCACAGCTGGCAGTAGCCATGGCCGGAGAACGGTAGAAAAAAATTAACAAACTCCAAATAAATAAAAATATAAGGAGTAACAAAACGCAAGCAACAAATTTAACAAATAACGGTAGTAACAATAAATAACAATAATAACAATAATCACGGACTTACTGGCAGAGAAAAAATCACACAGAGCTTTGTTGCTTAGCTAGACTATATTTATTTGTAAAGAATACAAAATTTGGCACAAGGCCTACAAGGGGGTGGGGAAAATGTTGACCTAACTGACATTCTTAACTTAACTAGTCACAATCACCAAAACAAATTTACTCCATGATATACCTACTTAAAACCCAAAAATGACAATATATACATGGAATTGGGAGTGGGGGAACAAGAATGATATATATATATACAATGAAAAAATAAATAAAATTAAGTGTTAGTATAAGAACCTCCCACTAAAGAAATGTGGCCGATAAGTAGTTTTGCCAGTCGAAAAAAGGCGATGCAGGTCACGAAAGTTTTATTCTCACACCTCCTTCGAAAATTACGAAAGGAGACCTGCATCTCTGACAAAACAACAGATCAGTCACCTAATAGGGGTCGGGAATGGGAATTAGAAAATAAAAGTCGGGGTAAAAAAAAAAAAAAAAAAAAAAAAGGGGGGGGGGAGAGGACGAAAAAAAAAGGGGGGGCCTATGACAACTTACATACCGCTAGCTAAGCTAAAAAAGGGGAAGAAAAACAAAACATAATCTAATCTTGCCTAACCGGGTCAAATAAAAGGGTCAGTGTTCGGTTCGGCCACCCAATATTCTGCCTAAGGCACGTCCAAGTACCACTCAAAATTAGCTCCATTCAAACGACACAAACGCGCAACTTTCACCCACCTTTTGTTGAAATCTGCCGAAGGGAGTTTCACCTTCTCCAGCCTGACACGCATTTTCAAGCGAGACTGAAAAATGAGGACAAGCTGGGGAGCAGTGAAGGTCTCTTCCCCGTAGACTTCCTTCTGTCGTGTCGACCAAATCACTCCTCTCATGACTGCTAGTAAGCAAAGAAACACATAATGCTCCTCCCACTTCATGATTGGTGCCCAATTGCAGCATGTCGAAAAAGACTCCAAAACGAAGAACTGTCCGTTCAACATGCGAACCGTGTAGCCTTCAACTAACTCACACAGCGGGCGAACGATGGGGCAATGAAAGAAAACATGACTGGTCGTTTCCCTCCAGTCGCCGCATCGAACACAACTTGGTGTCTCTACTAATCCCGCTGCGTAAAGCTTTTTGCCGACCCAGAGTGCATTTCGTATTATCAGCCAGGTGAGTGATGCCTCGTAATTATCGAAGCATTTCAACCCAGGCGCCCAAGGCCAGATCAAGCGAAGTTCTCCCTTCGTAAGACCGAGCTCCTCAGTAATATCGTCACGAACAGATCCCCTCACCATAACCCGATATAGTGCTTTACGAGACAACACTCGGGTGTCAGAGAGGCTTTCTGACACCCTTAGAAGGTACTTCAAGGACTGTCGACACTCGCGATAAAAGGAGCACTCGCGTCGAGGTAAACGAAAAGCCTCACCCCCATGCAAGTGCACACTTTTCAAAGCCGGAAAGGCTTTCTTGGTGTCTTCCTTCCAGAATTCACCGTTTCCCTCACAAGGTGTACACATTCGGTCTAGGTAGTGTAAGCGAAGCGTATATTGACGAATCTCAACGCTTGGCATACCTAGACCGCCTTCAGACGGATGCAAGTAGCAGATCTCCCGGCGAACCATGGGCTGCTTTCCGCGCCACAAAAACGCGAAAAGAGCCTTCACTAGTTCAACTAGTGTGATCGCCGGCAGAGGGAGCACAGAAAGACGGTAGAGGATGAGAGGATAAATGTGAGAATTACACACCTCCGCTCTTCCTTTTAAAGTAAGATTTCTCAAAGACCACAGACGGGCTGCAGCCTTAACCGCTTTCAACACTTCCGACCAATTTTTCTCCAACTGGAGATCAGGACCAAACCAGACGCCGAGTATCTTGCAAGGCCCATCCGTCCAGCCAAAGGGCCCCTGAAGGGGAACACCCCTCCAGGCACCAATGCGTAAGCCAACAGACTTATCGCAGTTGATTTTGGCCCCTGTCACTTGTTCATACCGTCTTATTTCCATGTCGACGACCCTAATCTCAGCACTGCTCGTTACAAGCACAGTGACGTCGTCGGCATAGGCGGAGTACTTAATCATGGGGCAAGCACCAGACAAAGTAATCCCACGAAGGACCGGATTCACCCTAAGCCTGCGAAGGAAAGGCTCCAACGCAAGCACATAAAGCATCGGTGAAAGCGGACATCCCTGACGAATAGATCTGGACAAATCGAAAGGCTTTGACCTTATTCCATTCACTTCAACCAACGCACCGGGGTTAGCATAAAAGAGGCGAATCCAGGAGCGGAAATGGGGACCAAATCCAGCCGAAGACAAGACAGCCTCCAAGTAACGATGATCGACCCTATCGAATGCTTTGGACTGATCTAAATTGATCAGCGCGGCCTCAGTGTCGACTTTCTCTATGATCAAGCGTATCATGTGCAAATTATCTTGAATAGTCCGGCCCTTAACAGAACAAGTCTCTTCGGGACTTATTAGACGAAACAAGACAACCTGCAGACGATTAGCCAAGATCTTGGCCAAAATCTTTAACTCTGTATTTAACATTGTTAAGGGCCGGAAATTACCTATACCATCCCCACCACTCTTGTCCTTGCGGAGCAATTTGATGATACCCCTGGTAAAGTACTGGGGGATATACCCGTTCCTAAACCAGGAGTTAAACAACACAGCCAGCAGGGGGACAAAAATGGGCGACAACCTCAAATACAGTTCGTAAGGCAGTCCATCGATACCCGGAGACTTATCAAGGCCAACCTGCCTTAGGGCCTCCAGGACTTCATCCTCATTTATACACCCTTCGCACCTAGCTGCTTCGGTCGCCTCGAGACGAGAAAAGTCAGCTAAATAGGCGTCGAACTGAGCCATTGTCAGACCGGGCTCCTTGGTAAAAAGATCCTGAAAATAAGAGCGAAAACCCTCCAAAATCCCGTCGTTTGTAGTCACGAGACGCCCATCCGATAATGTGACACTGGCGATGTGTCGATCAGTAGACCGTCGACGTTCCTCCGCACGCAGTGACGCGGCCATGTTTGTCGCCTCGTGCGGCACTCTTTTTAACCTAGACCTAACTATCAATCCCTGATCTGCCTTGTTATCCAAGGAGTTCAGTTCCGTTTTAGCTACAGTAAAGGTAACGCTATCCCCCGCCTCCGCCGCCCGACTTAAACTAGTTTCTAGTGCCACTTTCGTTGCCCTAGATCTAAGGTTGAGTCGACGACTATAATCGGCAACGAAGGACCTAATAACGTTCTTAAGGTGGCCCCACCACTTATTCCCAATGATAGCACCCGTCAATTCCCTCTGTAATGTTAGTAAAAGCTGTTCCCGGAAGTCCTTCAAATCGAACAACGATGTGTTGAACTTCCAGTAACCAGCCAATCTAGGCTTAGGACTATCTAAGTTTACCCGCACCCGGACAAGCCTATGATCCGAGTAAACTATATTATGAAAACTTGGACAATCTAAAAGCCCTAAATCGACTCTCCTAATTAAGAACCGATCAAGGTAACTCGAAAGTTGCCCTAAATCGGAGCCGCGACTAGCAGTCCAAGTCCATACTACTTCACGGGGTTTCTCATTTCGGAATTTATCGACAAGATCGAACTTATCGATAAAGTCCCGAAATGCCTTAGCATCCCCGTTGCTGTTAGTTCCCCTACGTTTTCCCAAGCGATCTAAATCGGGATCCAAGACCGCGTTCCAGTCTCCCGCTAGAATTATCCGACGCGACGTATCCATAAAGGGCTCGATCCGCCGAAAAAAAGGAACCCGCTCAGAACTGGCGTTGGGCGCATAAACCCCAATAAGCCGAAAAGCCACATCCTTTACGGTAACATCAAGAACGCACAGCCTTCCCTCAGGATCTGCATAGATTGGGTCACACGTCGCATTCAGTGTGCGCTTAACTAGCCAGGAAACCCCTCTTGAGTGAGTATCAAAGTACGCTGAATAGAGCTGAAAGTCTCTAGTCAGCGCACCCTGATAATCACTGGGAATAAAGTGGGTCTCCTGCAAACAACATACATCCACGCCGAGTCGCTGAAGGTCACGTACTACTCGAAGTTTACGAGCGGTGTCCCTCAACCCTCGGCCATTTAGGCTTGCTAATCTGAGTGCCATTCTAGTGCTCTTAGAGTTGGGAACCCGAAACGAACATTGATGCATTTAAGACACCGACAGATGAACCCAGAGAACCTTGTTCCAATTCATTTGAGACGAGACCGTCCGGGGCCACACCGCCAATGTCTAAGGGGAAAGTTAGTTTTAATGCCCTGTAGAGTGTAGGATGGATACGAATAGGGACCCTCCCAACACAAGATTTTTGCAGTAATACTACTTCTTCATCGTTAAAGAAAGCGAGAGGAGGCGATATATTAAAGGCGTTATTCGCTTCCTCCCTCATATTCCAAACCCCTTTAGCTTTGTCTCTTGATCTAACTACAGATAAAAGTCTTTGTGCATCCAAGAAATTTTCCGGGTTGGTAATGTCTTTTTTGTGTACCATCTTTAGTGTAGCTAGGTTTCGGTAGTTCTTCTTATGATGGTTTATCATAAGATTTTCAGTTTCGGGAGTAATTTTACAGACATCCTTGCCTGTGTAGAAAGGGGTCTTCTTTTTCCGAGCCTCTAGCGAGGGACTTCGATGGCGTTTCTGGGATGTGGAGGGGGCGGTGGGTGAGGCAGGAGGCGGCATATCGGTCTTCATTGGAGAGGGGGGCGGTGTACTTTTAGGAGTGTTGCACGGGGAACAGAAAGGAGATGGAATTGGGGTAACGGTCTTATCTTTTGATAAGGGGGTCAAATTAGATTCCCTTACTGGTGGGGATGACTTTAATGGTGGGGGTGCACCTTTGGCTGGAGAGCGACGTTCTTTGGCTGGTGGAGTTTTTTTCCCGTATTAATAGTAGTATCGGCAACCTTTTTTTTTTCCTCGTTTTTTTTTCCTTTTTTTTCCTCAGTTTTGCGCTCCTCGTCGAGAGACTTTTTCAAATTTAGTATTTCTTTGTATTTTTCACCACCAGGATCGTTGCTGGTTTCTATTTCTAGTTGTTCTTCTTCGGTCATTACTTGAGCATATGACTTCGGCGATTTTTTGCCAGTCACGATATTCCAAACGACTTTTTTTTTGGGCGATTCATTTTCGGTGTTGCATAAGTCTTCGAATTCCTCCGGGGTTACAGTTTCAGTTGTTGGCTTTGAGGAGGGAGTCTTCTTCTCCGCTGCAACTTTAGGTGTCAAGTGTTCTAGCACTCTGTTCTTGGGGTTAGGCTGGGCCGGTTTGATCCTTGTTGGGCAAGTGAAAGTTAAATGCCCAACCTCATTGCAAATCCAACAAGCTGGACGTCTTCCAGCCACCACCACAGGTAATTTTTCTCCATTTGCTTCTATGTAGTACGGAACTTTTTTAAAAGCCGACTCGTTAAGCCACACGTCAAAAGACCATGTTCCGTTGAACTTGTCGACCGTAATAGCTGTTATTTCTCCGAACTTAAGTAAAAAGGCGCCTAAGTATTCCCCAGGAACCACAGCCGGAACTTCAAAAACTGAGATGGTCGTTCTCCTTCGACCCATGTATTCCATTCGCAGAATGTAGTCTTTTGTAATTATTTCTTTCTTCGAGAGTTCGATGCAGACTTCCTCGGTCTTAAAGAGGCTATTCCAGGTGTTATAACCTTTACATTTCACGATACGTTCAGCACGTACTCCGGTTGTTGCAATTAATTTTGCGACAGTTTCTTTTGAGGACCTAATCAGTTTTTTGGACTTTCTGTCCACTACGAACATTAATATGGTTTTTTTCTGGAATTCCTCCAACCTTGGTAACTGTATAATTACTCCAGTTTCAGTCACGAAATCCGTGCAGTCTTTTGCCTTGGCGACAAAATCGTCAACGTCAATTTTAAGGGCGGGTGCCTTAATCCAGTCGGTTTTATCGGTAGGCTGAGATGGCTTCTCAACCACTTCAGAGGTCTCCGAAGGCGCACAGCTGGCAGTAGCCATGGCCGGAGAACGGTAGAAAAAAATTAACAAACTCCAAATAAATAAAAATATAAGGAGTAAAAAAAAGCAAGCAACAAATTTAACAAATAACGGTAGTAACAATAAATAACAATAATAACAATAATCACGGACTTACTGGCAGAGAAAAAATCACACAGAGCTTTGTTGCTTAGCTAGACTATATTTATTTGTAAAAAAATACAAAATTTGGCACAAGGCCTACAAGGGGGTGGGGAAAATGTTGACCTAACTAACATTTTTAACTTAACTAGTCACAATCACCAAAACAAATTTACTCCATGATATACCTACTTAAAACCCAAAAATGACAATATATACATGGAATTGGGAGTGGGGGAACAAGAATGATATATATATATACAATGAAAAAATAAATAAAATTAAGTGTTAGTATAAGAACCTCCCACTAAAGAAATGTGGCCGATAAGTAGTTTTACCAGTCGAAAAAAGGCGATGCAGGTCACGAAAGTTTTATTCTCACACCTCCTTCGAAAATTACGAAAGGAGACCTGCATCTCTGACAAAACAACAGATCAGTCACCTAATAGGGGTCGGGAATGGGAATTAGAAAATAAAAGTCGGGGTAAAAAAAAAAAAAAAAAAAAAAAAAAAAAGGGGGGGGGGGAGAGGACGAAAAAAAAGGGGGGGCCTATGACAACTTACGTACCGCTAGCTAAGCTAAAAAAGGGGAAGAAAAACAAAACATAACCTACTCTTGCCTAACCGGGTCAAATAAAAGGGTCAGTGTTCGGTTCGGCCACCCAATATTCTGTCTAAGGCACGTCCAAGTACCACTCAAAATTAGCTCCATTCAAACGACACAAACGCGCAACTTTCACCCACCTTTTGTTGAAATCTGCCGGGGGGAGTTTCACCTTCTCCAGCCTGACACGCATTTTCAAGCGAGACTGGAAAATGAGGACAAGCTGGGGAGCAGTGAAGGTCTCTTCCCCGTAGACTTCCTTCTGTCGTGTCGACCAAATCACTCCTCTCATGACTGCTAGTAAGCAAAGAAACACATAATGCTCCTCCCACTTCATGATTGGTGCCCAATTGCAGCATGTCGAAAAAGACTCCAAAACGAAGAACTGTCCGTTCAACATGCGAACCGTGTAGCCTTCAACTAACTCACACAGCGGGCGAACGATGGGGCAATGAAAGAAAACATGACTGGTCGTTTCCTCCCAGTCGCCGCATCGAACACAACTTGGTGTCTCTAATAATCCCGCTGCGTAAAGCTTTTTGCCGACCCAGAGTGCATTTCGTATTATCAGCCAGGTGAGTGATGCCTCGTAATTATCGAAGCATTTCAACCCAGGCGCCCAAGGCCAGATCAAGCGAAGTTCTCCCCTCGTAAGACCGAGCTCCTCAGTAATATCGTCACGAACAGATCCCCTCACCATAACCCGATATAGTGCTTTACGAGACAACACTCGGGTGTCAGAGAGGCTTTCTGACACCCTTAGAAGGTACTTCAAGGACTGTCGACACTCGCGATAAAAGGAGCACTCGCGTCGAGGTAAACGAAATGCCTCACCCCCATGCAAGTGCACACTTTTCAAAGCCGGAAAGGCTTTCTTGGTGTCTTCCTTCCAGAATTCACCGTTTCCCTCACAAGGTGTACACATTCGGTCTAGGTAGTGTAAGCGAAGCGTATATTGACGAATCTCAACGCTTGGCATACCCAGACCGCCTTCAGACGGATGCAAGTAGCAGATCTCCCGGCGAACCATGGGCTGCTTTCCGCGCCACAAAAACGCGAAAAGAGCCTTCACTAGTTCAACTAGTGTGATCGCCGGCAGAGGGAGCACAGAAAGACGGTAGAGGATGAGAGGATAAATGTGAGAATTACACACCTCCGCTCTTCCTTTTAAAGTAAGATTTCTCAAAGACCACAGACGGGCTGCAGCCTTAACCGCTTTCAACACTTCCGACCAATTTTTCTCCAACTGGAGATCAGGACCAAACCAGACGCCGAGTATCTTGCAAGGCCCATCCGTCCAGCCAAAGGGCCCCTGAAGGGGAACACCCCTCCAGGCACCAATGCGTAAGCCAACAGACTTATCGCAGTTGATTTTGGCCCCTGTCACTTGTTCATACCGTCTTATTTCCATGTCGACGACCCTAATCTCAGCACTGCTCGTTACAAGCACAGTGACGTCGTCGGCATAGGCGGAGTACTTAATCATGGGGCAGCACCAGACAAAGTAATCCCACGAAGGACCGGATTCACCCTAAGCCTGCGAAGGAAAGGCTCCAACGCAAG
Source organism: Sepiola atlantica (assembly GCA_963556195.1). NCBI lineage: Eukaryota > Metazoa > Mollusca > Cephalopoda > Sepiida > Sepiolidae > Sepiola > Sepiola atlantica. Next base: position 200,943,204 of record OY744518.1, read on the forward strand.
CACATAAAGCATCGGTGAAAGCGGACATCCCTGACGAATAGATCTGGACAAATCGAAAGGCTTTGACCTTATTCCATTCACTTCAACCAACGCACCGGGGTTAGCATAAAAGAGGCGAATCCAGGAGCGGAAATGGGGACCAAATCCAGCCGAAGACAAGACAGCCTCCAAGTAACGATGATCGACCCTATCGAATGCTTTGGACTGATCTAAATTGATCAGCGCGGCCTCAGTGTCGACTTTCTCTATGATCAAGCGTATCATGTGCAAATTATCTTGAATAGTCCGGCCCTTAACAGAACAAGTCTGTTCGGGACTTATTAGACGAAACAAGACAACCTGCAGACGATTAGCCAAGATCTTGGCCAAAATCTTTAACTCTGTATTTAACATTGTTAAGGGCCGGAAATTACCTATACCATCCCCACCACTCTTGTCCTTGCGGAGCAATTTGATGATACCCCTGGTAAAGTACTGGGGGATAGACCCGTTCCTAAACCAGGAGTTAAACAACACAGCCAGCAGGGGGACAAAAATGGGCGACAACCTCAAATACAGTTCGTAAGGCAGACCATCGATACCCGGAGACTTATCAAGGCCAACCTGCCTTAAGGCCTCCAGGACTTCATCCTCATTTATACACCCTTCGCACCTAGCTGCTTCGGTCGCCTCGAGACGAGAAAAGTCAGCTAAATAGGCGTCGAACTGAGCCATTGTCAGACCGGGCTCCTTGGTAAAAAGATCCTGAAAATAAGAGCGAAAACCCTCCAAAATCCCGTCGTTTGTAGTCACGAGACGCCCATCCGATAATGTGACACTGGCGATGTGTCGATCAGTAGACCGTCGACGTTCCTCCGCACGCAGTGACGCGGCCATGTTTGTCGCCTCGTGCGGCACTCTTTTTAACCTAGACCTAACTATCAATCCCTGATCTGCCTTGTTATCCAAGGAGTTCAGTTCCGTTTTAGCTACAGTAAAGGTAACGCTATCCCCCGCCTCAGCCGCCCGACTTAAACTAGTTTCTAGTGCCACTTTCGTTGCCCTAGATCTAAGGTTGAGTCGACGACTATAATCGGCAACGAAGGACCTAATAACGTTCTTAAGGTGGCCCCACCACTTATTCCCAATGATAGCACCCGTCAATTCCCTCTGTAATGTTAGTAAAAGCTGTTCCCGGAAGTCCTTCAAATCGAACAACGATGTGTTGAACTTCCAGTAACCAGCCAATCTAGGCTTAGGACTATCTAAGTTTACCCGCACCCGGACAAGCCTATGATCCGAGTAAACTATATTATGAAAACTTGGACAATCTAAAAGCCCTAAATCGACTCTCCTAATTAAGAACCGATCAAGGTAACTCGAAAGTTGCCCTAAATCGGAGCCGCGACTAGCAGTCCAAGTCCATACTACTTCACGGGGTTTCTCATTTCGGAATTTATCGACAAGATCGAACTTATCGATAATGTCCCGAAATGCCTTAACATCCCCGTTGCTGTTAGTTCCCCTAGGTTTTCCCAAGCGATCTAAATCGGGATCCAAGACCGCGTTCCAGTCTCCCGCTAGAATTATCCGACGCGACGTATCCATAAAGGGCTCGATCCGCCGAAAAAAAGGAACCCGCTCAGAACTGGCGTTGGGCGCATAAACCCCAATAAGCCGAAAAGCCACATCCTTTACGGTAACATCAAGAACGCACAGCCTTCCCTCAGGATCTGCATAGATTGGGTCACACGTCGCATTCAGTGTGCGCTTAACTAGCCAGGAAACCCCTCTTGAGTGAGTATCAAAGTACGCTGAATAGAGCTGAAAGTCTCTAGTCAGCGCACCCTGATAATCACTGGGAATAAAGTGGGTCTCCTGCAAACAACATGCATCCACGCCGAGTCGCTGAAGGTCACGTACTACTCGAAGTTTACGAGCGGTGTCCCTCAACCCTCGGCCATTTAGGCTTGCTAATCTGAGTGCCATTCTAGTGCTCTTAGAGTTGGGAACCCGAAACGAACATTGATGCATTTAAGACACCGACAGATGAACCCAGAGAACCTTGTCCCAATTCATTTGAGACGAGACCGTCCGGGGCCACACCGCCAATGTCTAAGGGGAAAGTTAGTTTTAATGCCCTGTAGAGTGTAGGATGGATACGAATAGAGACCCTCCCAACACAAGATTTTTGCAGTAATACTACTTCTTCATCGTTAAAGAAAGCGAGAGGAGGCGATATATTAAAGGCGTTATTCGCTTCCTCCATCATATTCCAAACCCCTTTAGCTTTGTCTCTTGATCTAACCACAGATAAAAGTCTTTGTGCATCCAAGAAATTTTCCGGGTTGGTAATGTCTTTTTTATGTACCATCTTTAGTGTTGCTAGGTTTCGGTAGTTCTTCTTATGATGGTTTATCATAAGATTTTCAGTTTCGGGAGTAACTTTACAGACATCCTTGCCTGTGTAGAAAGGGGTCTTCTTTTTCCGGGCCTCTAGCGAGGGACTTCGATGGCGTTTCTGGGATGTGGAGGGGGCGGTGGGTGAGGCAGGAGGCGGCATATCGGTCTTCATTGGAGAGGGGGGCGGTGTACTTTTAGGGGTGTTGCACGGGGAACAGAAAGGAGATGGATTGGGGGTAACGGGCTTATCTTTTGATAAGGGGGTCAAATTAGATTCCCTTACTGGTGGGGATGACTTTAATGGTGGGGGTGCACCTTTGGCTGGAGAGCGACGTTCTTTGGCTGGTGGAGTTTTTTTTCCCGTATTAATAGTAGTATCGGCAACCTTTTTTTTTTCCTCGTTTTTTTTTTCTTTTTTTTCCTCAGTTTTGCGCTCCTCGTCGAGAGACTTTTTCAAATTTAGTATTTCTTTGTATTTTTCACCACCAGGATCGTTGCTGGTTTCTATTTCTAGTTGTTCTTCTTCGGTCATTACTTGAGCATATGACTTCGGCGATTTTTTGCCAGTCACGATATTCCAAACGACTTTTTTTTGGGGCGATTCATTTTCGGTGTTGCATAAGTCCTCGAATTCCTCCGGGGTTACAGTTTCAGTTGTTGGCTTTGAGGAGGGAGTCTTCTTCTCCGCTGCAACTTTAGGTGTCAAGTGTTCTAGCACTCTGTTCTTGGGGTTAGGCTGGGCCGGTTTGATCCTTGTTGGGCAAGTGAAAGTTAAATGCCCAACCTCATTGCAAATCCAACAAGCTGGACGTCTTCCAGCCACCACCACAGGTAATTTTTCTCCATTTGCTTCTATGTAGTACGGAACTTTTTTGAAAGCCGACTCGTTAAGCCACACGTCAAAAGACCATGTTCCGTTGAACTTGTCGACCGTAATAGCTGTTATTTCTCCGAACTTAAGTAAAAAGGCGCCTAAGTATTCGCCAGGAACCACAGCCGGAACTTCAAAAACTGAGATGGTCGTTCTCCTTCGACCCATGTATTCCATTCGCAGAATGTAGTCTTTAGTAATTATTTCTTTCTTCGAGAGTTCGATGCAGACTTCCTCGGTCTTAAAGAGACTATTCCAGGTGTTATAACCTTTACATTTCACGATACGTTCAGCACGTACTCCGGTCGTTGCAATTAATTTTGCGACAGTTTCTTTTGAGGACCTAATCAGTTTTTTGGACTTTCTGTCCACTACGAACATTAATATCGTTTTTTTCTGGAATTCCTCCAACCTTGGTAACTGTATAATTACTCCAGTTTCAGTCACGAAATCCGTGCAGTCTTTTGCCTTGGCGACAAAATCGTCAACGTCAATTTTAAGGGCGGGTGCCTTAATCCAATCCGTTTTATCCGTAGGCTGAGATGGCTTCTCAACCACTTCAGTGGTCTCCGAAGGCGCACAGCTGGCAGTAGCCATGGCCGGAGAACGGTAGAAAAAAAATTAACAAACTCCAAATAAATAAAAATATAAGGAGTAACAAAAAGCAAGCAACAAATTTAACAAATAACGGTAGTAACAATAAATAACAATAATAACAATAATCACGGACTTACTGGCAGAGAAAAAATCACACAGAGCTTTGTTGCTTAGCTAGACTATATTTATTTGTAAAAAAATACAAAATTTGGCACAAGGCCTACAAGGGGGTGGGGAAAATGTTGACCTAACTAACATTTTTAACTTAACTAGTCACAATCACCAAAACAAATTTACTCCATGATATACCTACTTAAAACCCAAAAATGACAATATATACATGGAATTGGGAGTGGGGGAACAAGAATGATATATATATATACAATGAAAAAATAAATAAAATTAAGTGTTAGTATAAGAACCTCCCACTAAAGAAATGTGGCCGATAAGTAGTTTTGCCAGTCGAAAAAAGGCGATGCAGGTCACGAAAGTTTTATTCTCACACCTCCTTCGAAAATTACGAAAGGAGACCTGCATCTCTGACAAAACAACAGATCAGTCACCTAATAGGGGTCGGGAATGGGAATTAGAAAATAAAAGTCGGGGTAAAAAAAAAAAAAAAAAAAAAAAAAAAAAAAGGGGGGGGGAGAGGACGAAAAAAAAAGGGGGGCCTATGACAACTTACATACCGCTAGCTAAGCTAAAAAAGGGGAAGAAAAACAAAACATAACCTAATCTTGCCTAACCGGGTCAAATAAAAGGGTCAGTGTTCGGTTCGGCCACCCAATATTCTGTCTAAGGCACGTCCAAGTACCACTCAAAATTAGCTCCATTCAAACGACACAAACGTGCAACTTTCACCCACCTTTTGTTGAAATCTGCCGGGGGGAGTTTCACCTTCTCCAGCCTGACACGCATTTTCAAGCGAGACTGGAAAATGAGGACAAGCTGGGGAGCAGTGAAGGTCTCTTCCCCGTAGACTTCCTTCTGTCGTGTCGACCAAATCACTCCTCTCATGACTGCTAGTAAGCAAAGAAACACATAATGCTCCTCCCACTTCATGCTTGGTGCCCAATTGCAGCATGTCGAAAAAGACTCCAAAACGAAGAACTGTCCGTTCAACATGCGAACCGTGTAGCCTTCAACTAACTCACACAGCGGGCGAACGATGGGGCAATGAAAGAAAACATGACTGGTCGTTTCCTCCCAGTCGCCGCATCGAACACAACTTGGTGTCTCTACTAATCCCGCTGCGTAAAGCTTTTTGCCGACCCAGAGTGCATTTCGTATTATCAGCCAGGTGAGTGATGCCTCGTAATTATCGAAGCATTTCAACCCAGGCGCCCAAGGCCAGATCAAGCGAAGTTCTCCCTTCGTAAGACCGAGCTCCTCAGTAATATCGTCACGAACAGATCCCCTCACCATAACCCGATATAGTGCTTTACGAGACAACACTCGGGTGTCAGAGAGGCTTTCTGACACCCTTAGAAGGTACTTCAAGGACTGTCGACACTCGCGATAAAAGGAGCACTCGCGTCGAGGTAAACGAAATGCCTCACCCCCATGCAAGTGCACACTTTTCAAAGCCGGAAAGGCTTTCTTGGTGTCTTCCTTCCAGAATTCACCGTTTCCCTCACAAGGTGTACACATTCGGTCTAGGTAGTGTAAGCGAAGCGTATATTGACGAATCTCAACGCTTGGCATACCTAGACCGCCTTCAGACGGATGCAAGTAGCAGATCTCCCGGCGAACCATGGGCTGCTTTCCGCGCCACAAAAACGCGAAAAGAGCCTTCACTAGTTCAACTAGTGTGATCGCCGGCAGAGGGAGCACAGAAAGACGGTAGAGGATGAGAGGATAAATGTGAGAATTACACACCTCCGCTCTTCCTTTTAAAGTAAGATTTCTCAAAGACCACAGACGGGCTGCAGCCTTAACCGCTTTCAACACTTCCGACCAATTTTTCTCCAACTGGAGATCAGGACCAAACCAGACGCCGAGTATCTTGCAAGGCCCATCCGTCCAGCCAAAGGGCCCCTGAAGGGGAACACCCCTCCAGGCACCAATGCGTAAGCCAACAGACTTATCGCAGTTGATTTTGGCCCCTGTCACTTGTTCATACCGTCTTATTTCCATGTCGACGACCCTAATCTCAGCACTGCTCGTTACAAGCACAGTGACGTCGTCGGCATAGGCGGAGTACTTAATCATGGGGCAAGCACCAGACAAAGTAATCCCACGAAGGACCGGATTCACCCTAAGCCGGCGCAGGAAAGGCTCCAACGCAAGCACATAAAGCATCGGTGAAAGCGGACATCCCTGACGAATAGATCTGGACAAATCGAAAGGCTTTGACCTCAATCCATTCACTTCAACCAACGCACCGGGGTTTGCATAAAAGAGGCGAATCCAGGAGCGGAAATGGGGACCAAATCCAGCCGAAGACAAGACAGCCTCCAGGTAACGATGATCGACCCTATCGAATGCTTTGGACTGATCTAAATTGATCAGCGCGGCCTCAGTGTCGACTTTCTCTATGATCAAGCGTATCATGTGCAAATTATCTTGAATAGTCCGGCCCTTAACAGAACAAGTCTGTTCGGGACTTATTAGACGAAACAAGACAACCTGCAGACGATTAGCCAAGATCTTGGCCAAAATCTTTAACTCTGTATTTAACATTGTTAAGGGCCGGAAATTACCTATACCATCCCCACCACTCTTGTCCTTGCGGAGCAATTTGATGATACCCCTGGTAAAGTACTGGGGGATAGACCCGTTCCTAAACCAGGAGTTAAACAACACAGCCAGCAGGGGGACAAAAATGGGCGACAACCTCAAATACAGTTCGTAAGGCAGTCCATCGATACCCGGAGACTTATCAAGGCCAACCTGCCTTAGGGCCTCCAGGACTTCATCCTCATTTATACACCCTTCGCACCTAGCTGCTTCGGTCGCCTCGAGACGAGAAAAGTCAGCTAAATAGGCGTCGAACTGAGCCATTGTCAGACCGGGCTCCTTGGTAAAAAGATCCTGAAAATAAGAGCGAAAACCCTCCAAAATCCCGTCGTTTGTAGTCACGAGACGCCCATCCGATAATGTGACACTGGCGATGTGTCGATCAGTAGACCGTCGACGTTCCTCCGCACGCAGTGACGCGGCCATGTTTGTCGCCTCGTGCGGCACTCTTTTTAACCTAGACCTAACTATCAATCCCTGATCTGCCTTGTTATCCAAGGAGTTCAGTTCCGTTTTAGCTACAGTAAAGGTAACGCTATCCCCCGCCTCCGCCGCCCGACTTAAACTAGTTTCTAGTGCCACTTTCGTTGCCCTAGATCTAAGGTTGAGTCGACGACTATAATCGGCAACGAAGGACCTAATAACGTTCTTAAGGTGGCCCCACCACTTATTCCCAATGATAGCACCCGTCAATTCCCTCTGTAATGTTAGTAAAAGCTGTTCCCGGAAGTCCTTCAAATCGAACAACGATGTGTTGAACTTCCAGTAACCAGCCAATCTAGGCTTAGGACTATCTAAGTTTACCCGCACCCGGACAAGCCTATGATCCGAGTAAACTATATTATGAAAACTTGGACAATCTAAAAGCCCTAAATCGACTCTCCTAATTAAGAACCGATCAAGGTAACTCGAAAGTTGCCCTAAATCGGAGCCGCGACTAGCAGTCCAAGTCCATACTACTTCACGGGGTTTCTCATTTCGGAATTTATCGACAAGATCGAACTTATCGATAAAGTCCCGAAATGCCTTAGCATCCCCGTTGCTGTTAGTTCCCCTACGTTTTCCCAAGCGATCTAAATCGGGATCCAAGACCGCGTTCCAGTCTCCCGCTAGAATTATCCGACGCGACGTATCCATAAAGGGCTCGATCCGCCGAAAAAAAGGAACCCGCTCAGAACTGGCGTTGGGCGCATAAACCCCAATAAGCCGAAAAGCCACATCCTTTACGGTAACATCAAGAACGCACAGCCTTCCCTCAGGATCTGCATAGATTGGGTCACACGTCGCATTCAGTGTGCGCTTAACTAGCCAGGAAACCCCTCTTGAGTGAGTATCAAAGTACGCTGAATAGAGCTGAAAGTCTCTAGTCAGCGCACCCTGATAATCACTGGGAATAAAGTGGGTCTCCTGCAAACAACATACATCCACGCCGAGTCGCTGAAGGTCACGTACTACTCGAAGTTTACGAGCGGTGTCCCTCAACCCTCGGCCATTTAGGCTTGCTAATCTGAGTGCCATTCTAGTGCTCTTAGAGTTGGGAACCCGAAACGAACATTGATGCATTTAAGACACCGACAGATGAACCCAGAGAACCTTGTCCCAATTCATTTGAGACGAGACCGTCCGGGGCCACACCGCCAATGTCTAAGGGGAAAGTTAGTTTTAATGCCCTGTAGAGTGTAGGATGGATACGAATAGGGACCCTCCCAACACAAGATTTTTGCAGTAATACTACTTCTTCATCGTTAAAGAAAGCGAGAGGAGGCGATATATTAAAGGCGTTATTCGCTTCCTCCATCATATTCCAAACCCCTTTAGCTTTGTCTCTTGATCTAACCACAGATAAAAGTCTTTGTGCATCCAAGAAATTTTCCGGGTTGGTAATGTCTTTTTTGTGTACCATCTTTAGTGTAGCTAGGTTTCGGTAGTTCTTCTTATGATGGTTTATCATAAGATTTTCAGTTTCGGGAGTAATTTTACAGACATCCTTGCCTGTGTAGAAAGGGGTCTTCTTTTTCCGAGCCTCTAGCGAGGGACTTCGATGGCGTTTCTGGGATGTGGAGGGGGCGGTGGGTGAGGCAGGAGGCGGCATATCGGTCTTCATTGGAGAGGGGGGCGGTGTACTTTTAGGAGTGTTGCACGGGGAACAGAAAGGAGATGGAATTGGGGTAACGGTCTTATCTTTTGATAAGGGGGTCAGATTAGATTCCCTTACTGGTGGGGATGACTTTAATGGTGGGGGTGCACCTTTGGCTGGAGAGCGACGTTCTTTGGCTGGTGGAGTTTTTTTTCCCGTATTAATAGTAGTATCGGCAACCTTTTTTTTTTCCTCGTTTTTTTTTTCTTTTTTTTCCTCAGTTTTGCGCTCCTCGTCGAGAGACTTTTTCAAATTTAGTATTTCTTTGTATTTTTCACCACCAGGATCGTTGCTGGTTTCTATTTCTAGTTGTTCTTCTTCGGTCATTACTTGAGCATATGACTTCGGCGATTTTTTGCCAGTCACGATATTCCAAACGACTTTTTTTTTTGGGCGATTCATTTTCGGTGTTGCATAAGTCCTCGAATTCCTCCGGGGTTACAGTTTCAGTTGTTGGCTTTGAGGAGGGAGTCTTCTTCTCCGCTGCAACTTTAGGTGTCAAGTGTTCTAGCACTCTGTTCTTGGGGTTAGGCTGGGCCGGTTTGATCCTTGTTGGGCAAGTGAAAGTTAAATGCCCAACCTCATTGCAAATCCAACAAGCTGGACGTCTTCCAGCCACCACCACAGGTAATTTTTCTCCATTTGCTTCTATGTAGTACGGAACTTTTTTGAAAGCCGACTCGTTAAGCCACACGTCAAAAGACCATGTTCCGTTGAACTTGTCGACCGTAATAGCTGTTATTTCTCCGAACTTAAGTAAAAAGGCGCCTAAGTATTCGCCAGGAACCACAGCCGGAACTTCAAAAACTGAGATGGTCGTTCTCCTTCGACCCATGTATTCCATTCGCAGAATGTAGTCTTTAGTAATTATTTCTTTCTTCGAGAGTTCGATGCAGACTTCCTCGGTCTTAAAGAGACTATTCCAGGTGTTATAACCTTTACATTTCACGATACGTTCAGCACGTACTCCGGTCGTTGCAATTAATTTTGCGACAGTTTCTTTTGAGGACCTAATCAGTTTTTTGGACTTTCTGTCCACTACGAACATTAATATCGTTTTTTTCTGGAATTCCTCCAACCTTGGTAACTGTATAATTACTCCAGTTTCAGTCACGAAATCCGTGCAGTCTTTTGCCTTGGCGACAAAATCGTCAACGTCAATTTTAAGGGCGGGTGCCTTAATCCAATCCGTTTTATCCGTAGGCTGAGATGGCTTCTCAACCACTTCAGTGGTCTCCGAAGGCGCACAGCTGGCAGTAGCCATGGCCGGAGAACGGTAGAAAAAAAATTAACAAACTCCAAATAAATAAAAATATAAGGAGTAAAAAAAAGCAAGCAACAAATTTAACAAATAACGGTAGTAACAATAAATAACAATAATAACAATAATCACGGACTTACTGGCAGAGAAAAAATCACACAGAGCTTTGTTGCTTAGCTAGACTATATTTATTTGTAAAAAAATACAAAATTTGGCACAAGGCCTACAAGGGGGTGGGGAAAATGTTGACCTAACTAACATTTTTAACTTAACTAGTCACAATCACCAAAACAAATTTACTCCATGATATACCTACTTAAAACCCAAAAATGACAATATATACATGGAATTGGGAGTGGGGGAACAAGAATGATATATATATATACAATGAAAAAATAAATAAAATTAAGTGTTAGTAAAAGAACCTCCCACTAAAGAAATGTGGCCGATAAGTAGTTTTGCCAGTCGAAAAAAGGCGATGCAGGTCACGAAAGTTTTATTCTCACACCTCCTTCGAAAATTACGAAAGGAGACCTGCATCTCTGACAAAACAACAGATCAGTCACCTAATAGGGGTCGGGAATGGGAATTAGAAAATAAAAGTCGGGTTAAAAAAAAAAAAAAAAAAAAAAAAAAAAAAAAAAAAGGGGGGGGGAGAGGACGAAAAAAAAAAGGGGGGCCTATGACAACTTACATACCGCTAGCTAAGCTAAAAAAGGGGAAGAAAAACAAAACATAACCTAATCTTGCCTAACCGGGTCAAATAAAAGGGTCAGTGTTCGGTTCGGCCACCCAATATTCTGTCTAAGGCACGTCCAAGTACCACTCAAAATTAGCTCCATTCAAACGACACAAACGTGCAACTTTCACCCACCTTTTGTTGAAATCTGCCGGGGGGAGTTTCACCTTCTCCAGCCTGACACGCATTTTCAAGCGAGACTGGAAAATGAGGACAAGCTGGGGAGCAGTGAAGGTCTCTTCCCCGTAGACTTCCTTCTGTCGTGTCGACCAAATAACTCCTCTCATGACTGCTAGTAAGCAAAGAAACACATAATGCTCCTCCCACTTCATGCTTGGTGCCCAATTGCAGCATGTCGAAAAAGACTCCAAAACGAAGAACTGTCCGTTCAACATGCGAACCGTGTAGCCTTCAACTAACTCACACAGCGGGCGAACGATGGGGCAATGAAAGAAAACATGACTGGTCGTTTCCTCCCAGTCGCCGCATCGAACACAACTTGGTGTCTCTACTAATCCCGCTGCGTAAAGCTTTTTGCCGACCCAGAGTGCATTTCGTATTATCAGCCAGGTGAGTGATGCCTCGTAATTATCGAAGCATTTCAACCCAGGCGCCCAAGGCCAGATCAAGCGAAGTTCTCCCTTCGTAAGACCGAGCTCCTCAGTAATATCGTCACGAACAGATCCCCTCACCATAACCCGATATAGTGCTTTACGAGACAACACTCGGGTGTCAGAGAGGCTTTCTGACACCCTTAGAAGGTACTTCAAGGACTGTCGACACTCGCGATAAAAGGAGCACTCGCGTCGAGGTAAACGAAATGCCTCACCCCCATGCAAGTGCACACTTTTCAAAGCCGGAAAGGCTTTCTTGGTGTCTTCCTTCCAGAATCCACCGTTTCCCTCACAAGGTGTACACATTCGGTCTAGGTAGTGTAAGCGAAGCGTATATTGACGAATCTCAACGCTTGGCATACCCAGACCGCCTTCAGACGGATGCAAGTAGCAGATCTCCCGGCGAACCATGGGCTGCTTTCCGCGCCACAAAAACGCGAAAAGAGCCTTCACTAGTTCAACTAGTGTGATCGCCGGCAGAGGGAGCACAGAAAGACGGTAGAGGATGAGAGGATAAATGTGAGAATTACACACCTCCGCTCTTCCTTTTAAAGTAAGATTTCTCAAAGACCACAGACGGGCTGCAGCCTTAACCGCTTTCAACACTTCCGACCAATTTTTCTCCAACTGGAGATCAGGACCAAACCAGACGCCGAGTATCTTGCAAGGCCCATCCGTCCAGCCAAAGGGCCCCTGAAGGGGAACACCCCTCCAGGCACCAATGCGTAAGCCAACAGACTTATCGCAGTTGATTTTGGCCCCTGTCACTTGTTCATACCGTCTTATTTCCATGTCGACGACCCTAATCTCAGCACTGCTCGTTACAAGCACAGTGACGTCGTCGGCATAGGCGGAGTACTTAATCATGGGGCAAGCACCAGACAAAGTAATCCCACGAAGGACCGGATTCACCCTAAGCCGGCGCAGGAAAGGCTCCAACGCAAGCACATAAAGCATCGGTGAAAGCGGACATCCCTGACGAATAGATCTGGACAAATCGAAAGGCTTTGACCTTATTCCATTCACTTCAACCAACGCACCGGGGTTTGCATAAAAGAGGCGAATCCAGGAGCGGAAATGGGGACCAAATCCAGCCGAAGACAAGACAGCCTCCAAGTAACGATGATCGACCCTATCGAATGCTTTGGACTGATCTAAATTGATCAGCGCGGCCTCAGTGTCGACTTTCTCTATGATCAAGCGTATCATGTGCAAATTATCTTGAATAGTCCGGCCCTTAACAGAACAAGTCTGTTCGGGACTTATTAGACGAAACAAGACAACCTGCAGACGATTAGCCAAGATCTTGGCCAAAATCTTTAACTCTGTATTTAACATTGTTAAGGGCCGGAAATTACCTATACCATCCCCACCACTCTTGTCCTTGCGGAGCAATTTGATGATACCCCTGGTAAAGTACTGGGGGATAGACCCGTTCCTAAACCAGGAGTTAAACAACACAGCCAGCAGGGGGACAAAAATGGGCGACAACCTCAAATACAGTTCGTAAGGCAGACCATCGATACCCGGAGACTTATCAAGGCCAACCTGCCTTAGGGCCTCCAGGACTTCATCCTCATTTATACACCCTTCGCACCTAGCTGCTTCGGTCGCCTCGAGACGAGAAAAGTCAGCTAAATAGGCGTCGAACTGAGCCATTGTCAGACCGGGCTCCTTGGTAAAAAGATCCTGAAAATAAGAGCGAAAACCCTCCAAAATCCCGTCGTTTGTAGTCACGAGACGCCCATCCGATAATGTGACACTGGCGATGTGTCGATCAGTAGACCGTCGACGTTCCTCCGCACGCAGTGACGCGGCCATGTTTGTCGCCTCGTGCGGCACTCTTTTTAACCTAGACCTAACTATCAATCCCTGATCTGCCTTGTTATCCAAGGAGTTCAGTTCCGTTTTAGCTACAGTAAAGGTAACGCTATCCCCCGCCTCCGCCGCCCGACTTAAACTAGTTTCTAGTGCCACTTTCGTTGCCCTAGATCTAAGGTTGAGTCGACGACTATAATCGGCAACGAAGGACCTAATAACGTTCTTAAGGTGGCCCCACCACTTATTCCCAATGATAGCACCCGTCAATTCCCTCTGTAATGTTAGTAAAAGCTGTTCCCGGAAGTCCTTCAAATCGAACAACGATGTGTTGAACTTCCAGTAACCAGCCAATCTAGGCTTAGGACTATCTAAGTTTACCCGCACCCGGACAAGCCTATGATCCGAGTAAACTATATTATGAAAACTTGGACAATCTAAAAGCCCTAAATCGACTCTCCTAATTAAGAACCGATCAAGGTAACTCGAAAGTTGCCCTAAATCGGAGCCGCGACTAGCAGTCCAAGTCCATACTACTTCACGGGGTTTCTCATTTCGGAATTTATCGACAAGATCGAACTTATCGATAAAGTCCCGAAATGCCTTAGCATCCCCGTTGCTGTTAGTTCCCCTACGTTTTCCCAAGCGATCTAAATCGGGATCCAAGACCGCGTTCCAGTCTCCCGCTAGAATTATCCGACGCGACGTATCCATAAAGGGCTCGATCCGCCGAAAAAAAGGAACCCGCTCAGAACTGGCGTTGGGCGCATAAACCCCAATAAGCCGAAAAGCCACATCCTTTACGGTAACATCAAGAACGCACAGCCTTCCCTCAGGATCTGCATAGATTGGGTCACACGTCGCATTCAGTGTGCGCTTAACTAGCCAGGAAACCCCTCTTGAGTGAGTATCAAAGTACGCTGAATAGAGCTGAAAGTCTCTAGTCAGCGCACCCTGATAATCACTGGGAATAAAGTGGGTCTCCTGCAAACAACATACATCCACGCCGAGTCGCTGAAGGTCACGTACTACTCGAAGTTTACGAGCGGTGTCCCTCAACCCTCGGCCATTTAGGCTTGCTAATCTGAGTGCCATTCTAGTGCTCTTAGAGTTGGGAACCCGAAACGAACATTGATGCATTTAAGACACCGACAGATGAACCCAGAGAACCTTGTCCCAATTCATTTGAGACGAGACCGTCCGGGGCCACACCGCCAATGTCTAAGGGGAAAGTTAGTTTTAATGCCCTGTAGAGTGTAGGATGGATACGAATAGGGACCCTCCCAACACAAGATTTTTGCAGTAATACTACTTCTTCATCGTTAAAGAAAGCGAGAGGAGGCGATATATTAAAGGCGTTATTCGCTTCCTCCATCATATTCCAAACCCCTTTAGCTTTGTCTCTTGATCTAACCACAGATAAAAGTCTTTGCGCATCCAAGAAATTTTCCGGGTTGGTAATGTCTTTTTTGTGTACCATCTTTAGTGTAGCTAGGTTTCGGTAGTTCTTCTTATGATGGTTTATCATAAGATTTTCAGTTTCGGGAGTAATTTTACAGACATCCTTGCCTGTGTAGAAAGGGGTCTTCTTTTTCCGAGCCTCTAGCGAGGGACTTCGATGGCGTTTCTGGGATGTGGATGGGGCGGTGGGGGAGGCAGGAGGCGGCATATCGGTCTTCATTGGAGAGGGGGGCGGTGTACTTTTAGGGGTGTTGCACGGGGAACAGAAAGGAGATGGATTGGGGGTAACGGGCTTATCTTTTGATAAGGGGGTCAAATTAGATTCCCTTACTGGTGGGGATGACTTTAATGGTGGGGGTGCACCTTTGGCTGGAGAGCGACGTTCTTTGGCTGGTGGAGTTTTTTTTCCCGTATTAATAGTAGTATCGGCAACCTTTTTTTTTTCCTCGTTTTTTTTTTCTTTTTTTTCCTCAGTTTTGCGCTCCTCGTCGAGAGACTTTTTCAAATTTAGTATTTCTTTGTATTTTTCACCACCAGGATCGTTGCTGGTTTCTATTTCTAGTTGTTCTTCTTCGGTCATTACTTGAGCATATGACTTCGGCGATTTTTTGCCAGTCACGATATTCCAAACGACTTTTTTTTTGGGCGATTCATTTTCGGTGTTGCATAAGTCCTCGAATTCCTCCGGGGTTACAGTTTCAGTTGTTGGCTTTGAGGAGGGAGTCTTCTTCTCCGCTGCAACTTTAGGTGTCAAGTGTTCTAGCACTCTGTTCTTGGGGTTAGGCTGGGCCGGTTTGATCCTTGTTGGGCAAGTGAAAGTTAAATGCCCAACCTCATTGCAAATCCAACAAGCTGGACGTCTTCCAGCCACCACCACGGGTAATTTTTCTCCATTTGCTTCTATGTAGTACGGAACTTTTTTGAAAGCCGACTCGTTAAGCCACACGTCAAAAGACCATGTTCCGTTGAACTTGTCGACCGTAATAGCTGTTATTTCTCCGAACTTAAGTAAAAAGGCGCCTAAGTATTCGCCAGGAACCACAGCCGGAACTTCAAAAACTGAGATGGTCGTTCTCCTTCGACCCATGTATTCCATTCGCAGAATGTAGTCTTTAGTAATTATTTCTTTCTTCGAGAGTTCGATGCAGACTTCCTCGGTCTTAAAGAGACTATTCCAGGTGTTATAACCTTTACATTTCACGATACGTTCAGCACGTACTCCGGTCGTTGCAATTAATTTTGCGACAGTTTCTTTCGAGGACCTAATCAGTTTTTTGGACTTTCTGTCCACTACGAACATTAATATCGTTTTTTTCTGGAATTCCTCCAACCTTGGTAACTGTATGATTACTCCAGTTTCAGTCACGAAATCCGTGCAGTCTTTTGCTTTGGCGATAAAATCGTCAACGTCAATTTTAAGGGCGGGTGCCTTAATCCAATCCGTTTTATCCGTAGGCTGAGATGGCTTCTCAACCACTTCAGAGGTCTCCGAAGGCGCACAGCTGGCAGTAGCCATGGCCGGAGAACGGTAGAAAAAAAATTAACAAACTCCAAATAAATAAAAATATAAGGAGTAAAAAAAAGCAAGCAACAAATTTAACAAATAACGGTAGTAACAATAAATAACAATAATAACAATAATCACGGACTTACTGGCAGAGAAAAAATCACACAGAGCTTTGTTGCTTAGCTAGACTATATTTATTTGTAAAGAATACAAAATTTGGCACAAGGCCTACAAGGGGGTGGGGAAAATGTTGACCTAACTAACATTTTTAACTTAACTAGTCACAATCACCAAAACAAATTTACTCCATGATATACCTACTTAAAACCCAAAAATGACAATATATACATGGAATTGGGAGTGGGGGAACAAGAATGATATATATATATACAATGAAAAAATAAATAAAATTAAGTGTTAGTATAAGAACCTCCCACTAAAGAAATGTGGCCGATAAGTAGTTTTGCCAGTCGAAAAAAGGCGATGCAGGTCATGAAAGTTTTATTCTCACACCTCCTTCGAAAATTACGAAAGGAGACCTGCATCTCTGACAAAACAACAGATCAGTAACCTAGTAGGGGTCGGGAATGGGAATTAGAAAATAAAAGTCGGGGTAAAAAAAAAAAAAAAAAAAAAAAGGGGGGGGGGAGAGGACGAAAAAAAAAGGGGGGCCTATGACAACTTACGTACCGCTAGCTAAGCTAAAAAAGGGGGAAGAAAAACAAAACATAACCTACTCTTGCCTAACCGGGTCAAATAAAAGGGTCAGTGTTCGGTTCGGCCACCCAATATTCTGTCTAAGGCACGTCCAAGTACCACTCAAAATTAGCTCCATTCAAACGACACAAACGCGCAACTTTCACCCACCTTTTGTTGAAATCTGCCGGGGGGAGTTTCACCTTCTCCAGCCTGACACGCATTTTCAAGCGAGACTGGAAAATGAGGACAAGCTGGGGAGCAGTGAAGGTCTCTTCCCCGTAGACTTCCTTCTGTCGTGTCGACCAAATCACTCCTCTCATGACTGCTAGTAAGCAAAGAAACACATAATGCTCCTCCCACTTCATGATTGGTGCCCAATTGCAGCATGTCGAAAAAGACTCCAAAACGAAGAACTGTCCGTTCAACATGCGAACCGTGTAGCCTTCAACTAACTCACACAGCGGGCGAACGATGGGGCAATGAAAGAAAACATGACTGGTCGTTTCCTCCCAGTCGCCGCATCGAACACAACTTGGTGTCTCTAATAATCCCGCTGCGTAAAGCTTTTTGCCGACCCAGAGTGCATTTCGTATTATCAGCCAGGTGAGTGATGCCTCGTAATTATCGAAGCATTTCAACCCAGGCGCCCAAGGCCAGATCAAGCGAAGTTCTCCCTTCGTAAGACCGAGCTCCTCAGTAATATCGTCACGAACAGATCCCCTCACCATAACCCGATATAGTGCTTTACGAGACAACACTCGGGTGTCAGAGAGGCTTTCTGACACCCTTAGAAGGTACTTCAAGGACTGTCGACACTCGCGATAAAAGGAGCACTCGCGTCGAGGTAAACGAAATGCCTCACCCCCATGCAAGTGCACACTTTTCAAAGCCGGAAAGGCTTTCTTGGTGTCTTCCTTCCAGAATTCACCGTTTCCCTCACAAGGTGTACACATTCGGTCTAGGTAGTGTAAGCGAAGCGTATATTGACGAATCTCAACGCTTGGCATACCCAGACCGCCTTCAGACGGATGCAAGTAGCAGATCTCCCGGCGAACCATGGGCTGCTTTCCGCGCCACAAAAACGCGAAAAGAGCCTTCACT
Organism: Sepiola atlantica; assembly: GCA_963556195.1. Classification (NCBI taxonomy): domain Eukaryota; kingdom Metazoa; phylum Mollusca; class Cephalopoda; order Sepiida; family Sepiolidae; genus Sepiola; species Sepiola atlantica. Next base: position 200,961,130 of record OY744518.1, read on the forward strand.
AGTTCAACTAGTGTGATCGCCGGCAGAGGGAGCACAGAAAGACGGTAGAGGATGAGAGGATAAATGTGAGAATTACACACCTCCGCTCTTCCTTTTAAAGTAAGATTTCTCAAAGACCACAGACGGGCTGCAGCCTTAACCGCTTTCAACACTTCCGACCAATTTTTCTCCAACTGGAGATCAGGACCAAACCAGACGCCGAGTATCTTGCAAGGCCCATCCGTCCAGCCAAAGGGCCCCTGAAGGGGAACACCCCTCCAGGCACCAATGCGTAAGCCAACAGACTTATCGCAGTTGATTTTGGCCCCTGTCACTTGTTCATACCGTCTTATTTCCATGTCGACGACCCTAATCTCAGCACTGCTCGTTACAAGCACAGTGACGTCGTCGGCATAGGCGGAGTACTTAATCATGGGGCAAGCACCAGACAAAGTAATCCCACGAAGGACCGGATTCACCCTAAGCCTGCGAAGGAAAGGCTCCAACGCAAGCACATAAAGCATCGGTGAAAGCGGACATCCCTGACGAATAGATCTGGACAAATCGAAAGGCTTTGACCTTATTCCATTCACTTCAACCAACGCACCGGGGTTAGCATAAAAGAGGCGAATCCAGGAGCGGAAATGGGGACCAAATCCAGCCGAAGACAAGACAGCCTCCAAATAACGATGATCGACCCTATCGAATGCTTTGGACTGATCTAAATTGATCAGCGCGGCCTCAGTGTCGACTTTCTCTATGATCAAGCGTATCATGTGCAAATTATCTTGAATAGTCCGGCCCTTAACAGAACAAGTCTGTTCGGGACTTATTAGACGAAACAAGACAACCTGCAGACGATTAGCCAAGATCTTGGCCAAAATCTTTAACTCTGTATTTAACATTGTTAAGGGCCGGAAATTACCTATACCATCCCCACCACTCTTGTCCTTGCGGAGCAATTTGATGATACCCCTGGTAAAGTACTGGGGGATAGACCCGTTCCTAAACCAGGAGTTAAACAACACAGCCAGCAGGGGGACAAAAATGGGCGACAACCTCAAATACAGTTCGTAAGGCAGACCATCGATACCCGGAGACTTATCAAGGCCAACCTGCCTTAGGGCCTCCAGGACTTCATCCTCATTTATACACCCTTCGCACCTAGCTGCTTCGGTCGCCTCGAGACGAGAAAAGTCAGCTAAATAGGCGTCGAACTGAGCCATTGTCAGACCGGGCTCCTTGGTAAAAAGATCCTGAAAATAAGAGCGAAAACCCTCCAAAATCCCGTCGTTTGTAGTCACGAGACGCCCATCCGATAATGTGACACTGGCGATGTGTCGATCAGTAGACCGTCGACGTTCCTCCGCACGCAGTGACGCGGCCATGTTTGTCGCCTCGTGCGGCACTCTTTTTAACCTAGACCTAACTATCAATCCCTGATCTGCCTTGTTATCCAAGGAGTTCAGTTCCGTTTTAGCTACAGTAAAGGTAACGCTATCCCCCGCCTCCGCCGCCCGACTTAAACTAGTTTCTAGTGCCACTTTCGTTGCCCTAGATCTAAGGTTGAGTCGACGACTATAATCGGCAACGAAGGACCTAATAACGTTCTTAAGGTGGCCCCACCACTTATTCCCAATGATAGCACCCGTCAATTCCCTCTGTAATGTTAGTAAAAGCTGTTCCCGGAAGTCCTTCAAATCGAACAACGATGTGTTGAACTTCCAGTAACCAGCCAATCTAGGCTTAGGACTATCTAAGTTTACCCGCACCCGGACAAGCCTATGATCCGAGTAAACTATATTATGAAAACTTGGACAATCTAAAAGCCCTAAATCGACTCTCCTAATTAAGAACCGATCAAGGTAACTCGAAAGTTGCCCTAAATCGGAGCCGCGACTAGCAGTCCAAGTCCATACTACTTCACGGGGTTTCTCATTTCGGAATTTATCGATAAGATCGAACTTATCGATAAAGTCCCGAAATGCCTTAGCATCCCCGTTGCTGTTAGTTCCCCTACGTTTTCCCAAGCGATCTAAATCGGGATCCAAGACCGCGTTCCAGTCTCCCGCTAGAATTATCCGACGCGACGTATCCATAAAGGGCTCGATCAGCCGAAAAAAAGGAACCCGCTCAGAACTGGCGTTGGGCGCATAAACCCCAATAAGCCGAAAAGCCACATCCTTTACGGTAACATCAAGAACGCACAGCCTTCCCTCAGGATCTGCATAGATTGGGTCACACGTCGCATTCAGTGTGCGCTTAACTAGCCAGGAAACCCCTCTTGAGTGAGTATCAAAGTACGCTGAATAGAGCTGAAAGTCTCTAGTCAGCGCACCCTGATAATCACTGGGAATAAAGTGGGTCTCCTGCAAACAACATACATCCACGCCGAGTCGCTGAAGGTCACGTACTACTCGAAGTTTACGAGCGGTGTCCCTCAACCCTCGGCCATTTAGGCTTGCTAATCTGAGTGCCATTCTAGTGCTCTTAGAGTTGGGAACCCGAAACGAACATTGATGCATTTAAGACACCGACAGATGAACCCAGAGAACCTTGTCCCAATTCATTTGAGACGAGACCGTCCGGGGCCACACCGCCAATGTCTAAGGGGAAAGTTAGTTTTAATGCCCTGTAGAGTGTAGGATGGATACGAATAGGGACCCTCCCAACACAAGATTTTTGCAGTAATACTACTTCTTCATCGTTAAAGAAAGCGAGAGGAGGCGATATATTAAAGGCGTTATTCGCTTCCTCCATCATATTCCAAACCCCTTTAGCTTTGTCTCTTGATCTAACCACAGATAAAAGTCTTTGTGCATCCAAGAAATTTTCCGGGTTGGTAATGTCTTTTTTGTGTACCATCTTTAGTGTAGCTAGGTTTCGGTAGTTCTTCTTATGATGGTTTATCATAAGATTTTCAGTTTCGGGAGTAATTTTACAGACATCCTTGCCTGTGTAGAAAGGGGTCTTCTTTTTCCGTGCCTCTAGCGAGGGACTTCGATGGCGTTTCTGGGATGTGGATGGGGCGGTGGGGGAGGCAGGAGGCGGCATATCGGTCTTCATTGGAGAGGGGGGCGGTGTACTTTTAGGGGTGTTGCACGGGGAACAGAAAGGAGATGGATTGGGGGTAACGGGCTTATCTTTTGATAAGGGGGTCAAATTAGATTCCCTTACTGGTGGGGATGACTTTAATGGTGGGGGTGCACCTTTGGCTGGAGAGCGACGTTCTTTGGCCGGGGGAGTTTGTTTTTTTTCCGCATTACTTGTGGTTTCGGAAACCATTTTTTTTCCTTCGTTTTTTTTTCCCTTTTTTTCTTCAGATTTGCGCTCCTCGTCGAGAGACTTTTTAAGATTTAATAATTCTTTGTACTTATCTCCACCTGGATCGTTACTGGTTTCTATCTCTAGTTGTTCCTCTTCGGTCATCACTTGAGCGTATGACTTCGGTGATTTTTTTTCCGTCACAATGTTCCATACGACTTTTTTTTTGGGCGATTCATTTTCTGTGTTGCATAAGTCCTCGAATTCCTCCGGGGTTACAGTTTCAGTTGTTGGCTTTGAGGAGGGAGTCTTCTTCTCCGCTGCAACTTTAGGTGTCAAGTGTTCTAGCACTCTGTTCTTGGGGTTAGGCTGGGCCGGTTTGATCCTTGTTGGGCAAGTGAAAGTTAAATGCCCAACCTCATTGCAAATCCAACAAGCTGGACGTCTTCCAGCCACCACCACAGGTAATTTTTCTCCATTTGCTTCTATGTAGTACGGAACTTTTTTAAAAGCCGACTCGTTAAGCCACACGTCAAAAGACCATGTTCCGTTGAACTTGTCGACCGTAATAGCCGTTATTTCTCCGAACTTAAGTAAAAAGGCGCCTAAGTATTCCCCAGGAACCACAGCCGGAACTTCAAAAACTGAGATGGTCGTTCTCCTTCGACCCATGTATTCCATTCGCAGAATGTAGTCTTTTGTAATTATTTCTTTCTTAGAGAGTTCGATGCAGACTTCCTCGGTCTTAAAGAGGCTATTCCAGGTGTTATAACCTTTACATTTCACGATACGTTCAGCACGTACTCCGGTTGTTGCAATTAATTTTGCGACAGTTTCTTTTGAGGACCTAATCAGTTTTTTGGACTTTCTGTCCACTACGAACATTAATATCGTTTTTTTCTGGAATTCCTCCAACCTTGGTAACTGTATGATTACTCCAGTTTCAGTCACGAAATCCGTGCAGTCTTTTGCTTTGGCGATAAAATCGTCAACGTCAATTTTAAGGGCGGGTGCCTTAATCCAATCCGTTTTATCCGTAGGCTGAGATGGCTTCTCAACCACTTCAGAGGTCTCCGAAGGCGCACAGCTGGCAGTAGCCATGGCCGGAGAACGGTAGAAAAAAAATTAACAAACTCCAAATAAATAAAAATATAAGGAGTAACAAAAAGCAAGCAACAAATTTAACAAATAACGGTAGTAACAATAAATAACAATAATAACAATAATCACGGACTTACTGGCAGAGAAAAAATCACACAGAGCTTTGTTGCTTAGCTAGACTATATTTATTTGTAAAAAAATACAAAATTTGGCACAAGGCCTACAAGGGGGTGGGGAAAATGTTGACCTAACTAACATTTTTAACTTAACTAGTCACAATCACCAAAACAAATTTACTCCATGATATACCTACTTAAAACCCAAAAATGACAATATATACATGGAATTGGGAGTGGGGGAACAAGAATGATATATATATATACAATGAAAAAATAAATAAAATTAAGTGTTAGTATAAGAACCTCCCACTAAAGAAATGTGGCCGATAAGTAGTTTTGCCAGTCGAAAAAAGGCGATGCAGGTCACGAAAGTTTTATTCTCACACCTCCTTCGAAAATTACGAAAGGAGACCTGCATCTCTGACAAAACAACAGATCAGTCACCTAATAGGGGTCGGGAATGGGAATTAGAAAATAAAAGTCGGGGTAAAAAAAAAAAAAAAAAAAAAAAAAAAAAAAGGGGGGGGGGAGAGGACGAAAAAAAAAGGGGGGCCTATGACAACTTACATACCGCTAGCTAAGCTAAAAAAGGGGAAGAAAAACAAAACATAACCTAATCTTGCCTAACCGGGTCAAATAAAAGGGTCAGTGTTCGGTTCGGCCACCCAATATTCTGTCTAAGGCACGTCCAAGTACCACTCAAAATTAGCTCCATTCAAACGACACAAACGTGCAACTTTCACCCACCTTTTGTTGAAATCTGCCGGGGGGAGTTTCACCTTCTCCAGCCTGACACGCATTTTCAAGCGAGACTGGAAAATGAGGACAAGCTGGGGAGCAGTGAAGGTCTCTTCCCCGTAGACTTCCTTCTGTCGTGTCGACCAAATCACTCCTCTCATGACTGCTAGTAAGCAAAGAAACACATAATGCTCCTCCCACTTCATGCTTGGTGCCCAATTGCAGCATGTCGAAAAAGACTCCAAAACGAAGAACTGTCCGTTCAACATGCGAACCGTGTAGCCTTCAACTAACTCACACAGCGGGCGAACGATGGGGCAATGAAAGAAAACATGACTGGTCGTTTCCTCCCAGTCGCCGCATCGAACACAACTTGGTGTCTCTACTAATCCCGCTGCGTAAAGCTTTTTGCCGACCCAGAGTGCATTTCGTATTATCAGCCAGGTGAGTGATGCCTCGTAATTATCGAAGCATTTCAACCCAGGCGCCCAAGGCCAGATCAAGCGAAGTTCTCCCTTCGTAAGACCGAGCTCCTCAGTAATATCGTCACGAACAGATCCCCTCACCATAACCCGATATAGTGCTTTACGAGACAACACTCGGGTGTCAGAGAGGCTTTCTGACACCCTTAGAAGGTACTTCAAGGACTGTCGACACTCGCGATAAAAGGAGCACTCGCGTCGAGGTAAACGAAATGCCTCACCCCCATGCAAGTGCACACTTTTCAAAGCCGGAAAGGCTTTCTTGGTGTCTTCCTTCCAGAATTCACCGTTTCCCTCACAAGGTGTACACATTCGGTCTAGGTAGTGTAAGCGAAGCGTATATTGACGAATCTCAACGCTTGGCATACCTAGACCGCCTTCAGACGGATGCAAGTAGCAGATCTCCCGGCGAACCATGGGCTGCTTTCCGCGCCACAAAAACGCGAAAAGAGCCTTCACTAGTTCAACTAGTGTGATCGCCGGCAGAGGGAGCACAGAAAGACGGTAGAGGATGAGAGGATAAATGTGAGAATTACACACCTCCGCTCTTCCTTTTAAAGTAAGATTTCTCAAAGACCACAGACGGGCTGCAGCCTTAACCGCTTTCAACACTTCCGACCAATTTTTCTCCAACTGGAGATCAGGACCAAACCAGACGCCGAGTATCTTGCAAGGCCCATCCGTCCAGCCAAAGGGCCCCTGAAGGGGAACACCCCTCCAGGCACCAATGCGTAAGCCAACAGACTTATCGCAGTTGATTTTGGCCCCTGTCACTTGTTCATACCGTCTTATTTCCATGTCGACGACCCTAATCTCAGCACTGCTCGTTACAAGCACAGTGACGTCGTCGGCATAGGCGGAGTACTTAATCATGGGGCAAGCACCAGACAAAGTAATCCCACGAAGGACCGGATTCACCCTAAGCCGGCGCAGGAAAGGCTCCAACGCAAGCACATAAAGCATCGGTGAAAGCGGACATCCCTGACGAATAGATCTGGACAAATCGAAAGGCTTTGACCTCAATCCATTCACTTCAACCAACGCACCGGGGTTTGCATAAAAGAGGCGAATCCAGGAGCGGAAATGGGGACCAAATCCAGCCGAAGACAAGACAGCCTCCAGGTAACGATGATCGACCCTATCGAATGCTTTGGACTGATCTAAATTGATCAGCGCGGCCTCAGTGTCGACTTTCTCTATGATCAAGCGTATCATGTGCAAATTATCTTGAATAGTCCGGCCCTTAACAGAACAAGTCTGTTCGGGACTTATTAGACGAAACAAGACAACCTGCAGACGATTAGCCAAGATCTTGGCCAAAATCTTTAACTCTGTATTTAACATTGTTAAGGGCCGGAAATTACCTATACCATCCCCACCACTCTTGTCCTTGCGGAGCAATTTGATGATACCCCTGGTAAAGTACTGGGGGATATACCCGTTCCTAAACCAGGAGTTAAACAACACAGCCAGCAGGGGGACAAAAATGGGCGACAACCTCAAATACAGTTCGTAAGGCAGTCCATCGATACCCGGAGACTTATCAAGGCCAACCTGCCTTAGGGCCTCCAGGACTTCATCCTCATTTATACACCCTTCGCACCTAGCTGCTTCGGTCGCCTCGAGACGAGAAAAGTCAGCTAAATAGGCGTCGAACTGAGCCATTGTCAGACCGGGCTCCTTGGTAAAAAGATCCTGAAAATAAGAGCGAAAACCCTCCAAAATCCCGTCGTTTGTAGTCACGAGACGCCCATCCGATAATGTGACACTGGCGATGTGTCGATCAGTAGACCGTCGACGTTCCTCCGCACGCAGTGACGCGGCCATGTTTGTCGCCTCGTGCGGCACTCTTTTTAACCTAGACCTAACTATCAATCCCTGATCTGCCTTGTTATCCAAGGAGTTCAGTTCCGTTTTAGCTACAGTAAAGGTAACGCTATCCCCCGCCTCCGCCGCCCGACTTAAACTAGTTTCTAGTGCCACTTTCGTTGCCCTAGATCTAAGGTTGAGTCGACGACTATAATCGGCAACGAAGGACCTAATAACGTTCTTAAGGTGGCCCCACCACTTATTCCCAATGATAGCACCCGTCAATTCCCTCTGTAATGTTAGTAAAAGCTGTTCCCGGAAGTCCTTCAAATCGAACAACGATGTGTTGAACTTCCAGTAACCAGCCAATCTAGGCTTAGGACTATCTAAGTTTACCCGCACCCGGACAAGCCTATGATCCGAGTAAACTATATTATGAAAACTTGGACAATCTAAAAGCCCTAAATCGACTCTCCTAATTAAGAACCGATCAAGGTAACTCGAAAGTTGCCCTAAATCGGAGCCGCGACTAGCAGTCCAAGTCCATACTACTTCACGGGGTTTCTCATTTCGGAATTTATCGACAAGATCGAACTTATCGATAAAGTCCCGAAATGCCTTAGCATCCCCGTTGCTGTTAGTTCCCCTACGTTTTCCCAAGCGATCTAAATCGGGATCCAAGACCGCGTTCCAGTCTCCCGCTAGAATTATCCGACGCGACGTATCCATAAAGGGCTCGATCCGCCGAAAAAAAGGAACCCGCTCAGAACTGGCGTTGGGCGCATAAACCCCAATAAGCCGAAAAGCCACATCCTTTACGGTAACATCAAGAACGCACAGCCTTCCCTCAGGATCTGCATAGATTGGGTCACACGTCGCATTCAGTGTGCGCTTAACTAGCCAGGAAACCCCTCTTGAGTGAGTATCAAAGTACGCTGAATAGAGCTGAAAGTCTCTAGTCAGCGCACCCTGATAATCACTGGGAATAAAGTGGGTCTCCTGCAAACAACATACATCCACGCCGAGTCGCTGAAGGTCACGTACTACTCGAAGTTTACGAGCGGTGTCCCTCAACCCTCGGCCATTTAGGCTTGCTAATCTGAGTGCCATTCTAGTGCTCTTAGAGTTGGGAACCCGAAACGAACATTGATGCATTTAAGACACCGACAGATGAACCCAGAGAACCTTGTCCCAATTCATTTGAGACGAGACCGTCCGGGGCCACACCGCCAATGTCTAAGGGGAAAGTTAGTTTTAATGCCCTGTAGAGTGTAGGATGGATACGAATAGGGACCCTCCCAACACAAGATTTTTGCAGTAATACTACTTCTTCATCGTTAAAGAAAGCGAGAGGAGGCGATATATTAAAGGCGTTATTCGCTTCCTCCATCATATTCCAAACCCCTTTAGCTTTGTCTCTTGATCTAACCACAGATAAAAGTCTTTGTGCATCCAAGAAATTTTCCGGGTTGGTAATGTCTTTTTTGTGTACCATCTTTAGTGTAGCTAGGTTTCGGTAGTTCTTCTTATGATGGTTTATCATAAGATTTTCAGTTTCGGGAGTAATTTTACAGACATCCTTGCCTGTGTAGAAAGGGGTCTTCTTTTTCCGAGCCTCTAGCGAGGGACTTCGATGGCGTTTCTGGGATGTGGAGGGGGCGGTGGGTGAGGCAGGAGGCGGCATATCGGTCTTCATTGGAGAGGGGGGCGGTGTACTTTTAGGAGTGTTGCACGGGGAACAGAAAGGAGATGGAATTGGGGTAACGGTCTTATCTTTTGATAAGGGGGTCAGATTAGATTCCCTTACTGGTGGGGATGACTTTAATGGTGGGGGTGCACCTTTGGCTGGAGAGCGACGTTCTTTGGCTGGTGGAGTTTTTTTTCCCGTATTAATAGTAGTATCGGCAACCTTTTTTTTTTCCTCGTTTTTTTTTTCTTTTTTTTCCTCAGTTTTGCGCTCCTCGTCGAGAGACTTTTTCAAATTTAGTATTTCTTTGTATTTTTCACCACCAGGATCGTTGCTGGTTTCTATTTCTAGTTGTTCTTCTTCGGTCATTACTTGAGCATATGACTTCGGCGATTTTTTGCCAGTCACGATATTCCAAACGACTTTTTTTTTTGGGCGATTCATTTTCGGTGTTGCATAAGTCCTCGAATTCCTCCGGGGTTACAGTTTCAGTTGTTGGCTTTGAGGAGGGAGTCTTCTTCTCCGCTGCAACTTTAGGTGTCAAGTGTTCTAGCACTCTGTTCTTGGGGTTAGGCTGGGCCGGTTTGATCCTTGTTGGGCAAGTGAAAGTTAAATGCCCAACCTCATTGCAAATCCAACAAGCTGGACGTCTTCCAGCCACCACCACAGGTAATTTTTCTCCATTTGCTTCTATGTAGTACGGAACTTTTTTGAAAGCCGACTCGTTAAGCCACACGTCAAAAGACCATGTTCCGTTGAACTTGTCGACCGTAATAGCTGTTATTTCTCCGAACTTAAGTAAAAAGGCGCCTAAGTATTCGCCAGGAACCACAGCCGGAACTTCAAAAACTGAGATGGTCGTTCTCCTTCGACCCATGTATTCCATTCGCAGAATGTAGTCTTTAGTAATTATTTCTTTCTTCGAGAGTTCGATGCAGACTTCCTCGGTCTTAAAGAGACTATTCCAGGTGTTATAACCTTTACATTTCACGATACGTTCAGCACGTACTCCGGTCGTTGCAATTAATTTTGCGACAGTTTCTTTTGAGGACCTAATCAGTTTTTTGGACTTTCTGTCCACTACGAACATTAATATCGTTTTTTTCTGGAATTCCTCCAACCTTGGTAACTGTATAATTACTCCAGTTTCAGTCACGAAATCCGTGCAGTCTTTTGCCTTGGCGACAAAATCGTCAACGTCAATTTTAAGGGCGGGTGCCTTAATCCAATCCGTTTTATCCGTAGGCTGAGATGGCTTCTCAACCACTTCAGTGGTCTCCGAAGGCGCACAGCTGGCAGTAGCCATGGCCGGAGAACGGTAGAAAAAAAATTAACAAACTCCAAATAAATAAAAATATAAGGAGTAAAAAAAAGCAAGCAACAAATTTAACAAATAACGGTAGTAACAATAAATAACAATAATAACAATAATCACGGACTTACTGGCAGAGAAAAAATCACACAGAGCTTTGTTGCTTAGCTAGACTATATTTATTTGTAAAAAAATACAAAATTTGGCACAAGGCCTACAAGGGGGTGGGGAAAATGTTGACCTAACTAACATTTTTAACTTAACTAGTCACAATCACCAAAACAAATTTACTCCATGATATACCTACTTAAAACCCAAAAATGACAATATATACATGGAATTGGGAGTGGGGGAACAAGAATGATATATATATATACAATGAAAAAATAAATAAAATTAAGTGTTAGTAAAAGAACCTCCCACTAAAGAAATGTGGCCGATAAGTAGTTTTGCCAGTCGAAAAAAGGCGATGCAGGTCACGAAAGTTTTATTCTCACACCTCCTTCGAAAATTACGAAAGGAGACCTGCATCTCTGACAAAACAACAGATCAGTCACCTAATAGGGGTCGGGAATGGGAATTAGAAAATAAAAGTCGGGTTAAAAAAAAAAAAAAAAAAAAAAAAAAAAAAAAAAAAAGGGGGGGGAGAGGACGAAAAAAAAAAGGGGGGCCTATGACAACTTACATACCGCTAGCTAAGCTAAAAAAGGGGAAGAAAAACAAAACATAACCTAATCTTGCCTAACCGGGTCAAATAAAAGGGTCAGTGTTCGGTTCGGCCACCCAATATTCTGTCTAAGGCACGTCCAAGTACCACTCAAAATTAGCTCCATTCAAACGACACAAACGTGCAACTTTCACCCACCTTTTGTTGAAATCTGCCGGGGGGAGTTTCACCTTCTCCAGCCTGACACGCATTTTCAAGCGAGACTGGAAAATGAGGACAAGCTGGGGAGCAGTGAAGGTCTCTTCCCCGTAGACTTCCTTCTGTCGTGTCGACCAAATAACTCCTCTCATGACTGCTAGTAAGCAAAGAAACACATAATGCTCCTCCCACTTCATGCTTGGTGCCCAATTGCAGCATGTCGAAAAAGACTCCAAAACGAAGAACTGTCCGTTCAACATGCGAACCGTGTAGCCTTCAACTAACTCACACAGCGGGCGAACGATGGGGCAATGAAAGAAAACATGACTGGTCGTTTCCTCCCAGTCGCCGCATCGAACACAACTTGGTGTCTCTACTAATCCCGCTGCGTAAAGCTTTTTGCCGACCCAGAGTGCATTTCGTATTATCAGCCAGGTGAGTGATGCCTCGTAATTATCGAAGCATTTCAACCCAGGCGCCCAAGGCCAGATCAAGCGAAGTTCTCCCTTCGTAAGACCGAGCTCCTCAGTAATATCGTCACGAACAGATCCCCTCACCATAACCCGATATAGTGCTTTACGAGACAACACTCGGGTGTCAGAGAGGCTTTCTGACACCCTTAGAAGGTACTTCAAGGACTGTCGACACTCGCGATAAAAGGAGCACTCGCGTCGAGGTAAACGAAATGCCTCACCCCCATGCAAGTGCACACTTTTCAAAGCCGGAAAGGCTTTCTTGGTGTCTTCCTTCCAGAATCCACCGTTTCCCTCACAAGGTGTACACATTCGGTCTAGGTAGTGTAAGCGAAGCGTATATTGACGAATCTCAACGCTTGGCATACCCAGACCGCCTTCAGACGGATGCAAGTAGCAGATCTCCCGGCGAACCATGGGCTGCTTTCCGCGCCACAAAAACGCGAAAAGAGCCTTCACTAGTTCAACTAGTGTGATCGCCGGCAGAGGGAGCACAGAAAGACGGTAGAGGATGAGAGGATAAATGTGAGAATTACACACCTCCGCTCTTCCTTTTAAAGTAAGATTTCTCAAAGACCACAGACGGGCTGCAGCCTTAACCGCTTTCAACACTTCCGACCAATTTTTCTCCAACTGGAGATCAGGACCAAACCAGACGCCGAGTATCTTGCAAGGCCCATCCGTCCAGCCAAAGGGCCCCTGAAGGGGAACACCCCTCCAGGCACCAATGCGTAAGCCAACAGACTTATCGCAGTTGATTTTGGCCCCTGTCACTTGTTCATACCGTCTTATTTCCATGTCGACGACCCTAATCTCAGCACTGCTCGTTACAAGCACAGTGACGTCGTCGGCATAGGCGGAGTACTTAATCATGGGGCAAGCACCAGACAAAGTAATCCCACGAAGGACCGGATTCACCCTAAGCCGGCGCAGGAAAGGCTCCAACGCAAGCACATAAAGCATCGGTGAAAGCGGACATCCCTGACGAATAGATCTGGACAAATCGAAAGGCTTTGACCTTATTCCATTCACTTCAACCAACGCACCGGGGTTTGCATAAAAGAGGCGAATCCAGGAGCGGAAATGGGGACCAAATCCAGCCGAAGACAAGACAGCCTCCAAGTAACGATGATCGACCCTATCGAATGCTTTGGACTGATCTAAATTGATCAGCGCGGCCTCAGTGTCGACTTTCTCTATGATCAAGCGTATCATGTGCAAATTATCTTGAATAGTCCGGCCCTTAACAGAACAAGTCTGTTCGGGACTTATTAGACGAAACAAGACAACCTGCAGACGATTAGCCAAGATCTTGGCCAAAATCTTTAACTCTGTATTTAACATTGTTAAGGGCCGGAAATTACCTATACCATCCCCACCACTCTTGTCCTTGCGGAGCAATTTGATGATACCCCTGGTAAAGTACTGGGGGATAGACCCGTTCCTAAACCAGGAGTTAAACAACACAGCCAGCAGGGGGACAAAAATGGGCGACAACCTCAAATACAGTTCGTAAGGCAGACCATCGATACCCGGAGACTTATCAAGGCCAACCTGCCTTAGGGCCTCCAGGACTTCATCCTCATTTATACACCCTTCGCACCTAGCTGCTTCGGTCGCCTCGAGACGAGAAAAGTCAGCTAAATAGGCGTCGAACTGAGCCATTGTCAGACCGGGCTCCTTGGTAAAAAGATCCTGAAAATAAGAGCGAAAACCCTCCAAAATCCCGTCGTTTGTAGTCACGAGACGCCCATCCGATAATGTGACACTGGCGATGTGTCGATCAGTAGACCGTCGACGTTCCTCCGCACGCAGTGACGCGGCCATGTTTGTCGCCTCGTGCGGCACTCTTTTTAACCTAGACCTAACTATCAATCCCTGATCTGCCTTGTTATCCAAGGAGTTCAGTTCCGTTTTAGCTACAGTAAAGGTAACGCTATCCCCCGCCTCCGCCGCCCGACTTAAACTAGTTTCTAGTGCCACTTTCGTTGCCCTAGATCTAAGGTTGAGTCGACGACTATAATCGGCAACGAAGGACCTAATAACGTTCTTAAGGTGGCCCCACCACTTATTCCCAATGATAGCACCCGTCAATTCCCTCTGTAATGTTAGTAAAAGCTGTTCCCGGAAGTCCTTCAAATCGAACAACGATGTGTTGAACTTCCAGTAACCAGCCAATCTAGGCTTAGGACTATCTAAGTTTACCCGCACCCGGACAAGCCTATGATCCGAGTAAACTATATTATGAAAACTTGGACAATCTAAAAGCCCTAAATCGACTCTCCTAATTAAGAACCGATCAAGGTAACTCGAAAGTTGCCCTAAATCGGAGCCGCGACTAGCAGTCCAAGTCCATACTACTTCACGGGGTTTCTCATTTCGGAATTTATCGACAAGATCGAACTTATCGATAAAGTCCCGAAATGCCTTAGCATCCCCGTTGCTGTTAGTTCCCCTACGTTTTCCCAAGCGATCTAAATCGGGATCCAAGACCGCGTTCCAGTCTCCCGCTAGAATTATCCGACGCGACGTATCCATAAAGGGCTCGATCCGCCGAAAAAAAGGAACCCGCTCAGAACTGGCGTTGGGCGCATAAACCCCAATAAGCCGAAAAGCCACATCCTTTACGGTAACATCAAGAACGCACAGCCTTCCCTCAGGATCTGCATAGATTGGGTCACACGTCGCATTCAGTGTGCGCTTAACTAGCCAGGAAACCCCTCTTGAGTGAGTATCAAAGTACGCTGAATAGAGCTGAAAGTCTCTAGTCAGCGCACCCTGATAATCACTGGGAATAAAGTGGGTCTCCTGCAAACAACATACATCCACGCCGAGTCGCTGAAGGTCACGTACTACTCGAAGTTTACGAGCGGTGTCCCTCAACCCTCGGCCATTTAGGCTTGCTAATCTGAGTGCCATTCTAGTGCTCTTAGAGTTGGGAACCCGAAACGAACATTGATGCATTTAAGACACCGACAGATGAACCCAGAGAACCTTGTCCCAATTCATTTGAGACGAGACCGTCCGGGGCCACACCGCCAATGTCTAAGGGGAAAGTTAGTTTTAATGCCCTGTAGAGTGTAGGATGGATACGAATAGGGACCCTCCCAACACAAGATTTTTGCAGTAATACTACTTCTTCATCGTTAAAGAAAGCGAGAGGAGGCGATATATTAAAGGCGTTATTCGCTTCCTCCATCATATTCCAAACCCCTTTAGCTTTGTCTCTTGATCTAACCACAGATAAAAGTCTTTGCGCATCCAAGAAATTTTCCGGGTTGGTAATGTCTTTTTTGTGTACCATCTTTAGTGTAGCTAGGTTTCGGTAGTTCTTCTTATGATGGTTTATCATAAGATTTTCAGTTTCGGGAGTAATTTTACAGACATCCTTGCCTGTGTAGAAAGGGGTCTTCTTTTTCCGAGCCTCTAGCGAGGGACTTCGATGGCGTTTCTGGGATGTGGATGGGGCGGTGGGGGAGGCAGGAGGCGGCATATCGGTCTTCATTGGAGAGGGGGGCGGTGTACTTTTAGGGGTGTTGCACGGGGAACAGAAAGGAGATGGATTGGGGGTAACGGGCTTATCTTTTGATAAGGGGGTCAAATTAGATTCCCTTACTGGTGGGGATGACTTTAATGGTGGGGGTGCACCTTTGGCTGGAGAGCGACGTTCTTTGGCTGGTGGAGTTTTTTTTCCCGTATTAATAGTAGTATCGGCAACCTTTTTTTTTTCCTCGTTTTTTTTTTCTTTTTTTTCCTCAGTTTTGCGCTCCTCGTCGAGAGACTTTTTCAAATTTAGTATTTCTTTGTATTTTTCACCACCAGGATCGTTGCTGGTTTCTATTTCTAGTTGTTCTTCTTCGGTCATTACTTGAGCATATGACTTCGGCGATTTTTTGCCAGTCACGATATTCCAAACGACTTTTTTTTTGGGCGATTCATTTTCGGTGTTGCATAAGTCCTCGAATTCCTCCGGGGTTACAGTTTCAGTTGTTGGCTTTGAGGAGGGAGTCTTCTTCTCCGCTGCAACTTTAGGTGTCAAGTGTTCTAGCACTCTGTTCTTGGGGTTAGGCTGGGCCGGTTTGATCCTTGTTGGGCAAGTGAAAGTTAAATGCCCAACCTCATTGCAAATCCAACAAGCTGGACGTCTTCCAGCCACCACCACGGGTAATTTTTCTCCATTTGCTTCTATGTAGTACGGAACTTTTTTGAAAGCCGACTCGTTAAGCCACACGTCAAAAGACCATGTTCCGTTGAACTTGTCGACCGTAATAGCTGTTATTTCTCCGAACTTAAGTAAAAAGGCGCCTAAGTATTCGCCAGGAACCACAGCCGGAACTTCAAAAACTGAGATGGTCGTTCTCCTTCGACCCATGTATTCCATTCGCAGAATGTAGTCTTTAGTAATTATTTCTTTCTTCGAGAGTTCGATGCAGACTTCCTCGGTCTTAAAGAGACTATTCCAGGTGTTATAACCTTTACATTTCACGATACGTTCAGCACGTACTCCGGTCGTTGCAATTAATTTTGCGACAGTTTCTTTCGAGGACCTAATCAGTTTTTTGGACTTTCTGTCCACTACGAACATTAATATCGTTTTTTTCTGGAATTCCTCCAACCTTGGTAACTGTATGATTACTCCAGTTTCAGTCACGAAATCCGTGCAGTCTTTTGCTTTGGCGATAAAATCGTCAACGTCAATTTTAAGGGCGGGTGCCTTAATCCAATCCGTTTTATCCGTAGGCTGAGATGGCTTCTCAACCACTTCAGAGGTCTCCGAAGGCGCACAGCTGGCAGTAGCCATGGCCGGAGAACGGTAGAAAAAAAATTAACAAACTCCAAATAAATAAAAATATAAGGAGTAAAAAAAAGCAAGCAACAAATTTAACAAATAACGGTAGTAACAATAAATAACAATAATAACAATAATCACGGACTTACTGGCAGAGAAAAAATCACACAGAGCTTTGTTGCTTAGCTAGACTATATTTATTTGTAAAGAATACAAAATTTGGCACAAGGCCTACAAGGGGGTGGGGAAAATGTTGACCTAACTAACATTTTTAACTTAACTAGTCACAATCACCAAAACAAATTTACTCCATGATATACCTACTTAAAACCCCAAAATGACAATATATACATGGAATTGGGAGTGGGGGAACAAGAATGATATATATATATACAATGAAAAAATAAATAAAATTAAGTGTTAGTATAAGAACCTCCCACTAAAGAAATGTGGCCGATAAGTAGTTTTGCCAGTCGAAAAAAGGCGATGCAGGTCACGAAAGTTTTATTCTCACACCTCCTTCGAAAATTACGAAAGGAGACCTGCATCTCTGACAAAACAACAGATCAGTCACCTAATAGGGGTCGGGAATGGGAATTAGAAAATAAAAGTCGGGGTAAAAAAAAAAAAAAAAAAAAAAAGGGGGGGGAGAGGACGAAAAAAAAAGGGGGGCCTATGACAACTTACATACCGCTAGCTAAGCTAAAAAAGGGGAAGAAAAACAAAACATAACCTAATCTTGCCTAACCGGGTCAAATAAAAGGGTCAGTGTTCGGTTCGGCCACCCAATATTCTTTCTAAGGCACGTCCAAGTACCACTCAAAATTAGCTCCATTCAAACGACACAAACGCGCAACTTTCACCCACCTTTTGTTGAAATCTGCCGAAGGGAGTTTCACCTTCTCCAGCCTGACACGCATTTTCAAGCGAGACTGGAAAATGAGGACAAGCTGGGGAGCAGTGAAGGTCTCTTCCCCGTAGACTTCCTTCTGTCGTGTCGACCAAATCACTCCTCTCATGACTGCTAGTAAGCAAAGAAACACATAATGCTCCTCCCACTTCATGCTTGGTGCCCAATTGCAGCATGTCGAAAAAGACTCCAAAACGAAGAACTGTCCGTTCAACATGCGAACCGTGTAGCCTTCAACTAACTCACACAGCGGGCGAACGATGGGGCAATGAAAGAAAACATGACTGGTCGTTTCCTCCCAGTCGCCGCATCGAACACAACTTGGTGTCTCTACTAATCCCGCTGCGTAAAGCTTTTTGCCGACCCAGAGTGCATTTCGTATTATCAGCCAGGTGAGTGATGCCTCGTAATTATCGAAGCATTTCAACCCAGGCGCCCAAGGCCAGATCAAGCGAAGTTCTCCCTTCGTAAGACCGAGCTCCTCAGTAATATCGTCACGAACAGATCCCCTCACCATAACCCGATATAGTGCTTTACGAGACAACACTCGGGTGTCAGAGAGGCTTTCTGACACCCTTAGAAGGTACTTCAAGGACTGTCGACACTCGCGATAAAAGGAGCACTCGCGTCGAGGTAAACGAAATGCCTCACCCCCATGCAAGTGCACACTTTTCAAAGCCGGAAAGGCTTTCTTGGTGTCTTCCTTCCAGAATTCACCGTTTCCCTCACAAGGTGTACACATTCGGTCTAGGTAGTGTAAGCGAAGCGTATATTGACGAATCTCAACGCTTGGCATACCTAGACCGCCTTCAGACGGATGCAAGTAGCAGATCTCCCGACGAACCATGGGCTGCTTTCCGCGCCACAAAAACGCGAAAAGAGCCTTCACTAGTTCAACTAGTGTGATCGCCGGCAGAGGGAGCACAGAAAGACGGTAGAGGATGAGAGGATAAATGTGAGAATTACACACCTCCGCTCTTCCTTTTAAAGTAAGATTTCTCAAAGACCACAGACGGGCTGCAGCCTTAACCGCTTTCAACACTTCCGACCAATTTTTCTCCAACTGGAGATCAGGACCAAACCAGACGCCGAGTATCTTGCAAGGCCCATCCGTCCAGCCAAAGGGCCCCTGAAGGGGAACACCCCTCCAGGCACCAATGCGTAAGCCAACAGACTTATCGCAGTTGATTTTGGCCCCTGTCACTTGTTCATACCGTCTTATTTCCATGTCGACGACCCTAATCTCAGCACTGCTCGTTACAAGCACAGTGACGTCGTCGGCATAGGCGGAGTACTTAATCATGGGGCAAGCACCAGACAAAGTAATCCCACGAAGGACCGGATTCACCCTAAGGCTGCGAAGGAAAGGCTCCAACGCAAGCACATAAAGCATCGGTGAAAGCGGACATCCCTGACGAATAGATCTGGACAAATCGAAAGGCTTTGACCTTATTCCATTCACTTCAACCAACGCACCGGGGTTTGCATAAAAGAGGCGAATCCAGGAGCGGAAATGGGGACCAAATCCAGCCGAAGACAAGACAGCCTCCAAGTAACGATGATCGACCCTATCGAATGCTTTGGACTGATCTAAATTGATCAGCGCGGCCTCAGTGTCGACTTTCTCTATGATCAAGCGTATCATGTGCAAATTATCTTGAATAGTCCGGCCCTTAACAGAACAAGTCTGTTCGGGACTTATTAGACGAAACAAGACAACCTGCAGACGATTAGCCAAGATCTTGGCCAAAATCTTTAACTCTGTATTTAACATTGTTAAGGGCCGGAAATTACCTATACCATCCCCACCACTCTTGTCCTTGCGGAGCAATTTGATGATACCCCTGGTAAAGTACTGGGGGATAGACCCGTTCCTAAACCAGGAGTTAAACAACACAGCCAGCAGGGGGACAAAAATGGGCGACAACCTCAAATACAGTTCGTAAGGCAGACCATCGATACCCGGAGACTTATCAAGGCCAACCTGCCTTAGGGCCTCCAGGACTTCATCCTCATTTATACACCCTTCGCACCTAGCTGCTTCGGTCGCCTCGAGACGAGAAAAGTCAGCTAAATAGGCGTCGAACTGAGCCATTGTCAGACCGGGCTCCTTGGTAAAAAGATCCTGAAAATAAGAGCGAAAACCCTCCAAAATCCCGTCGTTTGTAGTCACGAGACGCCCATCCGATAATGTGACACTGGCGATGTGTCGATCAGTAGACCGTCGACGTTCCTCCGCACGCAGTGACGCGGCCATGTTTGTCGCCTCGTGCGGCACTCTTTTTAACCTAGACCTAACTATCAATCCCTGATCTGCCTTGTTATCCAAGGAGTTCAGTTCCGTTTTAGCTACAGTAAAGGTAACGCTATCCCCCGCCTCCGCCGCCCGACTTAAACTAGTTTCTAGTGCCACTTTCGTTGCCCTAGATCTAAGGTTGAGTCGACGACTATAATCGGCAACGAAGGACCTAATAACGTTCTTAAGGTGGCCCCACCACTTATTCCCAATGATAGCACCCGTCAATTCCCTCTGTAATGTTAGTAAAAGCTGTTCCCGGAAGTCCTTCAAATCGAACAACGATGTGTTGAACTTCCAGTAACCAGCCAATCTAGGCTTAGGACTATCTAAGTTTACCCGCACCCGGACAAGCCTATGATCCGAGTAAACTATATTATGAAAACTTGGACAATCTAAAAGCCCTAAATCGACTCTCCTAATTAAGAACCGATCAAGGTAACTCGAAAGTTGCCCCAAATCGGAGCCGCGACTAGCAGTCCAAGTCCATACTACTTCACGGGGTTTCTCATTTCGGAATTTATCGACAAGATCGAACTTATCGATAAAGTCCCGAAATGCCTTAGCATCCCCGTTGCTGTTAGTTCCCCTACGTTTTCCCAAGCGATCTAAATCGGGATCCAAGACCGCGTTCCAGTCTCCCGCTAGAATTATCCGACGCGACGTATCCATAAAGGGCTCGATCCGCCGAAAAAAAGGAACCCGCTCAGAACTGGCGTTGGGCGCATAAACCCCAATAAGCCGAAAAGCCACATCCTTTACGGTAACATCAAGAACGCACAGCCTTCCCTCAGGATCTGCATAGATTGGGTCACACGTCGCATTCAGTGTGCGCTTAACTAGCCAGGAAACCCCTCTTGAGTGAGTATCAAAGTACGCTGAATAGAGCTGAAAGTCTCTAGTCAGCGCACCCTGATAATCACTGGGAATAAAGTGGGTCTCCTGCAAACAACATACATCCACGCCGAGTCGCTGAAGGTCACGTACTACTCGAAGTTTACGAGCGGTGTCCCTCAACCCTCGGCCATTTAGGCTTGCTAATCTGAGTGCCATTCTAGTGCTCTTAGAGTTGGGAACCCGAAACGAACATTGATGCATTTAAGACACCGACAGATGAACCCAGAGAACCTTGTCCCAATTCATTTGAGACGAGACCGTCCGGGGCCACACCGCCAATGTCTAAGGGGAAAGTTAGTTTTAATGCCCTGTAGAGTGTAGGATGGATACGAATAGGGACCCTCCCAACACAAGATTTTTGCAGTAATACTACTTCTTCATCGTTAAAGAAAGCGAGAGGAGGCGATATATTAAAGGCGTTATTCGCTTCCTCCATCATATTCCAAACCCCTTTAGCTTTGTCTCTTGATCTAACCACAGATAAAAGTCTTTGTGCATCCAAGAAATTTTCCGGGTTGGTAATGTCTTTTTTGTGTACCATCTTTAGTGTAGCTAGGTTTCGGTAGTTCTTCTTATGATGGTTTATCATAAGATTTTCAGTTTCGGGAGTAATTTTACAGACATCCTTGCCTGTGTAGAAAGGGGTCTTCTTTTTCCGAGCCTCTAGCGAGGGACTTCGATGGCGTTTCTGGGATGTGGAGGGGGCGGTGGGTGAGGCAGGAGGCGGCATATCGGTCTTCATTGGAGAGGGGGGCGGTGTACTTTTAGGAGTGTTGCACGGGGAACAGAAAGGAGATGGAATTGGGGTAACGGTCTTATCTTTTGATAAGGGGGTCAAATTAGATTCCCTTACTGGTGGGGATGACTTTAATGGTGGGGGTGCACCTTTGGCTGGAGAGCGACGTTCTTTGGCCGGGGGAGTTTTTTTTTTTTCCGCATTACTTGTGGTTTCGGAAACCCTATTTTTTTCTTCGTTTTTTTTTTCCTTTTTTTCTTCAGATTTGCGCTCCTCGTCGAGAGACTTTTTAAGATTTAATAATTCTTTGTACTTTTCTCCACCTGGATCGTTACTGGTTTCTATCTCTAGTTGTTCCTCTTCGGTCATCACTTGAGCGTATGACTTCGGTGATTTCTTTCCAGTCACAATGTTCCATACGACTTTTTTTTTGGGAGATTCATTTTCTGTGTTGCATAAGTCCTCGAATTCCTCCGGGGTTACAGTTTCAGCTGTTGGTTTTGAGGAGGGAGTCTTTTTATCTGCTGCAACTTTCGGGGTCAAGTGTTCTAGCACTCTATTCTTGGGGTTAGGCTGGGCCGGTTTGATCCTTGTTGGGCAAGTGAAAGTTAAATGCCCAACCTCATTGCATATCCAACAAGCTGGACGTCTTCCAGCCACCACCACAGGTAATTTTTCTCCATTTGCTTCTATGTAGTACGGAACTTTTTTAAAAGCCGACTCGTTAAGCCACACGTCAAAAGACCATGTTCCGTTGAACTTGTCGACCGTAATAGCCGTTATTTCTCCGAACTTAAGTAAAAAGGCGCCTAAGTATTCCCCAGGAACCACAGCCGGAACTTCAAAAACTGAGATGGTCGTTCTCCTTCGACCCATGTATTCCATTCGCAGAATGTAGTCTTTCGTTATTATTTCTTTCTTCGAGAGTTCGATGCAGACTTCCTCTGTCTTAAAGAGACTATTCCAGGTGTTATAGCCTTTACATTTCACGATACGTTCAGCACGTACTCCGGTCGTTGCAATTAATTTTGCGACAGTTTCTTTCGAGGACCTAATCAGTTTTTTGGACTTTCTGTCCACTACGAACATTAATATCGTTTTTTTCTGGAATTCCTCCAACCTTGGTAACTGTATGATTACTCCAGTTTCAGTCACGAAATCCGTGCAGTCTTTTGCTTTGGCGATAAAATCGTCAACGTCAATTTTAAGGGCGGGTGCCTTAATCCAATCCGTTTTATCCGTAGGCTGAGATGGCTTCTCAACCACTTCAGAGGTCTCCGAAGGCGCACAGCTGGCAGTAGCCATGGCCGGAGAATGGTAGAAAAAAAATTAACAAACTCCAAATAAATAAAAATATAAGGAGTAACAAAAAGCAAGCAACAAATTTAACAAATAACGGTAGTAACAATAAATAACAATAATAACAATAATCACGGACTTACTGGCAGAGAAAAAATCACACAGAGCTTTGTTGCTTAGCTAGACAAATAGTGTTTTAACATTCACTCTTAATATACACGAATGTAGAACATTCCATTATTACTCCAAGGGGGAGACAGGCATCAATTATCTTTGTTACTACATATATATTTATCAGAATTATAATAATTTAAATATAAACCGAATAATCGTAGAGAATGAAGTCATTTTAAAACCAGAATTTTGGACGCTAGAACATTTCTGCAATGTTTCGTTTGTTTATTAAAAAGTTAAAAAAATAAAAAAAACGAAAAAAAAGCATCCTACATTAAAAAATAAATATTTAATATATCCCCCTTTGTTAAAATAAATCTTTTCCTATATTAAAAATCGACCTTGTGACGAAAACCTAAGCAATTCGGGTTTATTATCCGTTTGTTTACAGATGCAACGTGCGTGTGCGAAGGTCAACCAGTGTAGACCCTAATTCGTCTCTTTCATATTTACATATTTCTGGGGATCTTGAAACCTAATTGATCCAATAAAACAATATCATTTATCTCTTTACTTTTATTTTACTTATTTTTACCTGAAAAATGATTTAATAATACCGAAGTTATTTCATTTTTTTGATCGTGAACATATGATAAGAATGTAGAAAGTCTGTCTTTATTTTGTTCACGTTTAATTATTTTTTAATTAAAAGTAATAAAAATGAAAACGAAATAAAGTCTATCTTATGTATAAATGAGTATGAAAATCTTACCTGACTAGACCATAAGTGGACAATTTTCATATAAAAAATAATTATTAAAAAGTTTAAATCAAACACATTGGCTGTCAAGATAAAACATTTTTTTTAGCGACATTGCCCTGTGTTACGTTTATTTTTTAAGATGGATTGAAAACATATAAAACAATCCCATTTCTCTCTTTATTTCAATTTTAATCATTTTCATCTGAAAATGATTTAGTAGTGGCCATTGTGTTTAATTTTTTGCTATGGGCATGTGACATATGCTACAAGAAGGAAGAAAGTCTGTATCGAGAGGTAGTCCACGTATTAAATATTTTAGTCATCCATTTTGTTTTTCTCTACTTGTAAAATTACCCGACTCTGACAAAGTAATTCATAGAATGTTAAAGGTTTAAATGCATAAATAAGTAACGAAATCTTATTAGTTTAATTTATTTTTTAGTATTTTTTTTTATTTTATGAATTTTACCGTTTCTTTTGCCAATAATATTATTGTTTTGTTTTGAAATATGTGAACAACGTGTATTTGTTAATTTTGAAAATCTACCTTTATTGTGGCTTCCGGTTTCTACGGATCGAAAGCTAGTTAAACGTTACAAAAGATTCCTTCTGACTACAGTTATATTTTAATATGATATAATAGTAATACATTATTTCACACGTAATCAATCGGATCTTTTCTTTTTTATTTCTTAATAAACAAATAACCAACAGAATACCGAATACATTGTATTAATAATTTTGTTATTGTTTTCACAAATTGATTTTTGTTTTAAATTCTTAGTGAACACATGATATTTACATAAAAAATATTTTTACTTTGACCCCTCCCCCCTTTTTTTTTTACAAAAAACACATAATAAAATTTACGTATCGAATATAAAATATTTCTGAAAAAGTTCGATTTTGTTCGCCGCCGCCAGAGAAATTCTTGCAGATGACTCTGGAAATTTCCCTTGCTAGGCGAATTCGTTTAAGTATTTGAAAACAAAAAAAACTTCTTACATTTTAAATTATACAATAAATACTTGTAATAAAAAGTACTGGTTACAGTAAAGTTTTTTTTATATATATCATTATTCAGGAGAGACATTTTCAACGGTGCATCGGCTTTTGATCCGCAGAAGCCGGAAGCCACAATAAGGGGAGAATTTAAAAAAAATATCGTAAAATCTATTATTAAAGATTAATGATAGACGGCTTGTATCATTTCATGAAAACAACATTTTAAATATCAGAATGACTTGTATTATTCGGACTACTATTTGCATCTTGGATGTAATTCTTACAACGTTTCGGTTGATGTCATCTCCGATTTTCTCTAGGTGAATCTTGTTGAAGAAGTCGCGAATCTTTATGTTAAACTCGGGAATCTATATAGCTGGCTAATCATATCGACCGCTAATTATAGTCTCGTGACTAAAAAGGGAAGAGGTAGAGAAAAAGAGAGAGGGTTAATTATATGTTGAGCGCATTGCTTAATTATATTATCGTTTTATTAGACTATTTTTATATGTCTGATTGCTTGGCTGACTTCAACATCATCCCATAATCACATCAGCCTCGCATATGTGACGCCGTGTCCGTCCATTTGATCGGTTTCCTGTTCTCACGGTTTTCATGCCTCATAATCTCAATGTTAACTAACTGTGCCAGAAAAATAAAAGAATTAAAAAAGAAAAGTTTTGACTGTAATTCAATTTCCAACCGAATTTTATGCAACCCACTTTCTCTCTGCCTTTCTCTCCAAAAGTTTTGACTGTGATTCAATTTCCAATCGAATTTAGTGCAACTCACTTTCTCTCTGCCTTTCTCTCTCCAATCCAAATCGCTTCTGCTCCTTCCCAGCTGTCATCTTCATTTATATCACCTGATATCCACATATGCAAATCAGACCACCATAAACACCTGCACCTATGAAGAGAAGCCCTTTTTAAATCTGCATACACGACATGCGAAGCACCTCATTCTTTTTCCTGATGGTGGGTATTCCTCTTTATTGTCACACCCACTAACCCCTTTGCGAGTTCTGTCTGAAACACTTCCTGTTTGCCAAAATACCGCTAGTATATATCTCAGTTAACGTGAACTAGCTAACATATACTAGCAGACCTGCCCACATCAATATTTGACAGATGGAGAATCAAGTTGTGTAAAACAAACAAACTGTTTTTTTCTTTAAAAAAATAAAAGGGAAATTACAGCAATCAGAATTTGATAAAATTGTTTTTATTTGCGTGTTTTTATTTCAAAGATAAAGGCAAATAGTTTTCCGAAAAGAAGTGTTCGTGTTTTGTTTCTTGTTATCTGTTTATGTATTTTCAAGGACAAGTGTCGGACGGTGTGAATATTTTTGACGTGGTCGAAGTTATAACGATGCCTTTCACGCAGAAGTTGTATCTGTAAAGAAAATAAACAAAAGTTAGTAACAAAGGTATTTATAAAAACATTACTTGCCCCCCCCCCCACAGTGGAAAGGTTAGACACAAGGTCAGTTTATAGAATCCAACTCCCTGAAAGAGGTACTCTTGTCCGGCTACAATAATAGCCAGGTCACACATGAGTAGAAAGTCTAATAAGGTGGCTGTGTGGACACCAATGAAATTAAAAATAAGAGTTGCCAAAGGGAGGATGAAATCCATGGGAGCCAATGACCAGCTGATGGAGAGGAGATAATGAACGTTCGGTTTACTTTCGGCAGCTTCGTAAACCTCGTACTCTAGTCTTCTTCCTATGTTGTGCTTTAGTCCTCACATTCCATGAGCAATGTTTCTGACAAAGGGAGAAGAATTGCGGTTTTCCGGGTCCGTTATTATTTTGAGTAGGTTGTATGTAGAGATTTACAATCCTCTCATAGTATTCATCATCATTCAACTGTCAATCTATCCATCTCATTAACCCTTATCCTTTATAAGTAGAGAGCCCATGAGCGACTTTTTTTGACAAAGGGGTAAGAATTGCTGTTTTCTGGGTAGGTTGTTGTTTCGAGTGAGTGGTATGTTGAGATTTCAAATCCTCTCACAGTAGTCATCATCATTCAACTGTCAATGTATCCATCTCATTAACCTCGAGTATTTTTTAGCCTTAATAAGTGGTGACTGATAAGTAAAATAATGAAAAAGGTGATAGGCAGTAAACTAATTCTCCACTCCCCAAAAGGGGAGGCGACGTCGGTGAAGTGGATACCGACATGAAATGACGACATAAAATGCCAGGTTCGAATCCTGTCGGTTCCATATCAATACTTTCACTACAGAATCTTTTTTATATTAATGGGTCACCACTTAACAAGGCTAAAACGCCACTCAAGGATAAGGGTTAATGGATGTCAGTTGGATGATAAATAATACTATGAGAGGATTGGAAAACAATGGTTGGAATGAGCAGAATTTGGTTACTTAAGAGGACGGCTCAACAAGTATTTGTTGAGATTGGACTTGAAAATTACATAGTTGCAGTTAGCAGGGAAGCAGTCCCGTGGTATTGTGTTACACAGACGGGAAGCTTTTAGAAATGAACTCTGTTCATTGAAGCTCTGCTTTGTTTTAGGTACAAGTGGTGTAGCTAGATGAGTTCTTTATGTGAACGTTTTGCAGGAGGGAACCAATAATTTGAGCTCAGTCGAGCACCTACTATAGAAATATCGATATAGTAGAGAACGATTAGCAACGTCTCTTCTGTGAGAAAGTGGCTGTAAGAAAGAGAAGAAATAAGATACCCCCACTAGATTGCGGCAGCCTAGCAAAGATAGACTCCCTAACGGTCGTCTATTTTTGCTAGGCTGCCGCGTTCTTGGGTGATGAAACATTTTTAGTTAAAAAAAAAAATTGGGGGATTTTTTCCCGCCCCCCCTTAAAAAAATCGAGCGCGAACGTAGAACCCAAACAATATCGAAGAACCAGTTATTATACGATCATCTATTGCTAACTGAAAGAAGTGAAAAAAAAAACAACATTTCTTTAAGTAGTTAAATCAAAACGGATTTTATTACTGGCCACGGTAGCTCAGTCGGTAGCGTATCGGACAGTTGCGAGTTCGAATCACAGCCTCGACGTCGAAATTATTTATTGTTTATTTAGTCGTTAATATGTGCCTTAATATATTTGTTATGTTTCTGACTTTGAAATTAATTAAATAGTAATTACCCATCGCCCCCACTCTCCCGTTTACGGACAGACAGACAGACATACAGAAAGACAAGCAGACAGAAAAAGTGTTCGTTTAATTATAAGTCGACTAGCGAAAATAGACTCCCTAACGGTCGTATATTTTTGCTAGGCTGCCGCGTTCTTGGGTGGTTAGACAAAAGAAGAAGAAAAAAATTGTCTCCGAATACCATTTTGTTTAAAAAAGGAAAAAAAAAATTTTTTCCCGCCAAAATTTTTTTTTTTGCGCCAAAAAAAAGGGGTGAATCTTCCCCTACTCTGGACCTCCCTCCCTGAAAAAATCGAGAGAGAACGCAGACCCCAATGTATTTTCGAAGAACAGTTATACGATCATTCAAATTGAGCGCGGACACAGATCCCAAAGTATAAAGAAGAACCAATTATTATACGATCATTCATTGCTAAATGAGAGATCTGAAAAAAAGCGATTTCTTCAAGTGTGTTCATTGGCGGTATCGGTAGCGCGTCGGGCAGTGAATGTTTAGGTTGCGAGTTCGAATCACGGCCTGGGCGCCGAAATTATTTATTGTTTATTAAGTTGTTAATATGTGGCCTAATGTATTTGTGTATGTTTCTGACTTTGAAATTAATTAAATAGTAATTATCCCCCCTCTCGTTTACAAAAATTCTCCAGGACGGACAGACTGAGAAGGTGCTCGTTATAAGTGGATTAATTTTTTTAAACGCAAATAGATCACAAATAAGTCAGTAAACTAAAATAACTTGTTTTTGACTAATTTCTTAACAGTATTTCCTTTAAAATAGTTTTTGTCGCTAATAGTAATGACTATCGAATATTTTAGTAATATATCTAGATAAATAGCGAGTGAGAACACTGGCGAAGCGTAATTTTTTCCGTCATTCTTTTTTTACGGAGAGTGTACACTAGTATAATAAATAATAATTACTATTTTATTTTCTGGATAAATGTGAACTTACGATTTTTGTGTGGCACCTTGGAATACTTTGAAAGATTCCAGCGTCCAGTCATTGTCGAAGACGATCTTAATGAGATTTGATGTTTCCAGATATTTGACTTCAAGGTTTGTCACGTCGCCAATGTCGACGTTGGTCTTCAAGGTTGACTTGAAATTTTGGTGAGGAACCAATAATTTATTATTTCTGTTTAAAAAAAATAGAAAGAGAGACAAATATCGAATTATGGATGATATAAATCACAGATCATTCAGGAATAAGGCGGTCGGACTTTGTTTCGTGGTGATGCGAAGGGGCATTAATTCTGATCTGGGATGTCCCGGCAATACTTGACAGTAGCAAAAGGCGTTAGCATGAAGAGCAAGATGAAGGAAAAGAAAGAGAAAGAGAGGGTGAAGAAGAAGGATAACAGGTAAACGAAGAAGTAGAAGGAAAGGAGAGTGGGAGAAGGAAGAATTAACTAGAAACAGTAGGAGAGAAAAGGGAGAAAGGGAGAAGAAGAATTAGAAGAAGAAGAAGAAGAAGAAAAAGAAGAAGAAGAAAACGAAGAAGAAGGGAAGGAGGAGGATGGAGAAGGAAAAAGAAGAGTGAAAAAGACGAGGAGGAGGAAAGCAAGGAGGGAGAAGAAGAAAAAGAAGAAGAAGAAGAAGAAGAAGAAGGAGAAGGAGAAGAAGAAGAAGAAGAAGAAGAAGGGCGAAGAAGAGGAAAGAAGTGGATGAAATAGGGAGGGAGAGAAGGAGTAGAAAGATGGAGGAGAAGAAGAAAATGAGGAGAAAGAGGGGGAAAGGGAACAAGGGGAAGGAGAAAGAAAAAAAGGAAGCAGAAAAAGAAGAAGGATGGAGGAGGAGGGGAGAGAATGTGGGAAAAGATGGAGAAGAATAAAAAGAAGAGCAAGAAGAAGAGGAAGAAAGGAAGGAGGAAGAAGAAAAGAAGAAGAAGAAAAAGAGAGGAGGAAAACGAAGAAGAAAAAGAAGAGGAAGAAATAAGAGGAAAGATAACTGAATAAGTTGGAGGAGAAGAAATATTTGAAAGAGCAGAAGATGGGAAGGAACAGGAAGAAGAATGAAAATAACCGGAAATAGAAAGAGAAAGAAAGGAAGTAAAAATAGAAGTGGGAAAAGTTGAAAAGAAATACAAAATTAAAAAACAAAAAAATAAACAAAAGAAAAGTGTTAAAATGTCGAAAAAGAAAAAGAAGAAATGTTCCATAACCTCGTCCCGAATAAAAGGTGGACCCACCGTGACCCCAATCTCAAATCGTTCATAAATAAATAATAAATCGCCATCTGTCGCACGCAACAATAATCTGAGTATGCTTGTTACTCCGATGGTTGTTATAAGCTAAATTTCACTGATCCATCAATGATGTTGTAAAAAAAATAGAAAAGCGTGATTTAGTCATGTTTCCCAGCTACCAGATCCCAGCTATATAAATAAATAAAGCATACAATGGATATATCATTGAAGAAAGATCAAGAAGACAGATGGGCCGATCAGATAAGGACTGATACTGATATGCTGCTCCTGATAGCTGAAAGATTGGTCCAAGACCATGATAAGTGGTGGAATTTTGTTCTCAAGCATATGGCGAAGCTCTCTGGCTTATGCACATAAGTAAGTATGCCATTTTATAAACATCAATTCTTTGAAGTCTACGGGTGGATTCAGTTGGCTTCACCTAGGTCAACTGTGCTTGTGCAATGTGCATGCCATTCTCTCAGCGACTGGCATTCGACTACCACCAAGAAACCGGCACTGAGTTACTGCCATCTTAGGTTAAGGTTCCCAAACTCAAGAAAACAAAAATACCATTATTTTACGAAGAAAATATACGGAGGGCTCGAAACAGTACACGTCGCTGATGTATTACCAATGAGGGTAGCATCAACTCCATGGCACATTCAATACCACTAATGCAAAAGTATTGAATAAGGCTGAGAGACCAATTAATAAACTTATTAAAATTTGATTAAAACATTAATCACTAATAAGGTATCCCGCGGATTGCAGACAGACATTCAGCAGACCATGTATTTAAAAAACAGGAATACTTAATGAACAAACACGGTGTTACGAATTCTCTAGCCATAAAAGAAATAAACCTGTGGACCGTTAAACAAGTGTTGTTTTTTTATTCTAATACTGGGACTGCAAAACGTTGTTGCGACGTGTTCGTAACTACAGGGATGAATAGAGACGACGCGACCAACTACTACACATAAGACAAATGATGGTGTCAAATAGAGTCAGAGGGGGATTGAGAGGACATCAGACGACGCACTTGCCATTCGCTGCATGACGTACTTTATAACAGTGACTCACCCGGTCAGATCAATGGGTCCTGTATTTCCTTTCGTTCCAGTCAATGTCAAAATGATCCTTCCATTAATGGTACTTGCTCCAGCCAATTCGACCTGATAGTGATAGGCTGTGAAGGAGAGAAGAAAAAAGAAGTGGAAGACTGTAGTACGCCAAGATTCAAAAACGGAAATTACTTCGCTTTATAGTCGATAATACTTCTTTAAAATAATTCCGCTATGAAAAAAAAACATCTTGCATATAATATATAAAGTAAAGTCAGTTCCCCCTACATTAATGTTCGATAGATTTCGTAACAAAAGGTTCATACTCTCGCTATTTTATATTTACTCTTATTTTATTTATTGACACCGGGAAAATCAATGTATAGGGTACAATTTCCGATAATCACCGTTTCAGTATTAGTTTCCCGACTATGATTACTACCTTCGTATTTCATATGGACGCCATCTTTTTTTTCTTTTTTTTCGCATACGAAGCGTTAATATTATTCGTGGCAAGCTCTTGATATCAACTTTGCTACTGTTCCGGTTGCAAGTTTCATTCTTAGTTTTTTTGGTCCCCACGATTTTTGTTTTGTGGCATGTCCGCCCGTCCGTCCGGATTTTTCTCCGCAACCATCGATTGAATTTCTCTGAAATTTTGCATGAAGTTGTAACTTTGGTCAGGTTAGAAAGTGACATTCTCCGACTTTAAAAAAAAATCTGGTTAGCTCCCCAGGGGGTCAGAAGGCCCCGAAATGGCAAAAAATGACATTTTTTGCCCCATAACTTTTCATCCATCCATTCAATTTCTCTGAAACTTGGCAAAAATGTGGAGGCAATTGTTCCTAATAGAAAATAAGTATCGCTGACATTGGAAAAAATCTGGTTCGCGCCCCCAGGGGGTCAAAAGCCCCCAAAATGGCAAAAATTACTCTTTTCTCCCATAACGTTTGATTCATCCATTCAGTTTTTCTGAAAATTGGCCAAAATGTAGAGGCAATAGTTCTGGATATAAAATGAGCATCCTTGACCTCAGAAAAATTCTGGTTCGCGCCCACAGGGGGTCAAATGGGGGTCAAAAATGCCCCAAATTGCCCAAATTTATTGCATATTACACTCGCCACATCGAGTCACGTACATGGGGAGACCACGCACGCGCGGCTTGTTATTCTTATAATTCATACGTTCCTTTAATTTATTGATGACGCGATGTAAATACATTACTTATTACTTTCATTTTTTTAAACATTTTTTTTACCTTCGTTAACTTTACGGAATACTCACATTGGCTAAAATAAAATCTGTTATCATCGCCATCTTGTATTTTTACTTAAAAAAGAAAAAAAATCGTCTTGATAATTGCTGTTTACCTGTATTAAGAGATACTTATTCGATTTTTTTCTACTGCCACATCTGGGGAATGT
The DNA here is from genome assembly GCA_963556195.1 of Sepiola atlantica. Lineage (NCBI taxonomy): Eukaryota > Metazoa > Mollusca > Cephalopoda > Sepiida > Sepiolidae > Sepiola > Sepiola atlantica. Next base: position 200,993,592 of record OY744518.1, read on the forward strand.
GTCGCACTCTTTCCTTCCTTGACAGAGTACAAAATCAGCGTGGAAATCAAGTGGTGATCTTTTCTCTCCTCTACAAACACTTTCTCACAGAAGACACGTTGCTAGCCTCTCTCTACTCTATTGTTATTTCCCGAGCTTCAGTCTTTGTTTCCTCTTTGTAATGTTGCATAGTCCTCAACTTTTCGTACATTCTCTTCTTTCCTCGTCGCGTGGAGGGGGGTGTCGTCTAGTGGTTGAGTTCTTTCTTCGTTTCTGCACTACCGTGATCATCGCCGTCCGCTGTGTCTACAACAAAACCTTCATAATTCGATTCACGAGACAAACAACCTTTTAAACTTTGATTAGTTTATTTCAGACGTCAGTCTATCGTCGATCTTGGAGATGTTTCACCAACGTTAATGGAGAGACCAAATTACTACTCTATCGTAGTTAAGTCCTTAGCCATTCGAGGAGGGGGGAATAAGAAATCTCATACCTTTATTCTCTTAGGGAATTTAATTCCTCTAATCATTTAAGACTACATAGAGAAATACGTTTGTTTGACTTGCTTCCAAAAAACCAGATTGGCCAAACACAGTTTCCCACACAAAAGCCCGTGAAGTCACAGAACCCCTATGCACAGGTGCAGCTTGACCCTTAACCTGAGCTATTGTCAACGTGGTAGCCCTGTCAACGCCTGTGAGCTCCGACTGTGAGAACAGCTTTATTTTGCACTCGGTTGTACGGGTTCACCCGCACTAAATCGCGCAAGCCAAACCAAACGATCTCCCACACATACGTCCGGCCTCACAGGTCCATTATCTAACAGAAGACACGTTTCTAGTCTCTCTCTACGTCCCTGCTCTTGGCCTTTTGGCTAAGATCAAAGTGTAGTATCTGTTCCGATGGATACTGCACCCCATACTGGTGTTGTCTTGGCCTTCGGGTCTTGATTTATGCCGGTCAATGGGTCTGTCCTGTGCAGGTCTGGGAGGTCCACCTTCCCAGGCTTTGCCTCATCTCTTTGGGGAGGAGTAAGTTTATTGCTTACTGCCTGAGTCGCCCCTACCTGGGAATGCCGACGGGGCTGCCCAGGCAATTTTTAAATCCCACTCTTCCGACCCGACCTAGGGTCACATCTGACTTGTGGGAGTAAGATAAAAACTGGCCTTGTGCCTAACTCCTGGAGAGGAGTAAATCAATACTCTATTGTTATTTCCCGAGCTTCAGTCTTTGTTTCCTCTTTGTAAGACACTCATGACAAAAACTTGTTTTCTACCATAACAAAAAAAGACTTTTCTTTTCTCCGTTTATGTGCCTAGCGCCAGGAGGAATTTCCATGGACAGAGATTGTTTTGCAAACACATTACCGCGAGACTGCTTCCCTACTGATTACAACTTGGTCGTCTTCAAATCCAATATCAACAAATTCTTGTCAGGAGTTCCTTAGTTTCCTCAATTTTCCCGGGCAACACCAGAATATTTGTTTTGCTAGTTCCAAGTAACCCGTTTTGGGGCGCGCGTACCCCCACAAGTAATTCAACCTTTGGAATATCGATGCATTTTGAGAACAAACAAGTAGTTTTTTGTTTGTAACTTTACTTCAAAAATGTACTTGCTGCATGGTAACATTACGCGTGTGGCATGTTGTTGGTCTCTGTATGAAGACTAAGGATTCTGTATTAAGATAAAGGTCAAATATAGCCAATAGATACATTGACTAAAATTCGCAGGAAATATTTATTAAATTAATATTTTTTTATTTATTTTCATCATTCATTTTCTTATACTGCTGCTCAATCCTGTATATCGAGCATTGCCTATTCAAGATAGGATATAATTTAAAGATATAAGTTTTTATCTTTATTATTATTATTTCTCCATCATTCTATAACAAAGACCAATGTGTATTTATTTGTATATAAATAAATATATGTACTCCATCTCATCATGCAAAAGTTAGTAGGTTAAATACATGCCTTTTTCTAGCCCCTGGACAGAAATCATTTCAAGTGGTGATGGGAAACGAGAAGCAAATAGGAAGTCAGAAAACACCCAAAAGACTTACTCCACCGCCTAAAATGAATTTGGAAAGGTATGGTATGGTAGTTTTGTTTTACGGCATATCAACCCTTTTTGGGTTATTTAATGCCGAATCTGGTCATTATAGTAAAAGTTTTTATGCTTCAAGTTCTTTATATCTTCAAATGTTTAATCATCGTTTTTGGTTTGGTAGGTTTGTTTTACGGCATATCAACCCTTTTTGGGTTATTCAATGTCGAATCTGGTCATTATAGTAAAAGTTTTTATGCTTCAAGTTCTAAAAATAAAATAAAAAAGGGGAGGGAGAAAGGGAGAGGGGCTGTTGTTTTTGTTTTTGGTTTTGTAGAACATAATTAAGTTTTACAAAAAAACAAAAAAAAAAAAAAAAAAACGTCAATGTAGGTGAATTTCGTCTCAGGGAGTCACAGGGCAGCCTGATCTGGTATCACCAGGAATTTGGAAAGAAATCCCCCACTCTATAATAAAAAAGTGAACAGTGGATGATGTTTTTTTTCTTTAAGTCATCAGAAATGATAATAGTGTATATATGAAAAATTAAATTACTGACGTAATTCTATGATTTCATATATATATATATATATATATATATATATATATATATATATATATATATATATATATATATATATATATATATAGCGAGTGTGAACACTGACGAAGCGGGGTTTTTTTCGTCATTTTTTTTTTATTGAGGGTCTACATTAGTCTATATAAAGATACAATTTTATTCCAGGACAAGAAATACAATTTCAAACCAACAATAAATAAACAACCATGGCTGCCATTGTGAAGACAAACCAAAACAAGTCCAATTATTTATAAACAATAATATGATAGAAAGAGAAGCAAAGAGACAGATACAGACATAGGTAGATAGAGAGGGGGGAGAGAAAGAAAGAGAAGCAAAGAGACAGATACAGACATAGGTAGATACCAAGGGGGAGAGAAAGAAAGAGAGAGTCAACAGATGACGATTAGAACAGAAGTGACGCCACCGTTACTGACATAGCGTTGCCACGAACGATAGCCAGGGAGATGCGTTGGAACAACCAGGCTGACTCAACCTTTGGAATATCGATGCATTTTGAGAACAAACAAGTAGTTTTTTTGTAACTTTACTTCAAAAATGTACTTGCTGCATGTTAACATTACGTGTGTGGCATGCCAAGACGTTGAAATCCTCCGTCCAATGTCCTGAAAAAATTTAACAGTTTCGGGGCCAAGCACACCCGACGTTTCCACTGAAATTGGTTGGAAGACTATATTTGACGTTTTAGCTACACGAAGCATCGAAATTACAGGATGACCCACCAAAAAACGCCAAACATGGAATAGTAAATAACATTCACAATCCTTTCTACAATCCAAACTGTGACAATAAAGAGGAACACACACCATCAGGAAAAAGAAGGAAGTGCTTTGCATGTCGTATGCAAATTTAAAAAGGGCTTCTCTTCATAGGTGCAGGTGTTTATGCGATTTGCATATGTGGATATTAGGTGAAATAAATCAAGAGGACAGCTGTGAAGCAAAAAAGCGATTTTGGATTGGAGAGAGAGAAAGGCAGAAAGTTGGTTGCACGAAATTTGGTTGGAATGTGAAAGACAGCAAAAAAACGTTTGGAGAAAAAGGCAGAAAATGGGTTGCACGAAATTCGGTTCGGTTGAATTACAGTCAAAACTTTTCTTATTTTATTTTTCTGGCACAGTAAGTTAACAAAAACATATTTGACACATATAAACTTCACATATAAACTTCAGTCCGTGCTTTGACTGGTCCACCCCGTTTCAGTCATGAATGTTTAGCAGTTTTTGTTTAATCGCCGTTAAATAATATGCGGGAAGACTTTGGTGATCGTCACACAATAACAAATATATCAGTTTGTTTTTCTATTATGCTGTCAGTATGCAACACCTAATCTGCGTCGACTAACTTAAATCGAGCACTAATCCTATCTTTTGTAGAAAAGCCCCGCCACTAATAGAAAAATAAGTGACGTCAAAAAATAGTCCCGCCAATCATGCGCAGTACACACCATTGTTCTAATTTTGTGAATTCTGTCTAGAAATGCGTCGGGTAAAGATCAGGGCTATGATTTGGGTTAGGACAAGGTTAAGTTAGGGTTCGTTTTAAGTTAGGGTTAGGGGTTAGGGTTAGAAGAGGGTTAAGTTAGGGTTAGAGTCTAGATCTTCGCGTTGAGATCGATGAAACTTTTTATTTTATCTCGTCGTACACAGTGCATAATAAACGCCATCGTGGAACGAATCGCGGAATGATAGGACAACTATCCGTGTGGGGTTCTGTTGAGTCAGAAATATAAGTGAAACTAGCTTTTCTTTGCAAATACTCAATGAAATAAACGGATTACAATCGTCTTGAGTAAGTAATAAAAAATATTTATTACTACAAACCGCATTTTGTCTGTTTTGGGGTGGATGGGGTGACGTGGGTATGTTTTTGGCGAGCCCCTTCTACAAAAGTAAATTCGAATCATAGTCGGCTTTTGTGATTTGGGTGGCAATAAGCTCCCCCCCCCCGGGTCCCAGTACTCTTACCGTCTGTATTCATGTGGAGGCAGAAATATAAGTGAGACACTTTTTCTGCAAATACTCAATGACATGAAAGGATCCCAATCGTCTTGAGCAAATAATAAAAAGTATAATTGAACAGAATCGAACACTTACTACAGAAAGGTGATTTGTCAAAGGTTTCCAACATCTGAACGCCTCGTCCGAGAGCTTTGTCGGCATGGAATCCCATGCGACCGGTTTCTCCGCCATCATGTAAACATTTTCCGCTGTGGAGATCTTCGGGACTCGTACACGCGAAAGAATCGAACGGACACTTCGAGTTGATTGACTCAATAAACAAGGATTCAGCGCGACGATGGCTGCACATGAACTTTTCCCGGGCAACTGAAAAATAAAATATTGTATCTGATTATATACACGGTTTTTTTCAACGAGGCTCATACCAACCTCAAATTAAACGAAATTAAGAAAGTATTATTTTGTTAATATGAGTTCAGAGATCTAGACGGAGAAAGTTTTGTTTTGTTAATAAGAGTTCAAAAGTCTAAACAAAGAAAGTTTTTTGTTAAGAAGAGTTCAAAAGTCTTGACGAAGAAAATGTTTTGTTCGTATATACGTAGACTTGTGTGTGAGTTCTTGCGACTGACAAGCTGTCGTTATATTTAGACGTCTACGAGTGTGACTTGTGTTGCTTTCTCAGATGCCGATAGCCAGGTGCTACGGCCAGAGTTTCTCTTGTCTGTAAGAGTATGTGTTTTAATGTTATGACTAACAAGGGTTCATGTGGTCAGTTTACGTTCGATGACATTCCAGGCTAACCTTACTTTCGTATTAAGATTTTATGTAGTACGTAGTTTTTTCATCATTATTATTCAACTGTAGGTTTAACAATATTTTATCAACTGGGATTTTCAATGGTTTTGCGGAGAGTTTCGTCCATCAATGTCCTATTTTGGAGAAAAAGTTAGTTGAAACTAGCTTGAAACTACATGAAAATCGTTTCAAGTTTCGGGTGCAACGCTTTTTTTTTGGGGGGGGGGGGTTCGAGATATATGTCAACTTTTGATGTGATTTTTTTAATGCCTTTTAATGTGCAATTGTTTTAATCAAGTCCTCTTCTTAGTTTTTTTCTTATCTTCCTTCCTTCTGTATTCAGTTGATTTTTTTTTTCCATTACTATTAAGTGAACAATTTCTATGATGATCAGCGATGTTAAAATAAAGACTATATATTTTTCTTGATTGAGCTGTGAAACGCGCGTAAGATATGAAAAACTTTTGTTTGTAAGACGACGGAAAAAATACAGGTATTCGTCGAAGTCAGAAAATGGGGAAATTGAGAAAAATATATAAATAAAACTTATGGTTATGGATTAATTTTTCTTTTGGTTATTGGAATATATATATATATATATATATATATATATATATATATATATATGTGTGTGTGTGTGTGTGTCAGGTTGTATATGAAAAGAAATCTAATAAAGTACTCAATCATATAAGAGAGCTAATATAATTTATTTAGATACTGTATATTACATATTTCAGCAATGTACCGCGGTTTCATCCAAAAGGGCAGATTTAGACATACGTCTAAATCTGCCCTTTTGGATGAAACCGCGATACATTGCTGAAATATGTAATATACAGTATCTAAATAAATTATATATATATATATATATATATATATATATATATATATATATATATATATATATAGTAAGAAAATAATTCTCAAAGTACGAATCGGGATTTTCTCTCTTGTATCATTTCATTTTGAAATTATAATTGAGGGCAATTATTATTTCATGCACAAGTTATCACAGTACATTATTAGCTATTTATAAAAAAGAATTAAGAAGTTAGAACTGTTTTTTTATATTTACGGCCTTTGTCGTGGTTAATCAATCCTACAATTCCTCCCACAATAGATCCGGTGATTTTTGTTTTCGGGCAACCTGGTTGATACTGGCCGCCATTAGGATAAAAATCAACATGGCCGATTTTGCTGTGCATGCCAAAAGCGAAGTCAAAGCTGTTTCCGGTGTCGGTGTGGATAACGTCAACAAACTCAGCGTCGCTACGATCCAGATGGACGCTGGGACCGGTATTTTCGAAATAAGGGGCAGTAGGATCCAAACCTGGCAAGAGAAATAAAAATTGAATTAAAAAAACAAACAAACAAACAAACAAACAAAACAACGCGGACATTTTTGTTTTTGGGGGAAAATATGTATAAACTTCCCGAAAATTTATTTCCTGGATCCTCATCAAAGAAGACTATGTTAAATTACACAGGAAAATATTCATGAACATAATCTTCTCTTCCTAGCTATTGTTCGCCATGTTTATGACATCATGCCGCAAGTCTAAGTCTTGATAAAGAAAACAAAAACAACTCCACCCTCTTGATTTTTCATTGAAAAGTTTTGAAGAAAATTTACATTTCCTATCGACAACTTTTGTTTTGCATAAAGAAAGAAGTTCTTCATTCTCTAATTCTTTTACAAAAACTTTAAAGATTTAATCGATTGTAATTTCAACATTTATTGGCTTAATTTATTGACTAGAATGGAGACGGTTTATGAGAAAAGCAAATCTTCCCTAAACTATATAATGAATAATAATAATAAAATAATAATAATAATAATAATAATGATGATAATAACAATAATAATAATAATAATAACAACAACAACAATAATAATAAAATAGTAATAATAATAATAAATAAAAATACAAATAATAATAATAATAGTAATAATAATAAAAATAATAATAATAGCAGCAATAATAATAATAATAAAATTATAATAACAACAATAATAATAATAATAATAATAATAATAATAATAATGATAATACTACTACTACTACTACTACTACTACTAATAATAATAATCAAATAATAATAATAATAATAATAATGATAATAATAATAATAATAATAATGATGATGATGATGATGATTATTATTTTATTGTTATTATTATCATCATCATGATGATAATAATAATAATAAAATAATAATAATAATAATGATAATAATAATAATGATAATAATAATGATAATAATAATAATGATAATAATAATAATAATAATAATAATAAAATTATAATAATAATAATAATTATAATAATGATAATAATGATAATAATAATAATAATAATAATAATAATAATAATAATAATAAAATTATAATAATAATAATAATTATAATAATGATAATAATGATAATAATAATAATAATAATAATAATAATAATAATAATAATAATAATAATAAAAATAATAATAAGCAACGATGAAAACGGCAAAAATATTAAGGAATGTCCTCGAATGCAGAAAACAATCCACATAAACTATGAACGCTAATCATCCACATACAAATTGCAACAAAAGTAAAACAAAAACATGGAAGGAACACCACATGAAACCAAGAGAACTGAGACTGCTAGAAATGTTATAAACGGTGTCCCCCGAGGCTGATACCACACAAAATAATTGTGAAGACTCATGGAGGTTGGAAAGACCGAGGAGGGAGAGCACTAACCAGACTTCCACTGGAAGAGGGCGGAAAGTAATGGGACATTGGGGAGGCTTTTTGCCACTCAAATTCCAGAAAAGACCAATGGTCGTTGCTAGCGATAAATAAATGGTAACCGGCTGTTGCGATAACGCAAAGTCATTTCCTATAGTTATCGAAAGACGTGGAGAGTACTGGAAATCTGGGTAAACTTGTCACTCAGACTCCACCGGTTACTGTCAGTGAGCAATCACTGGTGACGACCTTTGTGAGAACTCCTAGTGTGTAACAACAACAAAATAATAATAATAATAATAATAATAATAATAATAATAATAATAATAATAATAATAATAATAATAATAATTAATAAATATCAAGATCTAAAATGGGAAATGGGAATTAGTTAGACTATGGAAGTGTAAAGAAGTAAAGGTGATCCCGTTGTAATTGGAGCGCTTGGAACCATAACGAAAAGCCACCATAAATGGCTTAGACAGATTGACGAGACAATTGCTTTTTCAATTCTGCAAACGGCTTGCCTATTAGGAACGGCGAAAGTGTTAAGGTACAGCTTGAATATCTATCGTCAAGGGAATTGACTTGATGTTAAAAAAAACAAACAAAAAAAACAAAACTCCAACTAAAAACATCCAAAAGTTGAGACTACTATGAATAATAATAATAATAATAATAATAATAATAATAATAATAATAATAATAATAATAATAAAACTACTACTAATAATAATATCGAAAATATTATACGATGAAGAAATGTCGAAACGCAACGGTTTGCTTACCACATGCCTCTGATATGACGCCAATCGTCAAACAATGGACAATGAAATAGACAAATTAATCAAATAGTTTTGAAAGTGATTAAGTAAATCTAAATTAAAAATATCGTATCAGAAATTAAAGACAAAGTACAGAAACCGTCAGGCTGACATAGGCGATTGTTTTATAAGATTTATTAGACTTAGTCAAACACACCTTTAGTTACAAGTAAGTTATTTAATTTTCTATTGACTTATTTACTAATTTTTGTTCCTGTTTTCCTTGATTGACACTAAAACTGACATGCTGGCGTTGGGATCGCTTTTTTCTTAATGCATGGACTAACCCAGATCACGTGACGACGATGGTGCTCAACGATTGGTTGATTTAGCCACATGAGCACCGATATAAAAGTTGTGACTCACACACCACATCCACTCACCCCCCTTCTTTCGCGCTAAATCTTAGGATTCAAAAAAATTCCGACTCTGACACCTTATTTTTAACAGGGTTGCGGAGTCGGAAAGTATAATATCCGACTTTGACTCCGACCTCTAGGATTCCAAAAATTCCGACTCCGACTCCGACTTCTAGAATTCCTAAATATCCGACTCTGGCTCCTTACCTTAAAGTCTTCCAATAGTCAGACTGTCTGTTGATTATTCGGAGATGAACAAATTCGACTCCAACTCTGACTCTTAGCATTCTTACGAGTCCGGCTCTTACTCTGACTCTGACTCCTTCCAACCCCTCCGACTCCCTCCGACTCTGATACCCCAATCCTGGTGCAAATTACGCAGTTTCAGTTTTGCATACGGTTGAGCGCAAGCAACAACAGGTTTGACTTTCAATTATAATAGAAACACTTTTAAAAACCAGACTAAAATATTGGCAGGACCTGCTGATTCGGAGATCAACAATTAAAAACTGATGCGATAGCAGACAGACGCACAATTATATTTTAGTGGGCTTCACACTCACCGGAGCTTAATTCCCTCATACTTTTTATTTTAATATGTGGTGCTATCTCAAAGATAATGTCCATCAAAACAATGCCCAAACAATTCTTGAACTAAAGAAGGCCATCACAGCTCCAAATAATGGCAGTGCCGAGAAAGGTGTGTGTCAGAGTTATTAACAAATTTTTACGTCGTAGCCAGGTGTGCTAATCATCAAACGGCGATAAAACAAAGACTGTGGGACATTCATGATTGGAACTTGGTGGGCAAGTCAGGCATAGACTGAAGTTTATTTGTACCAAATATGGCTTGAATGTCTATTTTATTAACCATTTTCATTGGTGGCATTTTTGAGTCATACTGGTTATGCTTATTTACAGAAATAGAAATGTCCTATAACACAATAAAACACAAATCGGCATTTTAAAAGCATAGTTTGTGTTAGAATTCCTTTTATGGTGTCAGTCAACGGACAATGTCAGAATCGTTTATTATTGAGTAAAATTTAATGTGGAATCTAATAGTAGTTTTAGTTTTCTATCAGTGCTAATCATAGAATTGGTATTGCATAGCAAACCAGCACTCCAAAATTTGGATGGTATAGAATGAGTATCGCATATCTAATCAGCACTCCAAAATTTGGATGGTACAGAATGGGTATCACATATCAAATCAGCACTCCAAAATTTGGATGGTATAGAATGAGTATCGCATATCAAATCAGCACTCCAAAGTTTTGTTAAAGTTTCAATTTTTTGCTGGTTTAAATTTTTTCGTAGACCAAAGTTAAAGTCAACTGACGGACTGGACTTACCTGTGATCCTGTCGAGGCCTTGGAGTCTTTCGCCAGCGTACCCGGCAATGTGAGCGCCGACATTGCTACCAATCAAATGGAAGGTCATCAGATTAGCCTCACGGAGCTCTGTCAGTTTTGTTAGGAGGACAGCGATTTCAGCACCAACCACACGGGCATTGGCACAAGCCTTGCCGTAGGTAACCTCGGCACCTTTCTTCCAGTCAACGACGAAAACATTGTAGTCGTCCTTAAAAAAAAGAAAACATTTCATGCTATAAATATGCTATTTCTCTACCTCTGTCTGTCTGTCTGTCTGCCTGTCCGTCTATCTGTGTGTGTGTATGTGTGTGTGTCTCTCTCTCTTTCTTTCTTTCTTTCTCTCTTTCTCTCTCTCTCTCTCTCTTGGTTTACCTGTTCTCCGATGCAATTAAAAACAATGTCCTATAACACAATAAAACACAAATCGGCATTTTGAAAGCATAGTTTGTGTTAGAATTTCTTTTTATGGCGTCAGTCAACGGACAATGCCGGAATCGTTTATTATTGAGTAAAATTTAATGTGGAATCTAATAGTAGTTTTAGTTTTCTATCAGTGCTAATCATGGTATTGTAGGGTCTGTGTTTGCTTCGGACATAAATAAACAACAAATACGACGTGTTGCTTTATTTTATTTGATATATAACAAAGCCCTGTAACAAGATTAAACACATTTTTTCCAATGAGGCGACACTCTCCGTAGCAGCTGGAAAGTTGTATGAAAAAGAGAGAGAGAGTGCCACTTCTCTTCCTTTACAGTCTTGTCTCAGATCTGCGTGAAGCACATAAATGCAATCACTTTGTTGTTCGATATGACGACTAGAAGCCTTTTACCCGAACTTGCCATCAGACGACGATAATCGCGTTCCAAAATGAACAGCTGCAGTTCTCGTCCGCACCGACTCGGCGATAACAGTCTAGAAATATTTATTTGCCTCAGTCTAGAAATATTTATCCTTTCTAACTGAGGGCAGAATTAATAGTTCACTTTGATCCTTGTCATATAGTAATCAGTTTGAATAATCGGTCCTGGGTGTGAGCTTAAAGTGCATCCAGTGGTGGGACCCCAATTTAGGAGCCTGAAGAGCGTGGAGAAACCAACCCCTTACTCTAATCGTGTCTATGGGTCAAGTAGAAACTCTTATTAAAAACTTGTTAGAACAACTAAAGAAAACGTAATTACGTCCCTTGAACCATTTCGGAGGTATCGCCCTTGGAAATAAAGAGATACCTGGAGAGAAAGTAAACACGGACCACGGATTTAGACTGTAAATATCAAATCGCATACGAGTTATTAATTATTATAACCTAAATTACCAGGTTACAAAAAAACTTGTGGCGGAAGTGATGACCTTGAACCAGAATCGAGCGGTGGAGGTGGCTCCGACTTACTTCATCCCCGCAGTAAAAGTGTTCGTCCGCCCTTTGCCTGGCTTAGAGATGGAAAAGGAAATAAGTTTTGGCTTCATAGTTTTCTAATGAGGATCGAACTCGCGACCTCGAAGTAACAAATCCACTTGTTGCTGCACAATAATATGTGGATTCATCTTGACGACAAATAGTGAGTCAGCGAATTATGTTTCTTTTTGATTGGTTAAACGGAATTAACTGAGAGGGGAAATCTGCTAATAAAAAGGGAAGAAAAGAAGGGAAGAAAAAAAGGGAAAGAAAAAGGGAAAAAGGGGGAGAGAGAATCTGAAGAAGATAGAAGTGAGTGTCGGAGTGAGATTTTGCTGTGAGCCGAATTATTTTCGTTTATTGAAGCTCGAAGTTATACAGAGGTTTTTGGTGCTTCTACAGGATTTGAACCGAACTGCGTTGTTTTTTTCTTTAACGTTTGGAGTCTAGTAATATACTTCCAAATCCCCGTTCGCAAGACTTTATTTATAAGATATAAGCCTGCAAAAAAAAACCATCAATCTACATGCTGGCAAACCGAACCACCTGTTTAAATCAATAAAAAGCTTTGTATTAAAATGTTTCTTTTGCTTTTTTATTCAACTATTTCAGCGTTCTTTTTTTTTGGGGGGGGGCAAAAATCATAGGCATTCGACAAAACACGTAAAGGTCAACGACTTCTGCCGAACGATCATCATGGGAATTCACAGATCACTACATGGGTAGGAATGGCGCCAGAACGTTTTATGCTAAGAGGAAATACGTCGTTTGTTGTTTCGATAATTATTATTTACTTCCTCTTCAGGAGGTTAGGCACAAGACCATTTTATCTTACTCCCACAACGTAAGATGGGACCCACGGTCGGGTCGGAAAGTGGGGCTTGAAAAGCCAGCGCACGAGAAGGTGAGCACTCTGGCCATTAAAAATTACCTGGGCAGCCCCGTCGGCATTCCCCGGTAGGGGCGCCTCAGGCAGTAAGCAATAAACTTACTTCTCCCCAAAGAGGGGAGGCAAAGCCAGGGAGGGTGGACCTCCAAAACTGCACAGGACAAACCCACAGACCGGCGGAATCAAGCCCTGAAGGACAAGACGACACCGGTCTATAGGGTGCAAATTAAGTCAGAAGAGACTCTAATTCCAGAAGTCACATTCGAAGCACGTGCCGGGGAAAGTATAATTTACTTTTTAATTACAATCACTAATCGATTAAGCTCTAATAACTTTTAGATTATCAAAAGAAATTTGGAAATAATATTTATCTAATTTTCATGAGGTTCGGTAATTATTGCCCGTTCACTTTCAGGTTTGATTAAAATCGACATTAACGAACCTCAGTTTTCAAGAACACGTTTTCCACGTTTAACTTTTCGTAAACATCCGTAACAACTTCCACTACTGTCAGAATTTAAAAAATCGTATTTTTCTATGTTTTATACAAGGGGTTCCTTTTTACAATATAAATAAAATGGTAAAACGGTCTTCGACTTTCTGCCACAAGTAAAATTACAATCAATTCTTCTCGGATTCTCTTTAATCGTTCCCTCCAATAATCTATGTCAAACATCGATGTTGGTAGATCCGCCAGATGGCATCTAGAGTATTTTACAAGTTGGTCAATGTAGGTGTGATGAAGTATTCCAAAAAAGTTTTACCGCATAATGGATTAAGGGATGCTGCCAAGCTGACTGTAACATACTCGTTTTCAAGTCTATAAATAAAACCAATTTTTGCTGAGCCGTCCTCTTGAATAATCACATTCTGCTCAATTTCAACCATCATTACCAATCTTCACAATGTTGTCTCACCATCCACCCGACAAACTCATTAACCCTTATTCTCGAGTAGCCTTTGGGCCTTGATAAGCTGTGACTCATTATTAAAAAAAGAGTTAGGATTAAGGTTATGGTTAGGATTAGTGTTAGGATTAGGGTCAGGCTTAGAGTAAAGATTAGGATTAGGATTAGGATGCGCTTATTACTCAGAAGTTCTGACCTCTTTCCCCGAGGTCTTCTCTCTCTCTCTCCCTCTCTCTCTCTCCTCCTCCCCTCTCTCTCTCTATCCCCTCTCTCTTAGACCGAGACAGGAGGAAAGTATCGATATAGGCATTTATTGGTTGGGCGTTTCTAAGTAATGTTCAATGTAACTCGTAACATCTTCATGTATATTCCGCCAGGTGATGATTCTTGCTGTTTCGTTAGTGTCCAAGTCATCGAGCCACAGGCTACACCGTGGCTCTAAAAATCCCCTTATAAGATTGTCATAGAAGAAAGTCTTCTAGATAACGCGCAGTCTATCAAGCATTCCCCAGGCCTTGCCTCTGTACAGATACAAGGTAGAATTGCAAACAATCGACACAAACACACTTTTGGAAATGTGGTCTCCTTACCATCCTTATGTATGTTCCGTGAAATGATGCGTCTTACTGTTTGGTCAGTGCCCAAGCTGTCGAGTCGTAGAACATGACTGGTTCCACCATGGCCCTAAAAAGTACCCTTTAAGATTGTCAGAGAATGAGGAATTCCAGATAGTTGCATCATCAGACTTAGCTTCTGGACAATGCGACGAGACCCGCAGACAGCCGACCATTTTTAGCATGGCACCTTTTCTATACCACGTAAGTTGTAGTTTATTTGACGTTGTCCAATACATTCTCCATGCCGACCCTGGCAACACATGTGCATTTCGATGGTGTTTGGAGTTCTTTAAGGATTCTCCGCTGATAACAAGTGGATCGTCTGGAAATCCAATGTCAACACATTTCTTGTCATAAACTGCCCCTTAAGTAATCAAACGGAGTTCATACCATTGTTCAAGATTAGTACTCCCGTAGTGTTCCTCATATTTCCGGTTTGCACTTAGAAAATTTTAAAATAAATATTATTGCGTTTTATGTAAGATCCGGCATAATCTCGTCGAAATACCGATTCTCGTTATATCACAGAAGTTAAGCGATCTTGAGCCTGGTCAGTACCGGATGGATGACCATTTGTGAATATCAGGCGCTGTATACGCATACAGGTTTGGCGATCTGTATACATATCCAGCCATTAGAACAAAACATGACAAAGTCACAGCACCACATCTGAAGCTCGGAATTTGTCAACGTTTCAATTACTGGCATAAGATGAATCAAGTCAGTCAAGTCAAGTATCCAGAAAAACTTACGTGTCTCAGGAGTTCAGAGACGGCTTCATGGACCCAGGTTTTGTCCGTGGAACTCTTATAACCATGGATGACGAACTTTGTGTTTTTTGACGGGTCAAAGGTCATGTTCATAATACCCTCTTCGTCATTGTAGACAATAGGCACGCCTTGTCGATCAGCCCTACAAAACAAACAAAACAATTAATGACTTAATTTCTCTAAATGAATTAAATTTGATAGAAATTCACATTGGGAACGCAAACCAGAAGCGCTCGCACCGATAGTCGAACCTTTTTTGGGATATTAGACGCGTTTGCATTTTTAAAATACCGTTTATGGTATAGAAAGTAACTGCCAAATTTGACAAGTGTGTGAATAGAAAAAAAATCGGAAGTAGGAATGTATAACCATGCCAGCGTCCTATTCAACTGACCACCCGAAACGTTTGTGCTGTTTATTTTTTTTATTATTCCTTCCTTATCTTCTTGGCCATGTCGGAATTATAGTGTAGTCGACTACATTGTTTCACAGCTTACTACCGGAATTGGCCTTCTTCGGTAGCCGGGGAGCGATGCATATCTCACATGATTTCCGTACATAATAAAAACAAACGCAGTCATAGAAATTGTATACTAGACTTGTTGAACACGGGTGTGTAAGTGTGTCGTTGGGATCCTGTCGTTAGTGTCTCTAATTTTTAGCCAAGCCTTCCATCTCCCAAGTCCAGGGTATCAGCTAAGGCTCATTGTGAGGTATCTGCCTTAAGACCCACTTCTCGTTGTTCTCCTGAACCCATCTGATTCAACAATCACTACCCCCCCCCCAAATATATCTACTTTCAACCGGAAACTGGATACATTCGATTATTTCACAGCTTACTACCGGAATTGTCGTTCTTCGCTTGTTCCTCAATTTACTTTCATCTGAAACTAGATACCGCCTTCGGAATTTTTTATCTTGACTCCTCCCCCGGCTAACTGCTTATGACGTCACTTCGTCTGTATAACTCAATGGATCTGTCGCTTTCATATTTTCATTTATTTCTCTAGCCAATCACTCCCGCCTCTCTCGGTTGTAGGAAGGGGCGCTATATAGTGTAACAAAAAGACGACTTCCACTTCTTGGCGTCACTTTCTTCAACACGTTCGCTATTTTCCTAACCTTAATTTCTACTAGAAATTACCTATTTGCATAATCAACAAGAACGCAAAACAAAAGTGCACATGCCGAAAATAATCGCTAACATTATTGTATATTTGGCGGCTTTGAATCTATCTGAAGACATAGCCGTAGGAAGTAACTGTGAAGCGTTCAATAAGCGAAGTTTGGCATGTATGAAAGAGAAAAAAATCGGAAGCAGAAAAAACGACTTCCTGTTCGTAACGTCACTTCCTTGAACACGTTCGCTAAATTCCTAAACTTCATCTATACTTGAAATTTCCCTATTTACGTAACCAACAAGAACGCAAAACGAAAGTTCATATACCGACATACACTACTTATATTGTTGTATATTGGGCGGCTTTGTATCTATTTGAGGATATATCCATAGGAAGTAAGTGTCAAGCGTTAAATAAGACATGTTGGACAAATTTGCGAATAGAAAAACTCGGAAGTAGGCCAAACAACTTCCTATCGTAACGTCTCGTCCTTGAACACGTTTGTTAAATTACTAACCTTAATTATTAATGGAAACATCCTATGTACCTTATCAACAAGAACGAAAAACAGAAGTGCATATACCGACAGACATCGCTAATATTGTTGTATATTGGGCGGTGTTGAATCTAGGGATGTAGGAAGTAACTGTCATGCGTTTAATAAGCCAAGTTTGACATGCATGAAATAGAAAAAATCAGAAGCAGGAAACACGACTTCCTGTTCGTAACGTCACTTCCTTGAACACGTTCGCTAAATTTTTAACCTTAATTTCTCGCATAAATTTCCCATTTATGTAATAAGAAAGAACGCAAAACAGAAATTTGAATATATATTTGAATCTATCCAAGGACAAATATCAACGTTATACTTCAGTTTCAGTTTAAAAATAGTTCCACCATGTTGTAAATTTATTTTAATTTTATTTATAACAAAGCCCTGTAACAAGGTTAAACACAACAATCTATCTCTGGATATGTAAATTTACCTCAATATTATTTATACCCACATAATAAATCATTGTGAGAACAAACTCATTTTTTCAATCTATCAGGAAACTAACAATGCTCATTTCAGGTATTATACTCAAGAAATGCCCGATTTTCTGTCCTGGTTGCTAAAGTGTTTTCATGTTGCGAGTAAGGAATTCTTTTGATACATCCAACATGTTAGGCATATGTTAGATATTTAACAGTAGATCCCTTAGGATATAATTTATTTATGTGAGAATAACAGGAAATGGAATGGTCAAGGAGTTAGCAGAAGTCAACTTGATGAACCCGGAATTTATTAAACACAGATACGACATCATATGGCTCAAAGAGAAAAAGAGAATCGGTTTGGAAGCACGCATAGGTACCGGGCGTGTAATGACATGGACTGAGAAAGTATGGCTCATAAGGCATATACTTCTTGGATATTGAGCGGGTAGATTCCCTAGTATATAATTTAGTTAATTCAGAATAACAGGAAAGTGAATCACTGAGAAGTTAGCTGAGATCAACTTTATGATCCCGAGTGGAAAATTGTTGAGGCTGTGAGAATATATTAGACACAGATATGACGTTACATGGCTCAAAGAGAGGAGGTGACAGAAAAGTCAGTCCGCTGGGAAGCAGGCGAAGCGTTCGAAT
>OY744518.1:201016600-201096600 GCA_963556195.1 Sepiola atlantica
AGTAGGAAAAATGGCACGAGTGATAAATATAGATGAAAATCTTGGATAAAATGCATAAAGGGAAGACAATAAATTTGTCAAATAAAAATGGTATATCTATATTTAAAAGTGGACGAGAATTCTCCGCTAAATCCCACCTCCCTCCAAAATGAAATTCTACCTTTATAGATGATTTGATAATCGGAATCGGTAATTGTATCGGGATCGGGAATTGAGGAAAGAATCAGTAATTGTATCGGAATCGGGGAAATATTTGAATCGATAGTTTATGAGCAATCATTTATTTGTATAGATTGAAATTCAGATCAGTATGTAGAATTCTTGTATTTGATCAGACAATCCCAAGGCAGAAGTGTGTCCGCAAGTTGAATGTGTAACAAAAATCTCACACTGTCTGGAGTTCGAGAGCTTCGAGGTCTTCTAGGCGACTTTCTTTTGAGTGCTGAATTTGCGGCACTGAAATTTGCTACACATAGCAGCATTGTTTTTTTTTTATTATGCGGAACACCATCATTCCGACCTGACATGTAATGAGCTGGAAAAGCCCTCTGAGTTGCAATTACAGATTCGACATTCTTCAAAAACGTTTCTACAGCAAAAGCACGACGTGGACCAGTCCGAAGCATATAGATTCATGAGGGCATCTAAGCAAAATTGTAAGACTAAACGTGATGTAGAGTAAGCTGGTACCCCTTCCTGAGATTGGAGAATGAGATGCTCCAAGGGCGATGAAAGGGAGGCAACTCTCACGACCACGACATGAGGAGGCAAGTCATTCAAGTCACCGTTTGGACCGTGTACGACTCTCGACATATTTCTATTATATGTTACCGACTTTTTCCAAAATAGGTCCAATAAACATCATAATAAAATGCAAATATCATTGGCACTTGCATAAGTTTATTAACAAAACATATGTGACAGTTTAAAATGCGCGCGGTATTTCTGCCGCACCCTGTATACGGATGATCTGAAACTATTTGCTGGGGCAAGAAAGCAGCTAGAAACACTAACATACGCACTCAGAATCGTTAACCAGGAAATTCGAATGGAACTCGATATGAAAAGGTATACACTACTTGAAATAAAGAAGGGAAAACTTGAAACAGCAGAGAGCATAGAGTTGGCCAATCGAGAGATGGTGAAGGGCGCTTGGTAAACATGATACCTATATCTGTGAGTTCTTTAAGTGGACGCCATTTAACAAACATATACAAAAGAAAATAGTAGAAGAGAATACCCGAGAATGAACAGGAAATCTCCTTGAAACTAAATTATATAGCATGAACTTTGAAAAAAAAAGAATAAACACTTGAACAGTATCCTTAGTAAAATACTCTGGACCGTTTATAAGTTAGATAAAAGAAGAACTTAAGTAGCTGGACCAAAGAACCAGAAAACTAATGACCATGTGCAATGTACTGCACCCGAAGGATGATACTGACAGATGTAGAAAGGAGAGAAGGGGGAAAAGGACTGTTAAATATAGTGTGACGATAAAAAGGAACACCTACCGGCTGAGAAGAGTATGCAATGCTTTGCACGTGACTGTCCATCTACGTATTGGAGACTTTTGCAGTTGTAATTAATTAGCATATGAGTGGGTCAGCTGAGGTAAATGGAAGAAAAAGGGGTGGCACTGGTGCTAGAAAATCTGTTTGATTGTCTGTGAAACCTTTTTTTTAATGCGTGAACGATGCGATAAAAGAACTAGTCAATAAAATGCATAACGCGAAATACAAAAAAAAGAGCTGATTACCGCTGCCAAAAGCACTAGAAAAATGAACACTACAAAGAGCAGCGAAACGGGAAACAAAAAAACAAACAAAAAAAACCCGGGAAACGCAAATTGTGAAGCATAGCAGCTACATGGACAATTTATACGATTGATTAAACAAATAGCACAACATACATGAATATGACTACGAAAAGGACACTTGAACAGAGAAACGACATTGCACCTGACAGCCGCACAACAAACTAAAAAGCAATCAGAACGAACTAGACGAAAGCTAAGATAGACATAACCCAGGTAAACAGTAAATCTAGACTCCGTGGATGAGGAGACGAAACGAGAAAACACATCATCAACAAACTAGTACAAAAAGAATTATAAAAACAGATATGGCTGTGTTGAGAGGTTGGTTCGCTGGGAATTATGAAAACGAATGAACTTTGAACATCTAGACGAATAGTAAAAGTATAAACCTTAGCCAGTATTGGAAAATGAAAGATATACATTTTTATCACGGCATAGAAACTAAGCAGATACATGGAACTTGTTAGAGAACTGAAGATAGTGGCGTGCAGATTGGGTGGGGGTGGGGGGGGGGTGATCCCGGACATCCAAATTATTCAAACTATTTCCCTTTCTCATAATATTTCCCAGTACTAGAACTTATACTTAAGTCTTTGAAACATATAATAAAGGATTTGATCACGAGCAACACCAGGACATCACAGACCTCTCCACGCCTCTGACTGAAAGGGAATATCAAACATGAAGAAAGTTATTGTAATACCAAATAATTATAAGATCACTAGAACTAGTTCCGAAAAAAAACTGAAATAAAAAATAACTACAAGAAATTGGAATAAAATGTAGGATTAAAAACAGCTAAAGTATTAAGAAAATCCTTGAGAGCGGAAACCAACCTACATAACTAGATAACAACGAACAATCCCAGGTAAGGTGAAATAGAAATAGAACACAATATTGTAGTTACATCCGAACTGGTGCATCGACCACTCTTGGACAAAAAAGAAATCTCTAACCTAATAGGGGCCGCATTGTCTACAAAGCTCCAGCCTCTGTCCCTTCGCCGCAATGTTGCATTCCTGTGCTTGTTTTACAAGTACTTCCACAGAATGTGCTCCGATGAACTTACTGCACGTGTCCCCCCCCCTTAGCTGAAATATCCCCGCCAACTCAACAAACAGCAAAATCCACCCCATTCACTTCAGAGATCTTCAGATGATGGAAACTTTCTACTCAGATAGCTTTTATCCTCGAACCACTTTACTTTGGAATTCCCTCCCTTCACCCTGTTTCTCCGACTATACCAACATGCAGAAATTAAAATGTAATGTGAACAAACATCTTGCTGCACAACCCCAAACTTCGGACGTCCCCTATAAATCTGGCTCCTAATTAATAATAGTCCCTTAGGTCTCAGCGGCAATATGCCTTGTTTGGAATTGATAAAAGTTTTTAAAAATAAAATAAAGGTAAAAGAACATTGCACGAATCCAAGGGAATCGAAAGTGACAGGGTGGGGGGAAAATCCCATAATATGACATAATAATCATCGAATTCTAGAGAATGTCATCCGTTATTATCAGTGAGAACTAAATGGTAAATGGCTGATGCGATAACGCAAAACGAATTGCTATGGTTATCGAAAGATGCAGACAGTACTAGAAATATAAGGAGACCTGTTACTCAGACTCCTAGGAAAACCACTTGTTTTTATCAGTGAGCGATCACTGGCAAAAATTCGTGTAAAAATTCATAGTGATTTAGAAATAATAAATAAAAAAATAACAGTTGTCTGGAGCGAACTAAGTCATTTTTAATATAAATTGTAGCGAGATATGTTATTATATTGCCTATAACACGGTACAACATTAACAAATGAAAACTGGCTAGTCTGAAGAAATGTTTGATTTGTCAGCTTAAATGCTGTTACGGTCTGATTTTGTAAATCCGACAAGATAGGTATATATATATATATATATATATATATATATATATATATATATATATATATATATATAATATTAACCATTTATTACCTACAGACATCGATGTTTCATGCTAACGCAATCTTCAGTGCAGGAAGTTAATTCTCAACGGTCGGCGGGCTCGAACTCCGATCACAAATCGCCACTGCCATAGGGAATTAGCTAATAATTAAAGAGGAATTTAACTTTGTAAATAGCGAGTCGGCGGCTAATTTACACGAGCCGTTAAAGTTATCAACAAACTGTGTTTGGATCTTGCATATATATATGCAAACGTTGTTAAAAATAACAGAAATTCGTCTGTTTAATTATACCATTTTTAAATATTTTTTTCTAATTGTCTTTCTTGTATTAAAATCAAAAATATTAGTAAATGCCCCATAGGTATCACAGAAGTTTTCGATTGTTCGTCGAATCATCCATAGGTGTCAAAAGCAAATGAACAAAAGAGCTGGAGAAAGAAGATCATTTTTAAAAAGAAAGTGAGGTGGGGGGGGGGGGGGTGAACAAATGGGAAACAGAAACATGATCATAGCTACAGAAAGAGCACTTGGAAAGAGATGTGGCATCGCTACTGAGAGCGACATAGACTGAATAAAAACGCCAAGATAGACAACAGTGAGCCGAACAGCAAATGTAGACTCTGTCGACAAAGAGACGAAACGGTAAACCACATCATGTGTGAAGGCAAAAAGCTAACCCCTAAAAGAATGCAAAAAACTGGGTTGGGAAGGAAATCAACTTGAGAAGCAATGAGTGCTGGTAATCTGGGGGTAAGCTTGCCACCCAGCGTCCAGCGAACATCACCTGGTTTTACCAGTGAGCGATCACTTGCAAAGACACGTGTGAGAACGAATAAAAAATCCTCCTCCTCCTCCTCCTCTTCTTCTTTTTCCTACTACTACTACTACTACTACTACTACTACTACTACTACTACTACTACTACTACTACTACTACTACTACTCATAATAACAATACGCAATATTAACATGCAATGTTTGTTATACATATATAAAGAGGTGGCATTTACCAAAGAAGATGTGTTGTATACTTTATACAATGATTTAAAAAAGGTTTTCATAAATTATTGACCGAAATGATAAATTTCGATTTTTTAAAATCTTTTGTAGGAGCACCCCACCTAAAATATCTCCACCACGCAATATGCAAGTTGTAGCAAAAAAATATCTTCTATTGTTTACTCATTGAGTATTTGCATAAAAAAGATCGTTTTCGCTTATATTTCCGCCTCCACATAAACTCATACAGGTAGCTCTCCATCATTCCGCGATGCGTTCTACAGTGGCTTTTATTCCTCATATTGTACAGCCAAACCCTAACCGTAACACAGCGCATGTATAGATAGAACTTACAAAAGTAAGCCAAGTGCGCGTGTGCGCAGTGCGCATGACTGGTGGCGAAACATTTTTTGTAAAATTATTTTTTCTGTTAGCGGCGAGGCTCTTCTACAAAGGACTCGAATTTGCTCTTTTTAAAGCAACAGCTTTGTGTGTAAATTTTATGAAAATACACACACATAAAAAAACAAAACCAAACAAATTGTATTTTCTATATATTGATTCAGAGAAAACAAATTACGCGCGGAGAGCGCATATATTTACTAGCAATAGTTATAATAAAGTAACAATTAAAAGAAAAGAAGAGCAGCCATTTACCTTCGGCTGTTGTGAAAGCACCCAGGAAAGCAATAAGAGTTATCCCCCACATTTTGCTTCTTTTTCTCGGCACGGCAGATGACAATACTGAGAAAAGGGGACACGCGTTTCCGTTTTTATAGGCAACCGTCAAAGCGAGTGTCTTTTGCTTCTTTCTTTTCTTTCCCCCTTTCCTTTCTTTCGTTTCGTTTCGTTTCTTTCGTTTCTTTATTTGTGTACTAGCTGGTGAGTTCACGGCCGTCTGATAAGACCACTATCTTATATCATTGGTGTGAAGCACACGCAAAAATAATGTCTGGGAAACGAGGGATTGCGATCCAGCTGACATGTTTTTTTTGTGTGCGTTTGCTCATAGCAATTCACGAGTCACATTGTCAAAAAATACTCATTCGAAAAGACCTTCGTTCCCTGACTAAGATCAAAGTGTAGTTCCACAGTATTCAAGTGCCTTCTATCCTAGCTTCTTTTGATGAGAGTAAGTGTAGTATCTGATGGATACTGCACCCTATAGACCGGTGTCGTCTTGTCCTTCGGGGCTTGATACCACCTGTCTGCGGGTTTGTCCTGTGCAGTTCTAGGAGGTGCACTCTCCCAGGCTTTGCCTCCCCTCTTTGGAGAGGAGTAAGTTTATTGCTTAATGCCGACGGGGCTGCCCAGGCAATTTTTAATGGCCAGAGTGCTCACTTTCTCGGGCGCTGGCTTTTCAAACCCCACTTTCCCGACCCGATCTTGGGTCACATCTTACCTTGTGGGAGTAAGATAAAACTGGCCTTGTGCCTAACTCTTGGAGAGGAGTAAATAAACAGTGTCCGTGTGAGGGGGTGGGGGCTTAGTAATGTCTGATTTGGCAAGTTACTGATATGCTGAGAGACTGGCTATCCTGTGGAACCTTGATATAGTAGTCTCCGTGGGTCGAGAGTGCCTTTCGGGACCTTATTCCTAGCCCATCGATCAAAGGGGCGTCATAAGCATAGGGGTGAACTGCAGTTCTTCGCCGAGTGCTGAACCAATCTAAGAAAGCTTTCTCCGTCCAATGACGTTTCACGTCTAGAAAGTTAATATACAAGGATTTAGTTAGTGGAGAGTTCCGCTTCAATCCGCTGGGAAAGAGACTGGCGATTGATCCAGGACGCTTACCCGTCAATGGCATACCTTTTGATTCAAGTATAGCGTAATTGCCTGGTTGTCAGCGCTGCAACTGTGCTAAAGAAGAAGCATCTGAGCTCGTCTTCTTCAACTGTAGCGAACTTCGGCTGTTCTCTAGGTATAGTTCTCACAATTCTGACCATAGCTAGAATAGTGGTGTGGACGGATTTTATATACAAAGCATCAGCTTAAGGTTAAAATTAGATGTGATACACCGAGACTACATTCTATGGAATTCAACAAAACATAAGTACAAGTTGTGAGTTTGTGCGTACAAAAAAGAGTCAGATATAAATACGTGTTCTCGCACTGCACATTGCGCGCGGGGTTCTGTGATTTTTGGGAACACGCCTCCGTTAAGTTTGCCTCTTAACAGTTGAGTGTCCCTTTTTAATTTCCCTAATAGAAATCCCCCCCCCCCACTTTTATTTTGCCCTCGGCCTCCCTAATTGTTTCTCCTAGGAAGAACACTATCCACTCACAACCTCCACCCATGGTTCATTTCCCTCCATATAAGTCGCACACCCAATTAGAGATCGGGTTGTTTGTTTAAGTTCTAAGCAAATCGGAAAACAATGGGCGATCTAATTTTAGAAAGGATTCGGAGGGTTTTATTAACCTGTTTTTATTGTATTGCTTTCTTTTTTCTTTTTCTGTGGGTGTTTTCTCTCATTCCCCATCATTTGTAAATGATATATATATATATATATATATATATATATATATATATATATATATATATATATATATATATATATATATATATATATTCTAAAGAAGCTTTGAGTCATTTTAAACAAAAATAAAAAATAAAAAAGTAAAATGCAGTTTAAATTCCCAGAGAAACTAACTAAATCCAAGATATTGCAGACTTAACATTCATTGGAAAATTAATAATAAAAAAAAGTAAATAAAAAGATAAAGGGGGGGGGGGTAAGTATCAAAGAGTGAAACAATAACAGGAGACCTTAAGCGTCTGATATTAACACGGGGATCATCAGCTGTTTACCATGTAACTGTTTCGGAAATTTAAAAACAGGACAGTTATAATATTCATGGCTCTCCAATGGTACTGATTATACGACCATTTCCCCAATAATCAAGTGTCGAAATAATAATAATTAAAAAATAATAATAATAATACTATCTAAACACTACACCCAAGAACCATTCTGCAATATGGTAGCTAGCAAAAAATTATATAGGAATTAAAGTTGCATTAAAAAATAAATAAATAAAAAATAAAGCTTAACTACTTTAGGTACCAGAAAGGTATATTGATAAGAGGAAGGAAACCTAGCCATACAGATCTAAATACCCAATATATAGTCTAAAGAAGCTTTGAGTCATTTTAAACAAAAAAAAAAAGAAGTAAAATGCAGTTTAAATTCACAGAGAAACTAACTAAATCCAAGATATTGCAGACTTAACATTCGTTGGAAAATTAATAAATAAAAAAAAAAATTAAATTAAAAAAAATATATATATATATAGTTTTTATTGCATTTTATGTAATTGTTTTTAGTTTTTATTGTAGCGTTTGTTGCTTTTTGTAATATACTACTATATCAGTTGTTTCACGCTAATGACGGTTGTGAGCCCAAAACACGTGTCCATGGATTACTTTTATGTACGTATAAAATAATTAAATATATATATAGTTTTTAGTAATATTCCAATGACCGAAGGAAAAGTCAATCGATTACCATAATTTTTATTCATTTTTTTTATTTTTTTAGTTTTCTCAATTGCCTCATTTTCTGACTTCGATGAATACCTGTATTTTTTCCTTGTTCTTACAAACAGCATTCATATTTATTTTTTTCCAATTTTTCAATTTTTTCATATCGTACTCGCGTTTTACAGCTTAGTCAAGAAAAAAGAAATATAGTTTTTATTCTAACATCGCTGATCTTCAGAGATATTGTTCATTTAATAGTCATCGAAAAAACATATCAATCCAACACAGAAGAAAGAAATATGAGAAAAGCTCAAATAGAAGGCATTGGTAAAATCAATTGCAAGGTAAAAGGTACGAAAAAATCTATATATGTATGTATAAATTTATATTAATATATATATTCAATGAGAATATATATATATATATATATATATATATATATATATATATATATATATATATATATATATATATATATATATATAGTAGTATAGAACTATATATATGGCAAGTAAGCTACACAGAAGCGTCCATATATTATACATGCAGAAGATCATCAGGCTAAATGCGTGGATTGATTGTATACGATTGCTTTTATATCTAATTAGTTTTTACTCGAACTTACTAATTAGTCGGATTCGTTGGTATAATTACTCTCTCACGGGCTATTATTTTCATTGACGTTTGACACACATACATATATGTAGTATCATACACCAACAGTTAATAGAATAAAAACACTCGAACATATCTCTCTCTATATAAAAATGCCAGTCTAATGTTAAGTGCGTAAGCCCAATTCTAAATGTTCATATATAAATATGCTAAAACAATTTATTTAAGACTATTGCGGGGTTTTGTATGGAACGAAACTAATGTTAAGCAATAAATAGTGTAATAATAAATACAGGTAATTGTTTATCTGAAAGCCGAAAAATACAGAAATAGCGAAACTTTTCTTTTTAAAGGCTTAAGCTATTTATTCATTATATCAATAGCCCTAGCCTGCTTAAGTATTATCAGAAAGAAAGTAAACCAAATTATACTTGTCAGAGTAATTGTTATTTAGGTTAAACATTGAAATTCCGACCGACTTAATTTTAAATATTAGATAGTTATATTTTCTATCATGCAATGCGTAAATTCTTCTCGTAAATTGTTGCCGGAAGAATAATACACCTCGACAGGTTAACATAAGCGCGCATATTGCGAAAACACATCAAATAGGCTGAAGTGACAAACTTTCATTTGATAAGGAAGTAATTATTATAAACGGACAAGATCAAGTCCAACTCACGTATAGATTCAATAAAATGGTTGGACTGCATAAATGACCAGTTCAGGCTCTGCCATTCGGTCATTGAAAGTCCAAGCAACCCGATGTTTGGGTGCAAGATTCTTTTGGCAGATGGCTACTACACTGTCAGCCATAACAAAGTATAATTAGGTTAGACAGACAGTAACAGAGAGAGAGAGAGAGAGAGAGAGAGAGAGAGAGAGGGGGAGAGAGAGGGGGGAAGAGAGAGACAGGGAGAAAGAGAGAGAGACAGAGAGACAGAAAAAGAGTGAGAGAGATAGAGAGAAAGAAAGGGTGAATGAGAGAGAGAGAGAGAGGGGATAGAGAGGGAGAAAGAGAGGAGGAGAGAGAGAGGGGGAGGGAGAGAGAGAGCGAGACAGACAGACAGAAACAGAGATAGAGAGATAGAGAGAAAGAAAGGGTGAATGAGAGAGAGAGAGAGAGAGAGAGAGAAAGGAGGAAAGAGAGCGAGAGAGAGAGAGAGACAGACAGACAAAAACAGAGTGAGAGAGATAAACGGATAGAAAGGGTGAATGAGAGAGAGAGAAAGAGAGAGAGAGGAAGAGGAGAGAGAGCGAGAGAGAGAGATAGAGAGAGAGAGAGAGAGAAAAAAAGAGCTAATGTTCATTTTAACCGTGAATCATTTTTAACCTTCAGGATAAACCAAGTTCAACTTTACATAGCCTAGAGAGAGAGAGAGAGAGAGAGAGAGAGAGAGAGAGAGAGAGAGAAGGGAAGGGGAAGAGAGAATGAGAGAAAAAAGGCGCGTGTACGAGTGAGAGATAGATAGATAGATAGAGAGAGAGAGAGAGAGAGAGAGAGAGAGAGAGAGAGAGAGACTAGCAACGTGTCTTCTGTAAAAAAGGTGCTGAAAAGAACAGAAGAAATCATCCCCCACTAGATTGCGAAGTCGATTTTGTACTCTGTCAAGGCAGGAAAAGGTGTTCTGATCTGCACCTCCCCAAATGTGGCAGCAGTACTCCATATTAGGTATTTCGAGTGTATTTACTTCGAGGGGGCACCAGAGCAGCAAGTTCATCGGAGCACATTTTAAATGTGATTTGAACAAATATCTTGCTGCACAACTCCTTACTTAGATGCCCCCCTTAAACCTGATCCGTAATCACAGTAGCCCCTTACGTCTAGTAATGGGCCTTGTTAGTGGTGAAAAAAAGAAAAACGGTACTTAGGACGTATCTGACTCTAGTGTAACCCGATTTCTTTCGAGTTTACCAAACAAGGTCAAATTCACAAGAAATGACTTCAAATGAACACGTAAAACATTGGTGATTAATAACAAAAACCAAAGAATAAAGGAGCGGAAACCGTTTTGTGATAAGAACGCAGTTTGGCAAAATTCTCACATCTTATCAAACCTAATCTCACAGTAAATAATAAAACGCCATCAGTACGCATGACACGGCCTTTGTTTTGCTATTTTTAAACATTGCAAGTCCAATCATAATAACCAACTATTGTAACATTTTCAGCTGTCCGTGGCGTGTATATACCATCATACACACCGTTGTCGTCGTCGGAAACCCAGATTCATAATCGTCTGTAGATACAATCACTCGGAAGCCTTTGTTTTGTTTTTATCGTGGCCTTAAAGAACCGAAAGAAATAACACGAATAGAAGGTAACTAACAAGAAATTGTATAAAAAGAAGACATTGCCAAAGAAGATGGGCTCCCTCTACCGAGCTAGAAAACTTATCACACTTGCCAGTATCCTGTATCTCTACAAAACCACGATTCGCCGATGCATGAAGTATTGTTGTCACATCCGAGCTGGTGCACCGAACGCTAGCCCCCTACTTCTAGGACAGGGTCCAAAATGAGTCTCTAATCAAATAGGCCCCTCACTATCAAGCATACTCCAGCCTCTGTTCCATGCCTGCAATGTTACATCCTTGTGCTTGTTTTACAAGTACTTCAATGGAATTTGCTCCAACGAATGTGTTGCACTGGTGCCCCGTCTACGTAAATGCTTCCGACCAACACGTCAGTCAGCAGGCTCCCACCCCTTCACTGTTTAAGTCCCCAGATGCCGGAGAACTTTCTACTCTAATAGCGTCTTTCCGTGTACTGCTATCCTTTAGAATTTCCCTCCCGGCTTCATGTGTCCATGGCCGTACTAACATGCAGATATTTAAATGTAATGTGAACAAACATCTCGCTGCTAAACTCCCCATATAGGATTCCCCTAATTCACAATAGCTTCCTACGTCTCAGTGGCATTGTTTGGGATTAACTTAAATAAAATAAAAAAACAAGCCGCGCATGCGTGGTCCCCTTCTGTATGTGACTCGATGTGGCGAGTGTAAAATGTAATAAATTTGGGCAATTTGGGGCATTTTTGACCCCCCCTTTGGCCCCCTGGGGGTGCAAACCAGAATTTTTCTGAGGTCAAAGATGCTCATTTTATATCCAGAACAATTGCCTCTACATTTTAGCCAAGTTTCAGAAAAATTGAATGGATGGATCAAACGTTATGGGAGAAAAGGGTCATTTTTTGCCATTTTGGGGGCTTTTGACACCTTGGGGGCGCGAACCAGATTTTTTCCAAGGTCAGCGATACTTATTTTCTATTAGGAACAATTGCCTCCATATTTTGGCCAAGTTTCAGAGAAATTGAATGGATGGATGTAAAGTTATGGGGCAAAAAATGTCATTTTTTGCCATTTTGGGGCCGTTTGACCCCCTGGGGGGCTAACCAGATTTTTTTTCAAAAATCGGAGAATGTCACTTTCTCACCTGACAAAAGTTACAACTTCATGCAAAATTTCAGAGAAATTCAATAGATGGTTGCGGAGAAAAATCCGGACGGACGGACAGACGGACGGACGGATAGAAATGCCTCAAAACATACGTCTCCCGATTTTATAAATCGGGGGACCAATAAAAAACAGAAAGTTTAGAAATAATGAGTTGACAGAGGCTGCTTCCTCACTTCTCTTCTCTTACTTCTACTGATTGGTAATAATGACTCTATTAATGGAATTAAGAAGAGTCTGTACAGTGACAGGCTAGAGTAGATCACAATAACAGTTTTTATAATAGGTTTATTAATGCTCAAAACTTGGAACATTCACAAACAGAGTTAGTGATCTCTAGACTTTAACAAGTGTGGTCTGTCCTTCGAAGAAAAAGAGAGAGACACACAGACTGATTGAAAGACAGCTAGATAGCTTGTTTCTTTTCATCTAGCTACATTGTGCGCGACCACCCCTACGCTCACTGGGGCTCTTCGGGGAACGACCCTGTTTGGCGTCCGCCTACTTAAGCTCTCAACCGAAAAGAGAAAGATTTCCCTTTTTTTCGGAAGCGACGTGGTTTCGCCAACTTCCAAGGGTTGAATTCTGACCTCCCATCAGTCAATCACACCTCTATTCAACTAACGGACTTCGTTATGTAACACTATACTCGTGGAAATTCTATTCTCCAGCTAACGGATATGGGATATTCTAGCTTTAATGTTTTTTTATATAGCGACGCACGTGTTCCGGTGTCTTTCCAAGCAGACGGTCGCGAGTTTGTGTGTTGCATTTTCTTGAGTACACACGAGGGTCGGAATGAAAAAAGGAAACGGACAATGATGAAGAAACCGTTTGACTTGCATATGTCAACATGCACAAACCTGAAAGTTTAGCGGTGTGCATAGTGGCAAAACATGCAGACAACAGACTGGTGATGGGTAATATATCTGGATCGTGATTTGACCACCCAGAATTTGATTTCTTCACCTGGAAACTTTAGTGCCTCTTTAAATAGGGAGCTCATGCTGGAATATCAAATCATTTGAAATTCTTGGAAAATTTATGCCCATTTCATATACGAGATTCCCTAGTCAGTAAGTTTTTATTCCAGTGATAAAATAGCTTATACCTTTCAAGTAGGCTGACTTTATGGTATACCCCTAAAGAAACTAATATATATATACATATATATATATATATATATATATATATATATATATATATATATATATATATATATATATATATATACATTCAAGCAGAGTGGGCAGAGGGGGTCTGGTGAATGTATCGGTTATAAACATTTATAATAATTATCGTTGTGTACTAGTAACACTCTCCTATAATAATTGCCGTCATATATCGTTTGTAATCACCTATAATAATTGCCGTCGTTTATAGGTTGTAATCACGTATAATAATGTATGCGAATAAAAGGCTGGTTGCAAGTGAGAGGTATTTAACCACGAGAAGTGAAACAGCACAAGGAATTGGAAATATGTCTGGTGTGGAGTTTTGATCACCCAGAATTCGATTTGTCCACTTGAAAAAAAAGTAATGGTTCTACAGATACGAGGTTCCCTAGTGTTTTTATGACCGACTCCGGGTTTTCTAAATTTAATGGCTGTTCAGATACGGGATCTCTAGGCAGTAGTTTTTTGTGTCCATAGATTGGCAGCAGATTGGCCTTTTCGAGTAGATAACCGGGTGATCTGCCACAAAGGACCAGAATATATATGTATATTCCAGCAGATGGGCAAGGGAGGACAATTAGTTAGTTGTTTTTGGGGGAGGGGGGATCAGAAACAGACGG
Organism: Sepiola atlantica; assembly: GCA_963556195.1. Taxonomy (NCBI): domain Eukaryota; kingdom Metazoa; phylum Mollusca; class Cephalopoda; order Sepiida; family Sepiolidae; genus Sepiola; species Sepiola atlantica. The sequence goes on from OY744518.1 coordinate 201,030,718, forward strand.
TCTGTTTGTGTTCGGTTGGACTTGTGTTTTAATTTGGTCGGGCTAAACATTCTCATTTCCAAGTTGGTTGTTCAATAGAAGAAAACGAGTATCATTGAAACCTCCAGAAAAATAAAAGTTTATTACTTGTTTTAAACTGGGGTTGTGATTTTATTTGGAGGGAGAATGCTTCTGTTGCAGCACTGACGGAAACGACGCAGTTGACACGGAACCGTGGAACAACTTCGGCCATGCACACAACCAGAGGTCGATCACGGCCTGTGCAGTTAAAGCACACAGACGCACGTTAACATAATTATCATTATGTATCGATCGTAATCACCTATAATAATTACTGTCATTTAACGGTAATAAATACCAGCTCTGTAGCGTTAAAATTATTTTTATTCCCATTTTTTCGTGTCTTTCTTGAATACATTTTTCAATAAAAATACTTTTTTTAACAAAAATACATTTTTCAACAAAAATACTTTTTCAACAAAAATACTTTTTTTAACAAAAATACATTTTTCAACAAAAATACATTTTTCAACAAAAATACTTTTTTTAACAAAAATACCGCCATTATATTTAATTTGAGCAACAAAATAATATTTACTTTTCAGCGACTTCACACGAACTGATGAAGCATTGTTTTTTTACTAATTTTTTTTTTATTACTTCAACTCATATTGCAAAGGCGGTTAAAAGAGAACTTCTATCGTACATCATTACGTTTTAGTTTTCCGATAAATAACGTTTTTTTGTTGCTTAAACTCATATTGCAAAAACTCTTATAACAAAAAAAAACTTCTTTTCTTCGTCTCATTGCGTTTTTGTGTTACAAAGAATCGCGTTTTGTAGTTGATTCCGTTTTTATCAAATTCTTCCATTTCATTTTCTATATGCCCTGGCAACGACAAGCAACCCTGCTCTTAATACATACGATTATTTATATTGTTACTTTTATCCTATTATAATATTTATTTATCAATTCGTGTAAATCTTATGGTCACATGACTTAGTCGATGGTTTAAAGATATCAAAACATAGCTCTTATAAATTACAAATTGGTGGGTGAATTTTTTCGATACTAAGTCACGACATTAAAAATATTCTTTCCCAATTAAAAAAGCAAATAATTGTTTATTTAGAAAATAAAAGTAGTTAGCTTATTTTCCGTAATTATCCTAACTGGTTTGACATGTATCCCAATCCTATATTATTAACTGACCAACGGTGTGGGCGAAAACATGCAAACCACTCCCAAAATTTCCATCTAAAAACGAAATTAGATTTTTGTTTAAAATAAACCGGCTCCCAGCGGAATATATAGCGAAAAAAAAATGGCTGTCACGTGATATGCTTTCAACTACGTCCGCCGCACCTCTGCGATTAAAATCTCTTTTTAGCGCCCAAACTAAAGGTGCTCTCTGGAGCCTATTGAAACATTATTTAAGGTGAGGTTTTCGTCGAGAAACGGAGTTGAAAAAAGTTCGTACCTCTCTCGCCCTCTTGGACTTGCGAGGCTGCCACTATTCAACTCATACAGCAATGCTTACGCACCCTGCTGGCAAAAAGCGACGCACACACCAATGCCTACACTGTCACAATCAATTCTCAACTCACGCGTGCACACACACACATTCGTACACTTACGCACCATGACAAAAGGAGACAAACACATTTACACACTTACGCGTTCTAACGCAAGGTATCACACAAATATCTATACTGTCGCACGCATATACACACTCATAAACTTCTAACTGGACATTTCAAATGAACACTTAGTGTCTTTTAATTTTGTATATATATATATATATATATATATATATATATATATATATATATATATATATATATATATATATATACATATATATATATGTGTGTGTGTTGATTTGTGGAATAGATTGCCATCAAGTGTAATTGAAGCCGAAACTGTAAAGGTATTTGAGAAGCGGTTGGATAAGTTCTGGATTGACCAAGAAATCAAATTCAACTATAAGGCTGCTGTCGTCACTGGACGCATACAAAGATGAAGACAAGGAGCTGGTGCCATAGGACGACTCATGTCCTTCTACCAGAATTCATCTATGTTTCTATGTTTATATATATATAAACTTTAATTCCTATATAATTTTATTGCTATCTACCATATTGCAGAATGGTTCTTGGATGTAGTGTTTAGATAGTATTATTATTATTTTTATTTTTATATATTTTTTTTATTATTGTTTTAATTAATGTTATTTGATATGCAAATTACTATATCATACGGTAGTCTTAAGGGTAATATATTATTATTATTTTATCATTATTATTATTTATTTATGTATATATTAGTGATATTTTAAGCTGAATTATTTCGACACTTGATTATTGGAGAAATGGTCGTATAATCAGTACCATTGGAGAGCCATGCATATTATAACTGTCCTGTTTTTAAATCTCCGAAACAGTTACATGGTAAACAGCTGATGATCCCCGTGTTAATATTAGACGCTTAAGGTCTCCTGTTTTTGTTTCACTCTTAGATAATTACCCCCCCCCTTTTTTTTTTTTACTTATATTTTTTCATTTATTAATTTTCCAACGAATGTTAAGACTGCAATATCTTGGATTTACTTAGTTTGTCTGGGGATTTAAACTGCATTTTACAATTTTTTTTTTTAATGACTCAGTGCTTCTTTAGACTATATATATATATATATATATATATATATATATATATATATATATATATATATATATATATATATATATATATATCTTGTGTTCTTTAAATAATGTTTTCTTCTTTCATTCAAGTTTCATGTTTTTATCTTTTTCTAACATTTTCTAGCATTTTCTAGCATTTTCTCTAAAATACAACAAAAGTCAACATCTGAACAAGCTAGAGTCCGTGGTGCTGCAACCCCACTACTTAATAATTTGTTTATTTATACAGGGGAACAACAACAAATATCTAATTTCATTTTTAAGTATAAATAACGATTGTTCTTTTTGTAGATGTGTTAAAGAGCACTTTTGATGAACAATTCAATTGACGACAGATTTTTGTTCAAATAAATACCGTATTTATTTTCGATGTAACCTTTATTTCAAACTAGATATACTTACGCGGCGCTGCCCGGTACTGCATTTACGTGCAGTTTGTTTTGTTTTTATTATTTCCTTCTAGAAATACTTTGTCCGGATCTGAATTATTTTCAAATAGCCGCCATCCTTTAATAAAGTTACGTAACTGTGTATTCCCTCACTGTTACGTAACTATGTACCCCTCCTTCACTGTAGAGAGTGTTCTATTCTAATAGCTTCTTTCTTCGAACCGCTTGCCTTTGGAATTCCCTTCCTGCTCCCTGCGTTAGTATATATTTTCATTACCTTTACCACACCGTAAGAGAAAATATATATATTAAACTCAATATTATGGGGCACACAGAATAAGAGAAAAATACGACCAAATACAATATATTTTTTATTTACATATATAAAAACGTAAAGTAGACTTTCAACACAACAAAAAAAGAACATACAATAAGAGAGCTTGTTACTCACCACTAGTGGTGGTCTCTACAATACATGATAGCTTTCGAATCTCAATTTCTTTATATTCAACCACGTAGGATCCTGTACGTCATGGTAAAATCCTCCTCCTCCTCCTCTCTCTCTCTCTCTTTCTCCTCTAGTATTTTTGGCCTCTCTTACCAAAGGGGAATTACCCACTGGTGTCCTTAGCAACCGGTGTCATTCTTCCTACACCTGTTTCTCCGACTGTACCAACATGCAGAAACTTAAATCTAATGTGAGCAAACATCTCGTTGAACAACTTAGGATGTCCCTATATATCTTGCTCCTAATTCACAGTAGCGGCAATTTTTCTTTATTTGGAGTGAATAAAAGTAAAAATTAAAAAACAAACAAATCGTCCATACAGAGTTGCTTCCCTTTGATTTAAACAAAGCAAAGAACTATTTTGGAATAAAAACCAGCAAACAAAAAAAAAAAAATACGATTCAAGTCGATTACTAGTAAATAAATATTGCTGTGCCTCGGAATAAAGACCGCATCGTTTTGCCGACTTTTAACCAAATGTTATAACAGCAACTGTAGAGGATTGTGGATTTTCCACGTTTCGAGGACTGTTGTACTATCAGTCGAATTTCACCGCCTGTCCCATAAATCTGTTGCTACTTTCGCAATGAATGACTTTTTGTTGCGACTCTACCTCAACTTGCTAGATGTCGCCGATGTCAGAGAGTTATCAGTAATTGCGAAAAATCGCAATATTTTGCAACAAAAAGCCATTCGTTGTGTCTATTTGCCGAGTAGAAACAGAACCCGCATGTTCATAAAACTTGACTTTTGCCTATAAAATTTAATTATACCCAGAAATTACTTTCGAATTAACTGAGCGCCTCTCTATCGTCATTATTCGTGGAAACGCCTTAAGTCTGCTCTCGGCCTGCCAAGCCAGCCGGACATTCGAAGAATACTATGGACTGTGATGCAATTATATATAAGGAATCAGGATTTCTCGATATTGTGTAAAAACAATTAACCGATATTTATTTTTCTGTAGAGCTTACACATGGTACTCATTTACTGAACAACAGACTTGCAGCTGAAAGACTTTTGCCCGACCAACTCAATTAACTTATGTTGCCCAAATTTTGAAATAACGAAACTATTTATTTTATTAACTGATTAAAGACTTTAACATCATTTTCAAACACGGGTCGACTACATTCTCGGTTTTGTTATTTCAGCATTTATGACGTCATAAAGGATCACTTTCCGGTGTCTTCGATGGTTTATAGTGATAGTGTATGTCGTCATTTCTTTGTGTCGTCTTCCCTTTGTAGCGATATAAAAGATTTGCTCGGTGTATTCCAACTCTGTTTAAGTGGATCACATAATTCTCTCGTGACGTCATCCACTAGATGTTAAGTCAAAATAACGGTCGCTCCCTAGAAATACACTTTCATTATTTCGAGTGTTCTGACTTATACTTTTTTTTACATATTCCGGATTAGCGGAATATATTAACGAACAGATCGCAGCGTACATCGAGTGAGTCAAAATGCCAACCTTGCCTGACGCTTAATTTGCTTTATTTATCGGTTTCGCGTACTTTATTTTTATTAACATTAATTTTTTTAATAGAGTGGAGTGTCACAGAAAAATGCGCAACAAGAAAAAAAGTACTTCACTAGATAAATTTGATAATCAAAAGAAAAGCAATCTGCTCTCGAAACCGTGTTTCGATTGTGAACAGCTGCATTGGTACAAAATTGTCCAAATAATAAAAAAGTGCGTTAAGAGTAAAAAAATTAAATAGAATTTTATTAGAATCGCTAAATGTGACGAAGTGGAAAATATTAGGAAGTTTGTTCGAGTAAGAATAATGTATAGAAGTATTAAGATTCAATTTGACTCAGGCTCACATGAAAATTGAAAGTCGACTTTATTGAGGACTAAAAAAGTAGTCAAAAGCGTCATTGGAGAACAAATTAAATTCGAGGGCGAACAGATAACTACAGTTACACTACAAGGAAAAACTTTACAATTGAAAACGTTTGTGATGAACAATTCAAGTAACAGTTTGGCACAGATTGGATGGAAAAGTTCCAATTATGGGGTATACCTATAAATTATTTCTGTGAAAGACAAAAATCTTAACTGCTGCGGCAGAAAAGTTAAAGAAATAATTGAAAGAGAGCTGTTCAGAAGAATTAAAAGAAAATTGTTGATTTCTGGTCAACTAGAAAGAGGTAAAATGACTGACAAAGCTGAATTAAAAATATATATTCAACTAGTTTCTAAAAAGAAAAATGTTTCATTCGCGTCATCAGATAAAATTGACGAAAGTGAATAAATTAAATAAAGTGGATGTAGGATGCGGAAAGTGGTTTTCGCCTACACTCTACGAAAAGGAAAATATATTAAAATGTCTTAGCCGAATCATGGACAAAGATATTAAAAGAACCAACTTAATGCGAGCGAGTACGTTAAAAATATGCTAGCTCCGGCAAATGTATCGGATCGAAAATGTTTTCTTGATTTTGCGAATTGTTACAAAGTGTTTAGCCAAAAACATGCAAGATTTGCGAGCGTCTCCTACTGAGATATTTTTTAAAAGAGAAAAATGGAAAAGCTTGTGTCTGAACGAGAGAATCCAGAAGGCGTTTGATATATTAAAATAATCAGATCAAGAAGAAACCGTAAGTTACGGACTTCATTAAAATAAACCGAAAAGAAAATGGTATTGACTCAATACGGAGCAATGCTAAAAAGGAGGAGCGTTATGGTATGATGTTGATCTACCCTATTTTGTGTGTAGATCGACTCTTTCAGAGACTAAGCGTGACGAAAAAATCTTTCGGGTCGTCACCGAAAATCGTCGTTAGTTCCCGTGAAAAAAAAGAGGGAATAAAATAGATAGACAAAAAAGAGAGCAAATAAAAAAACATACCCAGAGATGTAATTTAATATGGTTTATTAGTAACAAAAAGGGACTAGTTCCTGCTTTTGTTTCCCAAAGCAGGGTTAAAACAAGTTAACCCAAGGCAACTATAAAAATACAATACAAATACAATGAAATAAGGAAAAGAGACTATTCCCAAAAAGAGGCTTGCCGTTTCAGACGATAATAGGAGAAAAACAAGTTACTCCAATAAATATTATCGTCCCAAACGACGCCAAAAATACCAGGGTGGATCGAAAGATCCGTACAAAAAGATTATTGCTTTTAGCAACAATAAGTACCGGCGATAAAAATCAGGTTTCGCCTTAACAAACAAATATACATAAAAAGAGAAGACATCTTACTTGAAAAAAGGGCTGAAAAGAAAGCATACAAATATAACAAAAAATTGTCCTTAGAAGGAAATCAAAGGTTTCTATCTTTTCAGTATCTTCTCTCAAATAAACCCCATAAAGGGTAACAGTCTTTGGGGCCGTCCTCCTCTTGATTTTATACCCTCAAAGGGTTAAAAGTTCAGAGAACGTTGACTTTCCCACCCCCAAATGGCCAAGCAGATGAGGAAGAAGGGTAAACCCCACCTCCCCTCGCTCACTGCCAAAATGGCTAAGAATTAAAATTTCCAAAAGCGTCGTAGAAGTCATGGCGGCAGTCATTGGTTGCAGTTATAGTCACAGTATCGGACACAGACTTTTTGTAACATACTATTCTGTACTTCTGTAAATACACTCTAATAAATATACCACCGTTTTGTCTAAATTATTACCGACCCTTCAAGGTCACAACAATTATAAAATAAATGAGATAATCTTGACCCGTTTGAAAATTAGACACTAAGCCTATAAGCTTAATGGATTTGATAATACCATAAATTGGAATGAGCTTCTTTATATAAAATTACGAAACTATAAGTGTTATTTCCCCTTGACTGGTTGAGTTACATAGATGAAAATAGTGTGAGAATAGAATGCTCTTTGTTTATACTGACCTAAATAAAGGTAGGTGATACTTTCCCTGAATTAAAAATCCTAAGGGTTGCGCTTAGTCATGTCTTGCGTAAGTGATAACGTTTTTTTTTTAACATCAGATTGAAAATCATTAACTATGAAACAGTATTTTTATTTTGTTATTCCAGCATTCACAAATATTCGAACACAGAAAACTATTTGTTATTCAGATTGTTGATTTTTTAAAAAGAAATTGAGCCTCGATTAATTAGAAAAAGAGCTATTATAAAAATTTTCGAAGCTAATAAGAGTCCCTAAAATGGGTTTAATCCTGAAATGTATCTTTGACTTTTTATTCATCTTACTTATTTAGCCTGTCATTATAGAAAAAGAAAATGTGGCACAATTTCCATCCTTCTGGACTTCGTGTTGTTTTCGTGCTTGAAATGATTGGGAATATTTTCATTGGATAAGTCGATAAAGAATATGCGCTTAGGAAAAAAGTCATTAAATTGTTAAGTTCTTACCCTGATGTAAAAGTGATAATAAAATTGAATTCCTGAAACGCGTGTACACGTTGAAGAATATCGTTGAGTGCTGAAATATTTGGAGCCTGATTAGAAAATATTAATAATGTCATAAATTCTGTGTTCTACCTAATGTGGTCACACCAAGAAATAAATGAGCAGGAACATTTTACAACTATATTGGTGTTTGCTGAAACCATTGTATGCTGAATAAAAAAAGTAAGTTTTATGAAATGACGTGAATCTGTCTTTTATAAGATTGAAATGGTATAAAATTACATTAAAAATATTGAATATATCATAGCTCTGGCCTTACACTATTGAACTATTATAATCACTTTATGTTATACAATTTATATTTCAATAGAAAAAATTGTAAATATAAATAAAAATCCCCCATATATATATATATATATATATTTAGGCAAACATTATTAAATAACACGGAGTGGTTTTGTTTGATGCGACTTTTTTTTTTCAATTTTCCGAATTGTCCATCTAATGTTACGGTCAAATTGATGTAAATATGATCCATGGGTTTCTTGTTCCATTCTTTTTTCTTTTTTGCAAGTACTTTCGATTTGAATCGTCAAATCATCTTCAGGCGGTATTAGTTTTAGTGTCTTTACAAATTATGACTTTACTGTTGTGCTCATTTTTTAATTATAACGGCAAGTAGTTTATAACTTGAAAAAGCGTCTGTAAAGTTGAAATGTACATGAGAGCATGATGGCGTTCTACACATATGAGAGATTTAAAAGTTTGACTGTTTAAACCGTTAAGAAATTGATGACGTTAAAGAAAGTGCATACAATTCAAACGCATAACTACCTAATGGCTAAGAATTTGGTAATGTTAATTATTATGCTAGACACTTTAAAATGTTGCGACTTGTTTCATAATTAACATTATTAATTGTGGGATGTTTAGTTTTAATGTAGAGGGCTTCGAGTATTTTTAATGTTTTGATATTGGTATCATGGTGTATTATTTTGGTATTGTTAACAAGGATGTTTCTATATTGGGAGGGGGTGCAATTATGTTTTTTTAGGTGTTGGCATATAGAGCTAGTGTCGGAGAGATGTAGGGTGAGTCTTCGAGATAGTGTTGTGGAAGTGAAACCTATGTAAGAATTAGTTTTTTTATTGTTGTCGGAGATACATTCTCCCATAGGGCATTGGAACTGATATATTACATTGGTTCTTCCTAAGATATATATATATATATATATATATATATATATATATATATATATATATATATATATATATATATATATATATATATATAATGAAAACGACGAAGAAAAAAGATTTTGTTTAATAAGTTTTATTTCAAAAGAATTTACAACAAAACAAGCAGAAAAAAACATAAATAAAAGTTCTTGAAAAAAAGTGTTTTCATAGAAATCAAAAAAATAAAATCATAAATCGATTCCAGGTATCGGTTTCAAAAGTCTTTTTAGTTTTTAAAAGTTAATTGTTATTTTTAATTCTTTAAAGATTTTCATAAGAAAGCTGTAAACGATGGAAATATTATTTGAAGTTGTCGTCTGCCTCTTTCTTCTCCTACTTCTCCTCATCCTCCTTCGTCTCCCCTTTCTTCTTCTTTTCTCCCCCTTTCAAACAGTTTCCTTTTCTTACTGCCCTGCTTTCATTCTCCTCCTTCATAATACTCTTCCTCCTCCATAATCTCCTCCCCCTTCTTCATAACCTCTTACACCTCCTGCCCCTCACGGACATTCAGACATGGCGTCGAATTTCTGCGACGATTGAGACACGACTTTTGCGTCCTTCACGCAAAAATAAGACCTGCAAAAACAAAATAGTTCAAAATTAAATTTGATGGACGAATCATTTTAAGTCAAATTTTACCCTTTGCCCCTTCACACACACACACACACACACACACACACACACACACACACACACACACACACACACACACACACACACACACACACACACACACATACACACACACACACACACACACAAACACACTGTCAACGGAAAAATTATAATGAAATTCTCTTCTTTGGTGTGCAATTACAAGTCAACATTATGGAAATAACGAGAAATATATATATATATATAGTAAGCAATGAAAATATATATGGCAATCAAGCTACACAGAGGCTCCCGTGTTTCATCCCCGGGGGGAATCGTCAGGCTAAATGCATGGAGTTGACGATCCCCCCCCGGGGATGAAACACGGGAGTCTCTGTGTAGCTTGATTACCATATATATTTTCATTGCTTACTACCTAGCTCTACTTACGTATCGAGCACTGTTGAAGTAAATACTGAAAACTGACACATAAAAAATTATATCTCCTTATAATATTTTATGTGGATACATGAAGTACTAATATATATATATATATATATATATATATATATATATATATTTATATATATATTTATATATATATATATATATATATATATATATATATATATATATATATATATATATATATAGTCTCGGAGGTTTTTCAACCATTAAAACTATATACCCCCCTCCCCCAAAAAAAACATTTTAGTCTCAAGTCGTTCGGTGGAAAATCACTTTTGTAAGTCAATTTACTTTTTGCAGTCACTATATTAGTTTGCTTCCAAGAATTTACGCTAGTCTTAACATTATTTAAGGGATCATCAGTTGTTTACCAGAAAAACTGTTTCGGGAATTTAAAAACAAAACAGAATTTTATTTCATGGCTTCCAAGCAGAGTTGATCAAACCCCACTTCCCTTAAAAAGCCAAAAACAAAAAGGTTTTATATATTAGATCTAAGTTTTGTTCCAGATAAATGTTTCGCTAACTTTTATTAGTTATTAAAAAATGTCCACCTTACCTGTGTTGTTCGTTTGTGTCTAAGAAAATGCATCCGTTATTTACAAAAATGTTGCTGTATTTTAAAGTGTTCGGACGAATCCATTACACTTCTTATTAAGTGATTTATAGTTTTATGTATTTTTTTTATATATATAAATAAAATGAGATAAGTGTTTCTACATTTTTAAACACCGTTGAAATGGTAAACTTTGACATTTTAGAAACCAGACAACTTGACGCGAGATTTTTTCAAATAAATAAAACATTTATTAAATCATTTTTTAAAATCCAAATTTTCGGTTTTATAAAACCCTAGTCATTGTAATACAGAGAATAAAAAAGGATTTAATAAATGTTTCATTTATTTGACAAAATCTCGCGTCAAGTTTTCTTGTTTCTAAAATTTCAAATTTTTTATATATAAATATTTTACACTTTAGAATGGAAATTAAATTTACTATATTTAACGTAAAATGATCACCCAGTTACATATAATTAAAGTAGACAAAAAACATAGATCTGTGCGAGGCTCACTCTTCATTTTGTAGTATTTTTTGTTTATCACAAGGCCCGCGGAATAAATAAATTGCCTGTCTAGTTATATTACCCACGCAAACATTAGCAGCAACAAAAGGTAGCATAATACAGAACATATTGTCAGGAAATGATTCCCAATAAGTTAAACAACGTTCACCTAGTTATTACATATAGGTTGACTGCTTGGGCGATAAAGTTGAATTGGAAGCGACAGCTTTTGAAGAAAAGGAACAACAACCGTGTATATTAATTAAACAGTTTTACGTAGGCAAGTAATAAAGAATGATAGTGAGGGTTTGTGAACATGAATTTCTATTCCGGAAGTCCTTGCACGAAATAAAATAGGAATTGTACTTTTTATTGTGGCGGGCGCTGCGTCAGGGTTTGTAAAGGTCGTGTAAAGAAGGACAGTCGGTCGAACCACGTCCGACAACCTTAAAGGACCAGCCATAAAGAGGATAACATCTCGTCCTAAATTATGCATATGCGTGTAACGATTTTTTTTTATAACTTCTGGATAGGAGAGCGAACTCCATAACGTTGGCCAGAATAAGCCCAGGGGAGATAACTAGGGTAATTCTTCCTTTACAAGCCTAATCACATTTGATTAGCACTTTCTTCTTTCTCTGACTGAGTCAGGTAAGTTGATGGTATACTGCTTATTATCGTAAAACTATTTTTACTTCATATTTGTGCCTCAACCTTTCCTATTTTACGACACAAATCTGTTATTCAGTAAACTTTTATGAATAAAAGCTGTTGAATCGGAGCAACAGCTTTTGAAGGGAAGGAACAGCAACTGTGTATATTGATTGAACTATTTTACTTAGGCAAATAATAAAGAATGATATACGAAACAGTAAAAGGTAAATATACAGAATGAAGGTTTGAGAACGTGTGCATTCGCGGGAACCTACTTGCCTACGTAAAATTGATTACTTGCCCACGAAAGAAGACAAGTCCACGCGAATGCACGTGTTCTCAAACCCGGATTCAGTATATCTTATGTGAAGAGTGTTCCGTTGACAGGTGCACACGCCACGGCCCCGACAGTTTCTGATTCTCTCAGTTGTTGGAAAATTGACTTTGCTTGCAACATTCTTCTGAGCTTGTGTCGTAGTGCAGCCAACCGTTAACCGTCGTCAGCCGTAGTAGTGAACATAGAAAAATAGATGGGAGCTCTAAGAGTTTCAGTTTATATAGGTCAGCTCACGTGACTCCTAAAGAAGCAGTGGTTGGACAATCCACGCGACCCTTAAAATAGACAAGGGCAGACAACCTACTCTGACCACTCTATGTTGATTTTACGTCTTACGCACACATATATTTCCATTTATCAATAATAAAACAGTCCCCCCCCACCTATTGCATGAACGGAGTCTTGCACCATCACTCGTTTTGATGTTTTGTAATAGAATTTGATTTACAGCCAGATGTGTATAGAGGGGATGGGGTGACGGGGCGGTAATCCCGACGCATCCAAATTGGGAAGGGCATCCAATCATATTAAAATTATCTCTCTTTCTTATATTTCTCAGTACTAAAACTTATACTTTAGTCATTGGGGCTACTTTTTTTTTATATTGATGGGGCCACTCGAGGATAAGGGTTAAAGAGATCGTCCATTGGACGATGATTGCCATCACGAGAGGACCTGAAACAAGGTGTGGGGTAGGCAGAAGGTTACTTAAGAGGAATTGCTTATCCAAGAGGGCGGCTCATCAAGTATTTGTTTACATTAGACTTGCAGACGACCATGCTGTAGTCGGTTGAAAAGCAGACTAGTTGTATCTTGTTCCCCAAAGTTGGACCCGGGAATCACCAGGGCATCTGCACGCCACTGGTTGCAGCTCTCCGACTCTCAAGCTATGATGAAAGTGTAATATCTGTTTTGTCCTCGATTAGAGGTGCAAAAATCTTTGCAGAGTCTAGAAAGATTTGGGGCAAAAATAATTTTTTAAATGGCTAAGTCTAAAATATAGACTGATTGTTTTTCTTAAATCCAGAGTCTCCCCTTTTTTATTTTTCTCACATTAAAGGTCGACCTTGTGTCTAACTTTTCCCTTGTGAGAAGGCAAGTAAACAAGGACAATCCCCTGGAATGTCAATAAGTATGTGATATCAGAAGTTGTTATTTAACCCATGTGACTTACAGCTTCTGGGTGGTTCCTGCGAAGACTGTTAACGATTCTAATTGCCATTCATCGTTGAAGAGGAAACCAATCAGGCTATCCGTCTCGACATATTTGACTTCCACGCTCTTCAGTTCTCCGATATTCACCCGGCCTTTCATGGAGGTGACGAAGTGGTCGTGTGGGGTCAGCAATTTGTTGTGGCTGAAAAAAAGTAAAAAGGAGTATTCTTAAGTTACGGCCTATAAACCAGCGCGTTTAGCGATGAAAATTGAATTTCAAACTGAAGCGTGACATACCGACGAAAATGCTATTTAAAACCGATGAGTGACAGACAAACCGACATGCATAGCCTGTTATAATGATGCACGGGCGAAGCTAAAATGCATCATTAAATCTGCAGGTTTAGCGAAGGACTTCTATTTAACACGTAAGCGTGACAGGTAAACAAAAATGCTATTTTCAACTTAAGCGTGACAGATCGAAGCAAACGATATTTCAAATTTCAGCGTGACAGTCCGATGAACGGATCGATAGACATAACCTGGGGGTACGTTTGCTGAGACATATGTGACTCTATTTATCTTCCTCCCACAAGGTAAGATGTGACACAAGGTCGGGAAAGTGGGAAAACACCAGCGCTCGATAATTTCGGCACTCTGGCCATTTAAAAATTGCCTGGGCAGCCCCGTCGGCATTCTCCGGTAGGGGCGCCTCACGCGATTAGCAATAAACTAACCCCCTCTCAAAAGTTTGAGAAGGCAAAGCCTGGGAGGGTGCACCTCCTAGAACTGCACATGACGGACAACCGATAGACCGGCGTAAAACCAGACCCGAAGGCGCGGACAATACCGGCAAATATGTGACGGTTACGTTGGAAAAAAGAAAACGCTCTAGACAGGGGATCACGAAGCGGTCAATGGATTAACCTTTCTCCAGCAACACCGCTTTAAATATTGAACTCGTGAATACTCTGCTTGTTACTGGAACTTTGTTACGCTGTATACTCTTCTCCAACAAACCCCTTTTCAATACTGATATGTATCGCTCAACTTACAATTTCTATTAGGATCGTCTTTTATTGATGGAAAATCACGCCGGTCACACGTTGTCGATACGTATAAATACTCATGTTCCGGAGAGCACGTGTTCTTTTTAACATCTAGCTCCTGCTAGTCAGGTAAAGACGAGCCCTTTTATGGCGCCGATAAGGTAAGTCAAGACGATTTTCAACACTTGATTTCAGTTCTGGCTCATCATGTTCGCCACAATTACAAACAAATACTATAAAATCAGTCGGCAAGGCAATTGCAGATGTCCTATCTGATGTCTTGACCGCCCGTCAACAAGAATTCCATCACTGTCTCCCCTCCACAGTAAAATATTTACAGTCTGTGACGTCTGGCTTGTTCTTAGTAGGAGTTGTAGCTTAACATCTATCTCTGCAGTCGTTAGCGATGTGTAGCAGTCTACATAATACGGCGGTGTCTCCCAACATGCGTCTAAATAGCGAGTACATAATAATAAAACCATATTCTCCGTTTCAGTTTTACTATTTTTCTCTGTAGAGAATTCATTATAAAACATGAGTTGTAATAAGCAGAACTGTTTTTTTGCGACGCAATATCAACGCTGGTTTAAAACTCGGGAGGAATCCTTGTTCAACACAAAAAAATGCTCATCCAACTGCCGCCCAAACACGTTTCATGAGCTTGAAGACAAATCGCAAATCCGAGCACAGATATCAGTTGCAATTTTTTCTCTAGACAATTGATATTCAAATCCTTTGCACGAATATTTCTCGTCTGTTCACTCCAACTTCCGTTTTCCCTGTCGTATTCCGCCTTTTAAAACAGTTGGGTGTCCACGCGTCCAAATTACTAGCATCTATAAAGTCCCAAACATTGAACATGTCTACTCGACAAGCAGGCATCGCTTTATATCCAGTAGTGTGTGAATAACCATGAATATCGACACACGAGTCTTCTCCCATAACTCCTACTCTTTCATAGGGGGAGATAATAAGTCCTTTGAACACACGTCTGCCGGAACCAAAGAGAGAGTGTCTTTCATTATTTTACGTTACTTACGGGCAGCGACCTCCTGTTCGCGATGTTACTACTGGTTTCGCAGCCACATAAAATTCATCCATTAAACTTGTTTTGCGTTACTTAGTTATTATCACGTTACATATTGTAACAATAAGCTTATGCTCGGATTCTGGTAGGCAGTCTGTTGTTTGTTTGTCTTTTCTCTTTGACTTACCCGGTGATGTCTATCGATTCTGACTTTCCATTCATTCCGTGAAGGGTTAAATAAATGAAGCCATTGATTGTGGTCAGACCGGAAATGTTCACCTGGTAATGGTAGGCTGAAAAAAGCAAAAACTCATAGAGACACAAAATGAAAGGAAGAAAACAAGAATAAAATATAGAATGAAAAAAAAAATTAACGGGTGGTGCTTCTACACAATACGAACCAAACTAAACCGACTTTTGCCGAACTAAACCTAAAACTTAAGTTAGGGTTAGTTTAAAATTAGGTTAGGGTTAGGGTTAGGGTTAGATTAGGGTAAGGTTAGTTTTAGTTTAGGGTTAGGTTAGTGTTAGTTAAGGGTTAGGGTTAGTTTAAGATTAGGTTAGGGTTAGTTTAGGATTAGATTAGGGTTAGGTTAGTGTTAGTTTAGGGTTAGATTAGGGTTAGGTTAGTGTTAGTTTAGGGTTAGATTAGGGTTAGGTTAGTGTTAGTTTAGGATTAGATTAGGGTTAGGTTAGTGTTAGTTTAGGGTTAGATTAGGGTTAGGTTAGTGTTAGTTTAGGGTTAGGTTAGTGTTAGTTTAGAGTTAGTGATAGTTTATGATTAGGTTAGTGTTTGTTTAGGGTTAGAGTTAAAGTTAGTGTCAGTTTAGGGTTAGGGTTAAGGTTAGTATTAGTTTAGGGTTAGGGATAGTTTAGAATTAGGTTAGTGTTTGTTTAGGGTTAGGGTTAAGGTTAGGGTTAGTTTAGGGTTAGGGATAGTTTAGTATTAGGTTAATGTTAGTTTAATGTTAGATTAGGGTTAGGTTAGTGTTAGTTTAAGGTTAGGGTTGGAGTTTCATTAAAAAAAATTACCACAAAATGGCGCTGCGTCGAATGTCTCCAACATGTGTCTTCCTCGTCCTAAGGCCTTGTCTGCGTGATAGCCCAACCGCCCTGTATCAGAGTCGGTATGAATACATTTACCCGAGTGCAGGTCCGCGTCCGAGTTGCACGCGTACGTCGTGAAGGCACACGGCGTGTTTATCGACTCAACAAACAAGAACTCGGATCTCTTGTGACTGCAAAGAAATGTCGTTTTGACACCTGAAAGAAAAAAATAAATAAATATCTTGTTGTTGAAGAGACCCGCAAAATATACCCTGTCACTCCAAAAAGCAGACAAAATGCAGGTTGTAGTAAAAAAAGGGTGGGTCGATTGTTATGAATTTGGAATCAGATGTAAGAGGTCCAAATGTTGGCTATGACAGAATTCTTAACCGTGACTGTAACAGAGACTGTAATCGGGTGCTTTACCAGTAAGACTTATGAAAGAATAACGTAATAAAGCAAAAGTAAAGTTACATACTTTACAAGTTTATTACAGCAATCAAATGTTTAAACAAGGAAAACAATATGAAAATGCCCTTTAACCCATCGATTTTCAAAGAATTACTCTCATACCCAGAAGGAATAAACATAAATTACTAATTATTGGTCAATTGTAATTTTAGAAACTTTACAAAACAGTTTTGAATGATGCTTAAAGCAAAAAGAGTACAACAAATTGAAACATTTTTTCCATTAATGAACAGAAAGCATTTGTAATGATGAATGTACCTGTAGATTTGTTGAAACAAAATCAGATTGGAATGGTGTATTGTATAGTGTAGGATATTAGATTCAAATAAAATTCAAGAATATTCAAAAATCAAAAGTATTTGAAAAATTAATATATATGTAGAATGAACATGTCTCGAATTATTTTCCTTGACATATAATTTAAATATGATCTGGTTAATTCAGCATTAAGTTAAATATCAGGAGAATAAAGATAAACAATAAAAAGAGAAAAAAGAGATAATGCTCTATCTAAAATATCGAGCATATTTCTATAACGATAGGATCTCATATAAAATAATTATTTTTACAGCATTGTATATATATATATATATATATATATATATATATATATATATATATATATGTGTGTGTGTGTGTGTGTGTGTGTTTGTGTGTATGATTATTTTTTATTCATACAGACATCTGTTATGTCGAAATTATCGATTTACAGCTGTTAAAAGCTGAGATCTCATCAGGCAGAATGAGATCATTTTTTTGCTAGTCTTCTGTACTAACTCAGTCCTTGTTTCAAACTTCCGTACTTCAGAGCACTTATTCCATGCTTCCGTATATCTTAGTACTTATTATAGGCTTTCATACTTCTTAGTACTTATTATAGGCTTCCGTACTTCTTAGTACTTATTATAGGCTTTCGTACTTCTTAGTACTTATTATAGGCTTCCGTACTTCTTAGTACTTATTATAGGCTTCCGTACTTCTTAGTACTTATTATAGGCTTTCGTACTTTTTAGTACTTATTATAGGCTTCCGTACTTCTTAGTACTTATTATAGGCTTTCGTACTTCTTAGTACTTATTATAGGATTTCGTACTTCTTAGTACTTATTATAGGCTTCCGTACTTCTTAGTACTTATTATAGGCTTTCGTACTTTTTAGTACTTATTATAGGATTTCGTACTTCTTAGTACTTATTATAGGCTTTCGTACTTCTTAGTACTTATTATAGGCTTCCGTACTTCTTAGTACTTATTATAGGCTTCCGTACTTCTTAGTACTTATTATAGGCTTTCGTACTTTTTAGTACTTATTATAGGCTTCCGTACTTCTTAGTACTTATTATAGGCTTCCGTACTTCTTAGTACTTATTATAGGCTTTCGTACTTTTTATTACTTATTATAGGATTTCGTACTTCTTAGTACTTATTATAGGCTTTCGTACTTCTTAGTACTTATTATAGGCTTCCGTACTTCTTAGTACTTATTATAGGCTTCTGTACTTCTTAGTACTTATTATAGGCTTTCGTACTTTTTAGTACTTATTATAGGCTTCCGTACTTCTTAGTACTTATTATAGGCTTTCGTACTTCTTAGTACTTATTATAGGTTTTCGTACTTCTTAGTACTTATTATAGGCTTTCGTACTTCTTAGTACTTATAGGCTTCCGTACTTCTTAGTACTTATTATAGGCTTTCGTACTTCTTAGTACTTATTATAGGCTTCCGTACTTCTTAGTACTTATTATAGGCTTCCGTACTTCTTAGTACTTATTATAGGCTTTCGTACTTTTTAGTACTTATTATAGGCTTCCGTACTTCTTAGTACTTATTATAGGCTTTCGTACTTCTTAGTACTTATTATAGGATTTCGTACTTCTTAGTACTTATTATAGGCTTACGTACTTCTTAGTATTTATTATAGGCTTTCGTACTTCTTAGTACTTATTATAGGCTTCCGTACTTCTTAGTACTTATTATAGGCTTTCGTACTTTTTAGTACTTATTATAGGCTTACGTACTTCTTAGTACTTATTATAGGCTTTCGTACTTCTTAGTACTTATTATAGGCTTCCGTACTTCTTAGTACTTATTATAGGCTTTCGTACTTCTTAGTACTTATTATAGGCTTTCGTACTTCTTAGTACTTATTATAGGCTTACGTACTTCTTACCACTTCTAGTTTTCCGTACTTCTTAGAACTTATTCTAAACTTCCATACTTTTTAGTACTCATTCTTATCTTTAGCCCTTCTTAGTATTTCTACGATTCCATACTTCCCAGTGCTTATTCTCGGCTTCCGTACTTTTTAGTAGTTATTCTAGTTCCGTATTTCTTAGTACTTATTTTAAACTTCCATACTTCTTAGTACTTATTCTCGGCTTCCGTATTTCTAAGTACTTCTTCTAAGATTCCATACTTCTTAATGCTTATTCCCATCTTCGTACTTTTTAAATGAAGAATAACATTCTTCATTTAAAAGGTACGAAGAGGTTTACAAAACCAAAAAGAAATCCCAAACTGCCCCGGGGTCACTTACTCTCTTTTAGGGTCACGTTGTTTAGCCATCCGACTATTCCCCCCACAATCGTAGACGGGAACTTGTTTTGTGGACAACCCGGTTGGTACTTCCCACCGTTCGGGAAAAAGTCGACATGTCCAATGGATTGTCGCATTCCGAGTCCAAAATCGAGGGCAGTGCCGGAATCGGTGTGAATTGCGTCGACGAACGTAGCATCAGTGGGGTCCAAGCGGACGGCGGCGTCAGTGGCTTCAAAGTACGGACCACTTGGGTCCAAAGCTAAAAACAAAAGAAGATAAAAATATGCGTTAATTCAATGTAAAGATGAAAATACTATTGACAAAAAACTGACAAACAAATGCACCCCCCAACAATGTCGCCTACGGAATCATCAATAAAATCCACCATCCTTTCTGCAATTTAATTTATAATTGTGTAAAAATAAACTTCGGTCTCAGCCTCACTTATCCACCAAGTTTTAGTCATGAATGTCAAACAGGTTTTGTTTGTTTTATAACCGTTCAATGATATGCGGGGAAACTTTGGTGATCGTCTCATCAGTAGAAGGCGTGATCTGGAATTGGCGTCACACTCACAGGACCTTAACACCCCTCGGATTTTTAGTTGTGGTCAAAGATAATGTTTATTAAAGCAATCTCGAGGCTATTTCTGAACCGAAGATGGCTACCAAGAAAGGAACGTATTAGAGTTATTGACATTTCAGCACGTTATATCATAGTGTGCTTGTCGTTGCTGCGTTGTTGGCGCATTTATTACCTCTCTTAGGAGACTATTCCAAGGTCCAGGGATCCTGATTGAGAAGGTGGCCATTTTCCGGCTGATCTAATATATCATTTTCAAATAACTTCAAACAGAAAACGGAGCAGACTAAATTTATGTTTCATCTCACCACTTAAATACAGAATACTTAAAATAGTAAATTATTTTTTTTAACAAATAATTACCGGCCGGTTGGTTGTATCTTAAATTTCTTATATGCTTTAATTATACAAACTGAACGAAAAGATTGCCATCCATGGAATCGTTAATAAATTTTACAATCCCTTCTGCAATCCAACATTATTTGGTACAAATAAACTTTAGCGTCTGACTAACTTGTCCAGGCATGAATATCCAACGTACGTAAATTCTAAGTCCTCACTAGCCCACGTGGAGTATTCAATTCAATTAATTTGGCCAAAAAAATAAAACAAGCATGTTTCAGTTACCATGTAGGGAAAGGACTCTAGAAATTTACACACAAGAGGATGCAGTAGCTCAGCAATTGATGCGTTATTGGCACATTTATTATCTCTCTTGGGAGACTATTCCAAGGTCCAAGGATCCTGATTGAGAAGGCGACCTTCCCCCCGTTCAATTAAAATAGTTTTTTTTGTGGTATCTGCGTAGACCTCTTTCTGGTGCAGGAGTGGATAATAGGTCCTGAGGTATATCATAATGACCATTGAGGAGATGCTAGGCCAAAATGAGATCACCGCATAATCGTAGACGCTCAAGGGAGAAAAAGTTAAGTTTCTTGAGTCGGCTTTCATAGGGCAGATCCCATAGACCCCGCATTATTCGAGTAGCCAGTCTTTGAACTCTCTCCAGATGCTGGATATCATGTATTAGATATGGAACAGAGGCCTGTACACCATACTCTAACAATGGTCAGACGAGGGAGACATAAAGTGGTAGAAATATTTCAGGGGGTTGCAGAAAGAACGTTGAATGAGAAATCGAGTAAAACAGCAATAATTGATAGATAGCCACACTGACGAGTACAACATTTTTTTTTAAATAGTCCGCCCATATGTTAGATTGTTCCAAAATTATCATTCAACCTAGTCTAGGGATAAAGCGACATATGAGAACCATTTAGTCAAAACTAACACCAAATGATTTAGAATTAAAAACAAACAAACAAACAAAGAAACATCGTCCATGTCGTGATCCACATTTTTAGTATGCTGACATCACGCCGTATATGAGTGTTTATTAAATTTTTGAATAAGCGTCAAAGTCATACATTTTGTGGGGATTTCTATTCCCGGAAGAATGGTCAGTCCTCGCACGAATAAACATTAATTATACTTTTTATTGTGGCAGACGCAGCGTCAGGGGTTGTAAAGGCCGTGTAAAAAAAGGGCAGCCGGTCGGACCACGTTCGACTGCCTTAAAGGACAAACCATAAAGAGGATAACATTTCGTCCTAAATTCCGCATATGCGTTTAACGGTTTTTTTTTTTATTAATTGATGGATGGAAGAGCGCACGTTGGCCAGAATAAACCCAAGGAAGATAACTCCGATAATTCTTCCCTTATAAGCCTAAGAACATTTGATTAACACTTTCTCCTTTTTCTTATTGAGTCAGTTACGGTGGCTTAGTGGTTAATGACGCGGACTGAGGACATGGGTGTGCCGGGTTCGGATCCAGCTCGTTTCATCAAAACACGTACCTGACCTTGTGTCTAACATCCTGGAGAGGAGGTAGATAAAATATGTCTTATTATCTCACGCCGTGTTCTCAATTGTGTATTATTTTTATTCTCTAGAATACATTATTTTTACTTCATATTTGTGCGTCAACCTCTTCGTATTTTACGACACAAAACTGTTATTCAGTAAACTTTTATAAATAAAAGCTGTTGAATCGGAGCGACAGTTCTTGAAGGGAAAGAACAACAACCGTGTATATTAATTGAACAACTTAACTTAGGTAATCAATAAAGAATGATATACAAACTCGTAAAAAGTAAATATGCAGATAAAGGTTTGTGAACACGTGCATTCGCGTGAATTATCTTATGTGAAAACGGATTCTCCCATAACAAGTGCACACGCTTCGGCCCCCAACATTTACTGACAACAGCTATGTGGGGGCTTGTACGGTAATGCAGTCAACAGTTAACCTATACTAGTAGAGAAAATAAAAAAAGAGGCAGGGGCATTAAGCGTTTATACGGCATAATCACATTGACACGCCGGTTCTCGTTATTTCACCGAAGTTAAGCGATATTATGTCTGGTCAATACAAGAAAAGTGACCATTTGAGAATGCCAGCCGCTGTATGGGAAAGGACGGCGATACCTTTCTGCAAAAAATTACAAAAAACTAACGTCGTCATCACTTCTGACCGGGATGTACATGCGACTGGGGACCGCTTGTCAATTTAATATTTCGAGAAATCAGCCCAATCCATCCAGGGCGAATGTCGCACCAAGTACCAGGTACCAGGTACTAAGCATCTGAGTTTATATAGGCTGACCAACGTGACTCCTAAGAGAGCAGTGATTTGGCTATATCTTTTGGCCAAACCACCGTATAAAATGAACGATACAACTGAAGAAGGCGGGTGAGCACATCGGTCGAAACGTCGTAGAAACAAAAATATCAACGAGTTTGAATGGAAAAGTTTGGGTGACACCTTATTGGTCAGAGGTGAACCCAGACGGAAATCGCGAAACTACGTGATTTTGGGTGGCGATATTTCAAGCAGGAAAGACGCGTCTCGGACACTGTTCACAATGAGGGGGGGGGGAGTGCGCACGGCATGGCTGGGTATATCGGGAGAGGCTATTCATCTATCTTTATGTCTGTCTTTTTCTCTCTTCCCCACGCGTACACAGTAGCCCGTCGCTTTGATGTTTTCTGTGTCTGTCTCTCTTTTTAAATAAACCTTTCAATAAATCAACATCGGCGTCCGAGTGGTTTTGTATCCACAACCAAAATCGAACCCGAGTTCACGACGATGACGACGACGACGACGACAATACGGGTGTATAATGGTTTATATATATCATCGGTAAGTGAAAATGCAACAAGCTGTGGTGATAAGAGTAGTCCGAGGGACAAAAACAATGCGTAACTTCAGGCTTACCTGTGATTCTTCTGATGTGAATTTTTTCGCCCACATATCCGGCCACGTGGGCGCCCATGCTGTGACCAATCAAGTGGAATTGGAGGGAGGGCTCCCCAAATACCTTGCCAAGTGCTTTCAGCAAGAGGGAGATCTGCACGCCGACAACCCGACCATTTGAGCAGGCAGCCGGGTAGTTAACGAAAGAACCGTTCATCCAGTCGACTGCCATGATGTTGAAATCACCCTGTGGAGTCGGGGTAGGGGAGAGATAAAAAGAAAAGAGAAAAATATGACATACATCTATTATTAATGGAGATTTAGTATCTATCGGTCTGAAGCTGAAACTATACTATTACTTCTATTACTTGTACTATTGTACTATTTCTTAATGCTCGATTCAGTTTACTATACTATTTCAGACTAATGTACTGTCTTTTAATGCTCAATTCAGTTTACTATACTATTTAAGACTAATGTACTGTCTTTTAATGCTCAATTCAGTTTACTATACTATTTAAGACTCATGTACTATGTTTCAATCCTCAATTCAGTTTACTATACTATTTCAGACTAATGTACTGTCTTTTAATGCTCAATTCAGTTTACTATACTATTTAAGACTCATGTACTATGTTTCAATCCTCAATTCAGTTTACTATACTATTTCAGACTAATGTACTATGTTTCAATGCTCAATTCATGGGTTCTAGTGTAGTATCTTTTCTGGTGTCATAAGACCATCCTCCCAGGCATTATTTTTTCCATTAGTGGGCAATGTAGTATCTGTTTTGGTGTCATGAGACCATCCTCCCTGACATTACCATCTCTTTTGGTAGGTAATGTAGTATCTGTTCTGTTGTCATAAGACAATCCATCCAGGCATTGCCTCCTCCTTTGAGGAAAAGTTAGTATAGTATATGTTCGTTCGCCATGATACCATCCTCCAAGACATTACCTCCTCTTTGGGGGATAGTGTAGTATCTGTTCTATGGTCATGATACCATCTTCCCAGACATTACCCTCTCTTTTGGTAGGTAGTGTAGTATCTGTTCCGTTGTCATAAGACAATCCACCCAAACAGTGCCCCCCCCTTTGAGAGATTGTGTAGTATATATATTCATCCTAGATATTACATTCTTCTTGGGAAGCCAGTTTAGTATATGTTCGTCTATCATGATACCATCTTCGCAGGTTAGCAAAAATATGCGACATGAGAGGGCATATATTTGCTAGTCTCTATAATATAGTAAAGCCGGTCTGATTCTTATATATTGTCATCGATACTTCGTGTTCTCTAAACTCAATGTTTCATACTGAATAGCTAGGACTATTTTCTAGGAACTATGGTCTTCAGAAGAGTAAAATGTTAATATATCTAATTACTTCCTGAAGATAATTAGACCGGCTCGGAAATATTTTTCAATGACAGCCATTTAAAAAAGGAGGGTCTTAACTCTTTATTCGTTCATAGAAATAATATTTTAGAATATTAAAAAGGCGAATATTGTAAATTTTTATTTTTAGTTTCTGATGTATGATTAAAAAGAATTCGGTTCGATTAATACTGTAATAATTCTTATTTGAAAATAAATAAATAAATGAAAACAAACTGTTCTACGCTAGAATTGATTTTTTTAGCTCAGTCTTACAAGTTTTTTTTTTACTAAGTCTCATATTGCAATTAATACTTTTTAACATTTCAATTCTGCCTTTACGCCGCAAACTTTTCTTTTGCCATCGAAATGAATAAATGGGAATTTTTGTTTATTTATCACACTTATAATACCATCAAAACGGCCTAGACTGATTTAAATCAATAATACAACATAATATTTTAAATACTGTATATATTTTAATCCGGCTTAGCCGATCCCGTAGTCTGCTTCGATATCCATTGCACCAGCCAACGTGAACATTAATCGTATACTTACATGTTTGTAGAATTCTTCTACCAATCGATGAACCCATGGTTTGTCGGGAAAACTTCGATATCCGTGGATGACGATCTTCGTTTCCAGGGAACTATTAAAGGAACTTTGTCGTAGTTGGTCCTCATCATGATAGTCAAGCAGAGTAAATTCCGAGGGATTTTCCCTGGACAAAAATAAAAAAATAAAATAAATAAAATTAAAATATTATCGATACAAAAGCACTTGTGGAAAAACCTTTGTTTTAAGTACGTAAAAGCAAATATGGAAGCACGTAGTTGACGGAGCACACGTAAAGGTTTTGCATTGGATTGTGAGTGATGAGGTGCCGAAAGGAGTGAGATCATTTTTGGAGTATTGATTTACTCCTCTCCAATAGTTAGGCAAAAGGCCAGTTTTTATCTTACTCCCACAAGTAAGATGTGACCCATGGTCGGGTCGGGAAAGTGGGGTTTGAAAAGCCAGCGCCCGAGAAGGTGAGCACTCTGGCCATTAAAAATTGCCTGGGCAGCCCCGTCGGCATTCCCCGGTAGGGGCGCCTTGGGCAGTAAGCAATAAACTTACTCCTCCCCAAAGAGGGGAGGCGAAGCCTGGGAGGGTGGACCTCCTAGAACTGCATAGGACAGACCCATAGACCGGCATAAATCAAGCCCCGAAGGCCAAGACACTACCAGTCTATGGGGTGCAGTATCCATCGGAACAGATACTACACTTTGATCTTAGCCAAAAGGTATTTTACCGGGCATGAACTCTCATAACGCATTTTTTCTGGTCAAAGCTTACAGTAAGCACAACATTGTGTCACATCTGATCTTCGTTGGAGGTCCTGAACAATCCGCCACTTCTTTGCCAGGATACAGTATGGGCGGGTTAGGTCATAGGAGATCAATGCGCATGCGCCATCGGTCAAATCGAGGCTCATGCAAGCGGGAGATTTTGGTTTATCAGCCGAGACTAAGAAGGTAAAAAGGGGTTTGGGCTTTGGTTGAGGAGCAGTTTCGTCTCTGGTACTAGTGAAGACAAGATATGTCGTTCGGAAAGAGAAAGAGACAAAGAAAGAAAAGAACAGAGATAAACAGAAGAAGAAAGATGTATA
This sequence comes from Sepiola atlantica, assembly GCA_963556195.1. Lineage (NCBI taxonomy): Eukaryota > Metazoa > Mollusca > Cephalopoda > Sepiida > Sepiolidae > Sepiola > Sepiola atlantica. The sequence goes on from OY744518.1 coordinate 201,057,167, forward strand.
TATATATATATATATATATATATATATATATATATATATATATATATATATATATAAGGTTAATACAACAAAAGATATAAAAGGCAACTAATACCTTCAATTAGTGAACATCCGGATGAAAATGAAGCTCAATATACTGTATAGAGCATTAATAGCAATAGATGAAATGAAAGAATAAAATAAGGTGCGGATCAAATTTTATTACAGTTCAATGTTCAGACAAAGTACTTTAAAGTCCTTAACTCATGAGTTTTCAAAGAAAATCTTCTCCTCAGAGGACCATTACCGCAATGACATTACTGCAGGTAATAAAAATTAAACTTTGAAAATATATAAAAAAATATATATGAAAATACATAAAGGTATATAAAACATCAAATATATCGACCCAAAACATACTTTTTTGTAAATGTATACAGTTCATCTAATTTACCTTAGGCTAACGATAAATGAATAAATAAATAAACAAATAAGTAAAAAAAACTAAACTAAACAAAAACATAACAATTTAAAAATTAAAACCTAAAATAGAAATACAAGGAACCACGTGTTAAAATAAATTCACCCATTATATTGACACAATAAAGGAAACAGGATATAGGCTAATCTATAGAAAACAGAACAATAGAACAGGATATAGGAAGTAACACTAACAAGACCTTTGGTCGTGGGAAGGTCAACGATTGGCTGGGAGAACAACAAAGAATCTGATTGGTTAACTAGCTAGCCGTGTATATAAAAACACCCGGAGAAAATAACTCCATGCATTTTAGCCTGAAGATCCCCCCCCCCGGGGATGAAACGCGGGAGCCTCTGTGTAGCTTAATTGCCATAAATATATTTTCATAGCTTACTATATATATATATATATATATATATATATATATATATATATATATATATATATATATAGTTTAGTTACAAAAGATTTTTTCTTTTGATATCTTACAGTTTTGTATATTCGGACTACTGTTCTCATCTTGAGTGCTTTTATCACAACGTTTCGGCCGATGTAACCTCCGACCTTCTTCAGGTGTACTTTGTCAAACAAACTACACCTGAAGAAGGTCGGAGGTTGCATCGGCCAAAACGTTGTGATAAAAACACCCAAGATGAGAACAGTAGTCCCAATATACCAAATTCTACGAATTATCAACCTTCATCTAAAAAATTCCGAAGCATCTTACGGTTTATTGCCGGTCGCCTGAGACCCCTACCGGTTAATACCGAATGGGTCCGTTCTCGCTTATGTTTGTTCATTTTAAGGGTGCCAAATCGGGGTCAGGGGGAGCTGGATTTCTACCCTATGTTAAACTGACATCATGTCTAACCTTGTTGCAGTGGGAAGAGTGGAAATACATATAGGTAAATACTTGTAGATAACTACTTGTAGGTAAATACTTGTAGGTAAATACTTGTAGGTAAATACACGTACGTAAATACTTGTAGGTAAATACATAAAGATAACTACTTGTACATAAATACATATAAGTAAATACTTGTAGATAACTACTTGTAGTTAAATACACATAGGTAAATACTTGTAGGTAAATACTTGTAGATAAATACTTGTAGTTAAATACACGTAGATAAATACTTGTAGGTAAATACTTTTAGATAAATATTGTAGGTAAATACTTGTAGATAAATACTTGTAGTTAAATACACGTAGATAAATACTTGTAGGTAAATACTTGTAGATAAATATTGTAGGTAAATACTTGTAGGTAAATACTTGTAGATAAATACACGTAGATAAATACTTTTAGATAAATACACGTAGGTAAATACTTGTAGATAAATACACGTAGATAAATACTTGTAGATAAATACACGTAGGTAAATACTTGTAGATAAATACTTGTAGATAAATACACGTAGATAAATACTTTTAGATAAATACACGTAGGTAAATACTTGTAGATAAATACACTTAGATAAATACTTGTAGATAAATACACGTAGGTAAATACTTGTAGGTAAATATTTGTAGGTAAATGCATAAAGGTAAATACTTGTAGATAAGTACTTGTAGGTAAATACTTACTTTGAATAGAGTAAAAACTGAGTATTGATTTCTTCTGGCGTGTTTGGAAGGGAAGTGATTGGTCGTTGGGGTGTGTTGAAAGGACCGTCGTCTGAAAAACAACCGAGTTCCCCGAAACAGATCGATTCCGGCTTCTTATCGATTGCTAACGAACCTGTGTGGTTTGAAAGAAAGAAAGAAAAACATATATTGCAATCAAACGATCAACATTTTGGAAAACTTTCAATACACAAAGTGGCTCAGGAGTCCCAAATTCAATGATACAAAAATGGATGACTAAGTGGGTGAAAGAGAGAGAAGGATAGAGAGAGCATACGAGCGAGAGAGAGAGATAGATAGTGAAAGAGAGAGATAGAGAGAGAGAGAAAGAGAGAGATAGAGATAGAGAGAGAGAGAGAGAGAGAGAGAGAGAGAGAGAGAGAAAGAGGTGTAATCATATTTAGATACAAGTGTGTAAATATATGCTAAGTATGGTACATTTCGATGTATGGTTGAAAAGTGGGTAGAGTTGTATTTGCCAATTAGAATTCGAGTAAGGCTACGTATCACTGCAGTCCTATGTGGCGAAAAAGCAGTGGAGGTCTTTCTCTTTCCACAGAAGTTAGGAGTTCGGTTTGAATAACTGCTCTACTCACCACAGGGAATGAGTGGGGTGGTTTTATGTGTATACATGTATATTATAAAGAAAACATAAAATCCTAAACAGATTGTTCAACTCCAAGGAATCTTTGCTGTTCTGAGAGTAGAAGGTGGACCTTGGGTTTACTTTCGGCAGCCTCGCAACTCTTGCTTTTCTTTATTTTGTTCTGTAGTCTTCACATTCCATGGGCGATGTTTCTGAAAAAGGGGGAAGAATTGCTGTTTTATGGGTCGGAATCTATCCACCTAACAGTTAGCGTTAGCTAGTTTCTGACCGTGAAGTAGTATTTTTTTAGTTCGTTACATCAAGTAGCTTCATGCCTTGTCTGGGGCGATTACCATTAAAAAAACATTTACGAGAGATGTTAGTAACAAGAATAAGAAAACGTCTGCAAAGAAATAGAAAAAAAAAGATTGAGACTTCAGCTGCCACCTCACCACTGCGACTACATACATTCGACCAGCTGATTTTACCGATGAAGTGTACGCACTGTGCGGATTGAAGAACATTCTAAGCATAAGCACAGAGGGCCAAAAGGGAGCAACACCACCTACGTGTTACCAATGAGAAGGGCATCAACTCCGGGGAAAGGGGGGCGGTAAAAATAAAGTGGGATCGTATTGTTAAAGTACTTTCACATTACATTCACAGATTTCGGGGGGGGGGGGTCGTGATTGTGAGGAGAAAGAGTGTTCTTCTCTTCCCTAAAGAGGAAATAAAACAGACATATCGACCATAGCATTGATACACTACCTTTCATTTCTGCAATCCAACCATATTTGATACAAATAAACTTCAATCTATGCCTGATTTGTCCACCAAGTTTCAGTTATGAATGCCCAACAGTTTTTATTTTATCGCTGTTCAATGATATGCATAAAATGCGCACCTCTGCATTGCAAACGCACCTGAATACGACTAATTGTTGCTGTGATGGCCTTCTTCAGTTTGGGAATAGTCTGGGGCTTGTTTTGATAGACGTCATCTTTGAGGTGGGGGAAAAAACAAAAAACTTACACAATAAATGAGAGGGATATAAAGCAGTGTGTGAATTGTGGATTATTAACTGGGTACAAACGGTTGTTGTTCTTTGTGTTAGTGGTTGTCTTTAGAGCGTGGGTTGGTAGGTGGATGGGTGGTACCGTTTTGAGATATGTTGTTGTTTGGTGGTTTTGATATTAGTTCTTTTGCAGAGGAAGTCATGCACGATTTTTTTTTGTTGAGTTGTTTACCGGAAATGGATTTTTCCGTTTTAGTGGCGTCCATGCAACTTTGCTTTCGGTGTTTTGAGACCAGAAAAAAAGGGCGGGAAAAGAAGAAGATGAAAAAAAAAAGAAGAAAGGAAGAAACAAACAGTGAACAGAATAAGAACAAAAAATATATTAGAAAAAGGAGGAGAATGAGAAAAATAAAAAGATGAAGAAAGGGGAAGAGACAAAAGAGTAGAGGAAGAAAAGAAGAAAGAAGAGAAGAAGAGAAGAAGAAGCAACAAGAGAAAAGGAATAGAAGGAGAAGAAGAAGAAAAAGAAGAAGAAGAACGTAAGAAAGAAAGAAGAAGACGAAGAAGAAAAATAACACGAAGACGAAGTAGAAAAAGAAGACGAAGAAGTAATAGTCGTAGAAGAAGAAGAAGAAGAAGAAGAAGAAGATTAAAATATCCGTTTGGGGCGAGGGTAAGGTCTTCTGAGTGTGAACCCCATTTAGGATTTCATTTCCTACTGATCAGACGATCACCAAAGTGTTCATCGATTTCATTAAACGGCAATAAAAAAAAAGACTGTTGGACATTCATGATTGTAACTTGGTGAACAAACCAGGCACAGACTGTAGTTTATTTGTATCAAATATGTTTGAATTGCAGAAAGGATTGTGAAATTTTTAGCGATTCCATGGTTGACATTTTTTTTTGGGGGGGGGGGGGGTCACACTGTATTTAAATTTGAGAAAAATATTGGTCAAGAAAAAGACAGTTTACGGGTCGCGTGTTCAAGACTCCTGGTGCAGCGGATGTTAAAACGAATCTACGTGCAAAATGGAATATCCAGCGCATAGTTCTGAACGCGTGACGCCAGTCACGTGACTATATCCGTGCTACCAGACACTAACGTGACACTTAAACAGTCTGGGAGATGACATTCGACATCTCAGCCTGGTAGGCTCTTCTTAGTACTTCGACCTTGTTTTAATACATATGAAACTTGCATGTAACACTACTCACACATTGTTTCGCATGTACACGAGTTGTTGTGGCAGTGATGAAGTATATATCGGCACGGACTGATGACTCAGCGCACCATGTTCGAATCACGTCAGATTCATAACATCACTTTAACTATGGATGTGACAACATTTACGTGGTCCCCATTGTAAATAATCGATTCTCGAAAGATTCGGGGGGGGGGGGTAGCCAGTGTCAATAAGTCAAAAAGGCTGTAGAGCGAAAGACAATACCGAACGAAAGAATGACAAAGTTGATCCATACAAAAATATATAAATTTTATTGACAACTTGTTAGGACAACCAAAAATAAAGAGTTAGTAGTGAACGATATTTAAGAGTGCCTTAAAACGTTCCAAATAAAGAGAATTATAACTCAGTCTCTCAGAAGAAGTTGAGTCGATATGTTTATTCTACTGTAATCGTGCGAGTTTGTGCGTGACAATGTGTAAGTTCGGTAGACTATGTAGACAGTGAGCGTTGCGTTTGTTTAGTCAGTGTGAGAGTATATGCCTGAACATGTGTGTACGTGAGTTTAGTAAACAGTGTGTATACGCAGTCACTGTATGTTCAATGATTTATGGTAGTTTCTTGTGTTTGCGTCGTGCTTTCGGCCAGAGGCTAGGACTAGTTTTTAGGGACGTTTTTGCGTGTGTCAGTTTTGAAAGAAACCGGAAATGTTAGAGAAATAGCTGATGTATTGGGGGTGGGTACATTACGGACAAAATATTATAACTTGCTGAGGCGAATATTTCTGCGTTTCTGATAAGCTGAAAATAGATGTTGACTAAGATCTTGTCCAATCCAGAGACGATACCAGTAAAACAACATTCGCTGCTTCTGCTCCTAAAAGGCGTAATATATTGATTCATCTGAATTACAGAAAGGCGTACTTGGTACAACAGACACTCGTTAAAACATGCTTGCCTTTGGTTTAGAAGCACAAATGAACCATAATACTTGACTTTTGTCTTTCATCTTTTATCTAAGGCATACATTACTTTAACGCACCGGAATTAGATAAAATGTCTAGAAAACTGAAATTGGAAGCAACGTTGAGGTGTAAAGAAATGGACATTTGGAACGACGTACAGGTGTAAAGAAATTGAAATTGGAAGCAACGTTCATGTGTAAAGAAATTGACATTTTGAGCGACGTACAGGTGTAAAGAAATTGAAATTGGAAGCAACGTTCATGTGTAAAGAAATGGACATTTGGAGCGACGTACAGTTGTAAAGAAATTAAAATTGGAAGCAACGTTCATGTGTAAAGAAATGGACATTTGGAGCGACGTACAGGTGTAAAGAAATTAAAATTGGAAGCAACGTTCATGTGTAAAGAAATGGACATTTGGAGCGACGTACAGATGTAAAGAAATTGAAATTGGAAGCAACGTTCATGTGTAAAGAAATGGACATTTGGAGCGACGTACAGGTGTAAACCAACTGTAAAACCTAAGAAATGCGGGGCCAGGAATCGGCACACAGCACCCAGTCCCCTCAAACTTCGACCATCCAAGTCTAAAATATCATTTAGTAACATCTTATTGGGTTGCATACACTATTACTTTCGAGATGGAAGATGGTTTCCAAGCAAAGAAAGGTCGGGTTACTAGTTGAACGGGTATGATGTTGAATATATTCCTGAAAATATTACAAGATTCTCTGGGCCGGGAGATATTTTAGAAAAAAATACCTTTGGACAGAAATCAGCTTATAAAGGTAATGACAAAGAATGATGGAGTTATACCAAGTATGGAGAACTATTGAAATGCTTTCAGTAAATAAAATAAACTTTGGAAGTAAATGAAAAATTGAGCCATTTAAATAGGGTCGTTGATGATATTAAATACAATTGCTAACCACTAATAAAACTAGCAGAAATATGCGACCGGAGGAAGCATATTTATGCTATTAGCTATCATTATCCTCTATTAGCTTTTAGTCTCGATAAGTAGTAAGTCATTAGTAAAAACACCTAACAGTTTTATAGAATTAGAATATTTGTTGTGTCTATTTCATCGTTTGTGTAATGGCGCACATGTTGAGCCCTTTCTCAACACACATCACCGCCATTTTGGATATGTAGTGTTATTGTGGATAGCACGAGGTCAAAATGTAAAGGGAAAGTAAACAATGATGAAGAAACTGTAACAATAAAGAGAAGGTTGAATTTGCATATACATATATACGAGCAAAACAGACTACCCACCTCCTCCGGACAGAAATTAATCAAGCTGTAGCCCTCTTTACAGAAAAATAAATAAATAATTTTAATTTTACATTTTGGTAATTTGGAGAAAAACAAAAACACAACAAAAGTCGAGGGATTTGGTTTTGTATAAGTATAAAAATGAACATAAATTCCCCATTAAAAACTGGTTATTTAATGAAATGAATTAACGAAAAAAACGGAACGTCTATTGGTCAAATAACACAATTGTATATTCCTGAGTAATTTGGAATGGTTACTTTGTGTCTTTTCGCCTTCATTATTAAAGACAGAAATATAACAATTCAACATTTAAAGATTTAAAAAAATATGAATCTACATATTTTTTGTAATTTAGAAAGATAAGATGGAGGTATTTTCTTTTTTAGTTTTTATGGTAAACATCATCATCATCATCATCATCATCATCATCATCATCATCATCATCATCATCATCATCATCATCATCATCATCATCATCATCATCATCATCATCATCATCATCATCATCATCATCATCCAATAAAGCAAATATTTATTAAAGAAAACACCTCACATAGTTTTTTATATTATTTTTTACTGGCAATAGAAACATAGCTGTTTTCATTGTATTTTTCCACTTCCTAAGCGGTAAAGAATATTGCATTAAGCCGCTTTTTATACATATATTTATTAATTAATGTTTACGTAATAAAATAATTATCCCAGTACGGGTAAAATTAATTCCCCGAAAAATACAGTTTTTGTACCACTTTTTATGTCCCTTTACAAAAATGAAAAACAAGACATAATGATACTAAATCTTATATCTAGAATCGTTATTCTAATTTTTATCAAAATCCACTACATGATTTTGATTCTAGAAAAATGTCTCAACTGTAAGGCTTAAGGGGTCGCGAGAAGAAATTGAAATTCAGGAAATCATGCTGAATTGGTATTTAATGACTATGGATCAAATTCAGTGCAAATAGAAAACATTTGCTTTTTTCAAATGGGAGGTTGTGCTCATATTTTTCCCTCCTAAAACCATTTAAAAATACCCAAAAGAAACGGACATTTGGGAATATTTATTAATTGATGTCTAATACCTATTGTTCAAATTTCACAAAAATCGAATGGATTTTTAATTGTTTACGAGGAGTTTCTACCTTCTTTATACCCAATTTGCATCAAACTAAATTAAATTTATTTATCCCACATTTGGACCAAACACGCCTTGCCACTGTGTGGCAAAATTCATAATGATCGGTTCATTAGTTTAAGAATGAATCCTGTACATACAAATATATAAACCTATAAATATACCTAACTTCATACACATATTATCGATTTGACTAATCTTCGATCTTCGATATTCAAATGAAAAAAAAAAATGATCGAACTGATGATTATAACGAAAGAAGTTTTCTTACCCTTCGGAAGGACAAAACTTAAAGTTAATATGAGCCACAGACGCATCCTCGCTTTTTAGTTGGGGGCACCTGTTATGCTTCACGGTTAAAGATGCTTTTTACTTATATATTCGAAGACAATTTGTTATCACAACCGACCAAAAGATAAGAAATTTGTTTGGGGATTTTGTATTGCTTTATCTTACCAACACCAGTGTGCGTCATGGGAACCGAACAGTTTCACATAAATTGATTTTTTTTAAATGAGCATATATATATATATATATATATATATATATATATATATATATATATATATATATATATATGGGGGGGGTGTTGTAGGAAATAATAACGTTTTTTTTTTATTAAATCCGCCAGATTTGTTTAGATTCTTTTATAGAAGTATGGTATATAGTCTATTTATTTCTTTTTCTCATCCTGAGATTTAAAATTTTCGGCTACTGCTGTCGCTATTTTCAACCAAATACCAAAACGATGAAAATCAGTAGGAAATGCCGTATTTTAAAAACGCGTGCAAGAGGCACGTTGTATTTGCTTAAAAATAGTCTAAACTGTTTTTGTTCTTTATCGCATTATGAAATGTATTTTAAATTCTTACATGGACGAAAGCAATCCACGCGAGAAGAAAAAAAATTAAAAAAAAAAAAACGGTTGACACTATTTGTTTTAAACAGTTAGACATTTTTCTGTTTCTTTCGGATCTCGGATAAACAATTACACTATAACTCTCAAACTTTTTTCTAAACGGTAATTACGTTTCATACACACAACTCCACAATAGACTTACATAACATTCTTGTATCACATGTCAATATAAAAAAATACACGAAAAATGTTCGTATGCGTGATTCTTAAAATGGAAACATTAAAAAAAACATAATAATTCATTGCAATTAAAAAAAACAACAAGCCGCGCGTGCGTGGTCCCCCTTTGTATGTGACTCGATGTGGCGAGTGTAAAATGCAATAAATTTGGGCAATTTGGGGCATTGACCCCCCTTTGACCTCCTGGGGCGCGAACCAGAATTTTTCTGAGATCAAGGATGCTTATTTTATATCCAGAACAATTGCCTCTACATTTTGGCCAAGTTTCAGAAAAATTGAATGGATGGACCAAACGTTATGGGAGAAAAGGGTAATTTTTTGCCATTTTGTGGGCTTTTGACCCCCTGGGGGCGCGAACCAGATTTTTTCCAAGGTCAGCGATACTTATTTTCTATTAGGAACAATTGCCTCCACATTTTGGCCAAGTTTCAGAGAAATTGAATGGATGGATGAAAAGTTATGGGGCAAAAAAATGTCATTTTTTGCCATTTCGGGGCCTTTTGACACCGGGGGGGGGGGGGGCTAACCAGATTTTTTTCAAAAATCGGAGAATGTCATTTTCTAACCTGACCAAAGTTACAACTTCATGCAAAATTTCAGAGAAATTTGATTGATGGTCGCGGAGAAAAATCCGGACGGACGGACGGACGGACGGACGGACGGACGGACATGCCTCAAAACATAAGTCCCCCTATTTATAAAATCGAGGGACCAATATGAGGTATAGAACACAAGAAAACATTTCAATCAGAAACAAAGCAGACAAGCTAAAAATATTTTTTAAATCATCACATTTCTTCCTTGACTAAAGAAAGGGAAGGATTCCTCGAAAATTATCACATTATTTTTAGTAAACCTAAATAATAGTTTAAATAGATTTGTTGTTATACAACGTGTAATAGCACGTGTTATACACTCAGTCGCCAACCAGGAGTGGTAACACATGTTTGGTAGCAAAGGCGGTACTACAACATTTGGCGCCACCAGCACCTTTTGTCACCGGACAGGGTATAAAAACAGCATTTGTATATCTTTGCAGATTCACAATATCTCATTGAAACGCATTTATTTTCGGTCTTCGACGACATCACGTGTCATCAACACTCGCCGTTTGATGTCACGTAAACACGGGAATAGTAATTTGTCGCGTGCTTTTGGTATTCGCTTATATTTTGACCAACTCCAGGATGATGATTGTTGAGCAGTGGTTTGAAGACGACGTGAAGCATTTTTCAAACTGTGGTCAGTGATGTCTAATTTTTTTAAGAGGAGGGAAATGACCGAGTGTTCTAAAAAGCGAAAACATACGACCTCAATCGGTATGACATTGCATATTCATCTCTTTTTCACGCAGTCCGGACGTTTTTTTTTATTTCGCTCGTTTGCCTTTTTTCTGTTCTCCTCCCATGGTACAATTAACTCTATTACGAAAACATTGTTCTTTGAGTCTGGTCACGCTACAATGTCTGTTCGGATGATGTTCACTGAAAATGGTAAGAGTGACACGAGATCCACGGAACCCCTTCAGTCACTGACACAATTCAGCAGCTTCATATTAGGGTTCGTTTTTTACCTTTTCGCACAGAATATTGGCTTTCCGTCGGTTTTCTGCCTTTCACCGGCTGCTTGTTTGCCATTTCACACTGTGCCCTTATCAATTCCACAACTTCCAAAAACTTCTTGTGCCGCTATGTGTACATTTGAAGCTATTATTGACACACAAAGAGTACATGACGCAAGATGCTTCGTTCACTCTTATACGAAAAGAACATATCAGTACATGTGTATCCCCACAGTTAGTGGTTGGTCACATTTGGTAGATCATTGGTGGATCGAAGAAATAAGTATATCACCATATACTTACCTGGCACGCTAGGAAGTAAGTGTAGTATCTGTTCCGATGGATACTGCACCCTATAGACGGGTGTCGTCTTGTCCTTCGGTGCTTGATTCCACCTGTCTGTGGGTTTGTCCTGTGCAGTTCTAGGAGGTCCACCCTCCCAGGCTTCGCCTCCCCTCTTTGAGGAGGAGTAAGTTTATTGCTTACTGCCTGAGGCGCCCCTACCGGGGAATGCCGACGGGGCTGCCCAGGCAATGTTTAATGGCCAGAGTGCTCACTTTCTCGGGCGCTGGCTTTTCAAACCCCACTTACTCGACCCGACCTGTGGTCACATCTTACTTGTGGGAGTAAGATAAAACTGGCCTTGTGCCTAACTCATGCAGAGGAGTAAATAAATATCACCATATGGTTCCATTGCACTTCAAGAATTTCACGATAATTTAATTGTTCTATATAATTCCAGAACTTTGCTGTCGACACAGCTTAGTCGGGAACTTGGGTAAGTGGTTGGTTCTGTCGGAAACCCAAAATGAAAAAAACTAGCCGTGAACAATAAAAACATATTTATTGGAACACGGGTATATAACAATAACGAAAGAAAAAAGTTGTTGCTGCTTTTGTTGTGGAGAAAATGATTTGACTGGTACTAAATTTTGGTTAGGGGATTTTAAAATTTACTTCGTGCTTAGAAGGGGTTAAATTGAAAAATTGAATTTCTCAGTCCGTCTGTCTGTCTCCTGGACTGATCAACTGTTTTCGGCTGAGCTAACCGACACCTTGCTGGTGAATTCTCCAAGTGTCAGTTCTTTATTGATAACTTTTACTTGAAACGAGTTTTGTAATCTTTATTGTGAGCCCCCCAAAAGCGCTGGGTCTTATTCTTATATAGCCCCTGCTTGGGCCGCGGCAGTTCTCGTTTTAACACCAAAAATCATATAGTTTGCATACCTTTAAATTTCTCGCACCCACAATCTTTCCTCGTCGTGTGGAGGGTGCGTCGTCTAGTGGTTGAATTCTTTTTTTTCTTTCTGCCGTGAACCACGCCGCTGCAACAAAAGCTTCATGACCGACTCAATCGACAAACAATATTTTAAACTTTCAATTCTTTTTATTACATTTTATTACACACATTAGTTATCCATCGTCTTGGAGATATTAACTAACGTCGAGAGAGAGCAAATTACTCTTTCGTAATTATCAATTAAGTCCTTAACCATTCGTGGATGGGGGGGGGGGCAGACCTTACGCCTGTATTTTCTTAGGGAATTAATTCCCCTAATTATGTTGCAGACTACATCATAAAAATCACATCTGATAGGCTCGCCTCCAAAACTCAGACTGGCAAATCTCTCAGCTTCTCACGAAGAACGAGTGACGTCACGGATCCACACGTGCGACACTCATGCGCAAACATTTCTTTCACTCATGTTTTCTGACCTCTTGACCCGGTGCTCGTCAACGTTTGCTCTGACAGCACCTGTGAGCTCCAACCGTGAGAACAGTCCTATTCTGCACCCGACTGCATGGGTCCACCCGCACTAAATCGCGCAAGTCAAATCAACGATTTCCAACAGATACGCCCACCTCAAGATGCGTCCGTTCCCACAGGGCTATTATACAACATTATTGTTATATTTCTGCTGTGCTTAAAAGAATGGCGACAAACACTAATGTATAAAAATATAATGATATATCTTTATTGTTCGGTAGATGTTAACACGTGGAGTGAGTGGAAGGGGTGGAAAAAGCACAAACATTGACGGAGATTGATCTCTCGAACTTGATAGCTAGTCGACTTTCTCGATCTCAATTTGGATACTTTATATAACGATTTTGTATTTGTTTACATGTATTTTGTAACGTTTAAGTGTATTCCTGTTTGCAGATAAGGTTTGCAGATGTCTGTGCATCAAATCACCGGATATTTTTTTATCTAACTCTCTCTTTGAACTTTTCTTACTCTACGAAGATCTCTTTTACTCCTTCTTTCTCTCTTACTTTCTTTCATATATCTTTCTCTGACTCTCTCTCTCTCTCTAACTCTCTTTCCCCCTCTTTCCCCCTCTTTCCCTCTTACTCTCTCTTTCTTATTCTTTCTTACTCTTTTCCTTACTCTGATTCACACACTTTCTCTCTCTCTTTCTCTCTCTCTTTCTCTCTCTCTCTCTTTCTCTCTTTCTCTCTCTCTCTCTCTTTCTCTCTCTCTTTCTCTCTCTTTCTTTTTCTTATTCTTTCTTACTCTTTTCCTTACTCTGATTCAACTATTTTCTCTCTCTATCTCTTTCTCTTTTTTTCTCTCTCTCTTTCTCACCTTGTCTCTTTTATTCTCTTACCTTCTTTATCCCACTCTGCCTCTCTCACTCTTGCTTACTCTTTCTAACTCACTATTTGATTCTCCCTCTCTCTCTCTTTCTCTCTATCTCTTTCTCTCAATCACTCTCACTGACGCACACTCTTTCTCTAACTTTCTTTCTCTCCCCCCACCCCTTTACTCTCTCATGTAAAATTAATGAAATGTACACGAGTATTGACTGATTATGTTTATTATTACCTGTGATCAATATAGCGCTTTCCCTGGTCACAGAAAAATGGTCCGACCGCCCAGACTGGTTGATCACGAAAATAAGGATGCCTTTCCAAGCAGAGTCGTGTTGTAAAAATCAACATCCTCCGAAAGGAAAACATTCACACGTATCGATTTCTCATAATTTCAGAAAATCTCCGACTACACATATACATCGACACATATACAGGAGAGAAACTTGAATGCCTACTCGATACTGTCCTCGAGTGTCTAAAGTCTCTCTGTACAGGGGTTTGTCAGGACAACCTGTCATAAGGATACTTCCTCCTACAAGTAAACCCTGACTAAATATTCAAAATAACATAGTATTCGCAGCACAAATAAGATCCCCTCGGTATAGCTACCCCACACTTATACGAGAAATGATGCACCTTCTCCAAGTGATGTTGTCTATAGTAACTGAACTAAGCTGAGTACTCCACCAGACTAGATGAATTCTTGTCCTAGAATCCGGTGAGACCAAGAGACCACAATAAATATATACAATAACATAGTTAACTGGTCAACTGGGGAGAGGAAAATTAATGTTGTTACATTCTTTACTGACTCAACGTTTAACAGGTAAAGGAGAACATTAATGGAATATTCGAATGTCTATGTATCTCATGTAGAGATCAAGTGTTAGCAACAAGAAGGGTCTCCTTGATTTCTGAGAACTTTGACTGAAGTAAAATGAAACAAAAATACAGACATTTGACAAAATAACTGCAACACTTGTTGAATTCAGAAAAAGTTGACTGCAGCGCTTTCATGATATCCAGTCGCATGTACAGGGTGGACAAGAAGTCACTGAAGGATTAGGCTTAGGGTTATGGTTAGGATTACGGTAAGGGTTAGGGTTAGGGTTAAAATTAGCGTTTAGGTTAAGGCTCTTGGGAAAACAAGTAGTTCGGCCGTCTTTGTGATCGAGCCTCCAACCATACGGGCTCCAATAATTTGCCATTTTTTCAAACGCATTTAGGTTACGAATTTTCGCACTAATTTTATGAGAAAATTAAATAGAATATAAAGTAAAATAGATAAAATAAATAAATAAAACAATCTACAATGAATATAATCTCCCATAATGGAATTTGTATATATATATTACTGATATGATATGGCATTACTCTTCCAATTATATATATATATATATATATATATATATATATATATATATATATATATATATATATATATATATATATATATATATATATATATATATATATATGAGGTTTTTTATGACAGCCATTATATATTTATCAGGGCATTCACTCTTGAAATTAAGTAAGTTGAAATATTTACTAGTAGGTTTCTTATAGTAGGTGATAAATTTATCTGTAGACATTTCTATTTCTATATCTAGGAAGAGAATTTTTTTGTTTATATTAATTTCTTGCGTAAAGTTTAATGTTGAATTATTTTTAAAAGCATTTTTTATTTGAGTTTAATTAGATAAGTGTTTTGTCAGTAGGAGAATGTCATCGACGTATCGGACATATATGGAGGGTTTAGGGATAATATTAAAAGTTTTCATTTCTAGGTTAGACATATAATATTCAGCGAACAATGGTCCTAGGGCTGATCCCATTGAAACGCCATCTACCTAGGTGTATAAGTTAGCATGAGGACCATAGAACGGTACGTTATCTATCGTGCCAAAAATGGACCTCTTCCAGTAACGATATATATATATATATATATATATATATATATATATATATATATATATATATATATATATATATATATATATATAAATTAAAATGGAATAAGTGGAAGACCTAAAAATTTCAACGTTTCGCCCAAATGTTATATGGGCTTTGTCAAGAGCGAACGAAAAAATGCAAAAAACAAAACAAAAATGCATTTTTTTCGTTCGCACTTGACAAAGCCGATATAACATTTGGGCGAAACGTTGAGCTTTTTAGGTATTCCGCTTATTACATTTTAATTTCATACCGTCGGATTATTTTATCCTTTCATCTATTCACACACAGACACACACACACACACACACACACACACACACACACACACACACACACACACACACACACACACACACACACACACACACACACACACACACACACACACACACACACACACACACATATATACAGTAAGTTATGAAAATATATTCATGGCAATTAACATACACAGAATTCTGTTGCGAAACACGCGTAGGATATGTTGACAGCATTGATTTTGAAAAAGGTAAAAATAAAAAATACAATATGAACATATTAAGAGAATTTTGTTTGTCTGTGAGACAAGAAGAACTTACAGGTACTCGCTGGTATATGAAAGTAAAGAGATTGGAAAAACAGAAGAAAACTATGGTTGTGACACTGGACAGGGTATGAAGACGAATACATTAAAAGGTTATGGATTGATTGTTCCTTTGGTCATTGGAATACACCTATATATATATATGGGAAGAACCCAAATATGATCTAGGGTTAAGATCGGATTCTTACTCTGCCTGATGAGATTTCAGTGTGTAATAGCTGTTGATCGATAACATCGACATGCCAGTGTCGCAGATTTTGTACATGTCTGTGTAAATAAAATAATTATATATATATATATATATATATATATATATATATATATATATATATATATATATATACAGTAAGTTATGAAAATATATTTATGGCAATTAAGCTACATAGAGGCGTTGGTGCACTATCCCCGTAGGGAATCGTCAGGCTAAAGTACATGTTATTCGTGTTACTGAGTGTTTTATATATCTACGTGGTGTTTACTCTTGTTAGCTAACCAATTAGATCTATTGTTATATATATTACTCTTTTAAGCGTGAAATTGGCGACACAGTCCCAGCAAAATTGTCGGACATAATAGAAAGAACAATGGTTTTGCTAAGTAAAAGTGACGATAATAAATGCATAGATAATAAATCTTATAATCAGTAAATTATATAGATAAGTAGAAAGGTAAATATTCTTGTGTTTGGTAACAGTAATTCTTTGTTTATTTGTTTTGTTTTTTGTTTTGTTTTTCATTAGAATTTTTATTATAGTCAGTCAGTCATCTTGAATCTATAACTCAGAGTCTAACATGTTAATTTAAAATAAAAATCACTCAACAAGTCCTTAGCCTGACACATAGATGACGCTACTAATAAAAAATCCATATGATTTCTATAAAATACTAACTTTAGATTGGAATGTGTCAAAATTAGTTTCCAAATTACAGTTATTTAAGTACATCTACCGTTGCAAATTTTCAAAACATGGAGTAATCTGAATTTCGTGTATTGATAAAGTATTAATTTCTGATTGAAAAAAATACCGTTCAAGCAAAGCAATTGCTTCATATGTGTTATTGAGGCTCTGCTTCGTCGGAAACAACGGTTAAAAGGTGGCATGCTGACTTTAAACACGTTCATACAGACACAAATGATGCTGAACGCTCAGGTCAATCAGATTTGTCCAGGAAAACATTAAAGAAGTCCACAAACACATCTTGACTGATCGTAAATTAAAGTTTCTTGGGATAGCGGAATAGTTTCACCATTTTGCATGAAAATTTGTCAATGAGAAAGCCGTGCTCAAAGTGGGTGCCGTGGACTTCAGAGCATTGTTTGCCACTATTTCAACGCAACGAAAAAATGTTTCGCGTGAATATGATGCGATAGATGAAGCGTGGCTCCACCACTTCACTACCGAGTGAAATCGGCAGTCAGCTTAGTGGACAGCAGCATGTGAAAGCCGTCCAAAAGAACCAAAGACGCAAACATCAGCAGGCAAGGTTTCAGCCTCCGTATTTTGGGATGCTCAAAGTATTTTGTCCATCGATTACCCTAAGAAAGAGAAGAACCATAAATAGCGAACATTAGGTAGCATTATTGGTGCGTTTGAAGAAAGAAATCGCCCAAAACACGGCCACAAATGGAGAAGAAAAAAGTGCCTTTTCACCAAGACATTGCACCATGTCACAAGTCGATCGCAACGATGACAAAACTCCGTGAATTGCACTTCCAATCATGGTTATAAAAACAATATTTTTTTCTTTTTTTTTCTTCATACTTTAAAAAAAATCTCGCTTCAAGTTTTCTGGCTTCTCAATTTTCAAGTTTATCATTTCAACGGCACTTATAACTGTAGTAACACCCATCTCCGACTACGAATCAGTGACGATTTGTGTTCGGGGTTCGCGCCCACCGACCGTTGAGAATTAGTTCCTAGACTGAAGATTGCGTTAGCATGAAACATCGATGTCTCTAGGTATATTTTAAATATTTAATATTTATTTAAAAAAAATAAAAAAATATTATTATTTATCAGCCCCCTCCCACGGAGGCTGGGCACTTTTCGAGGAGCTTTAATAACAAGCAGTACAAATAGCTATATGCATGGGCCGGAGTTTCGTAGATCACTCTTATCTACTTGGTGAGTAGTAGTAATTCTGCTATTTACAGTTAAAATTCCTCTCTATTTACTTACTGGTTGGCAATGGCCTGCGGGTAAGATCTCCGACTACGAATCAGTGGCGATTTGTGTTCGGGGTTCGCGCCCACCGACCGTTGAGAATTAGTTCCTAGACTGAAGATTGCGTTAGCATGAAACATCGATGTCTCTAGGTATATTTTAAATATTTAATATTTATTTTAAAAAAATAAAAAATTATTATATATATATATATATATATATATATATATGTATATAGTTTTCCAACTTTGAAAATTGAGAAACAAGACAACTTGACGCGAGATTTTTCTAAGTAAATGAAATATTTAGTAACACCCATCTCATTATTGTACACACACGCGCCAGCGCTCTTCACCACAGATATCGGACATAATAACAAAACAATCTCTTCAACAACACCTGAAGAAATCGCCGATCTTCGGCTACGCCGTAAGACCTCGACGATGAAAGGGGGAAAAAGGAAGAAAAAAAAAAAATGTTTGTATTACCATGATTAGGGTTTATAAAACAGAAAATTTGGAATAAAAGATGATTTAATAAATATTTCATTTATTTGAAAAAATCTCGCGTCAAGTTGTCTGGTTTCTCAATTTTCGAAGTTTATCATTTCAACGGCGTTTCTAACTAGTAACACCGATCTCATTATATATATATATATATATATATATATATATATATATATATATATATATATATACAAATTTAATTATGAATATATTTTTTATCTACATACGTATACGTTTCATCCTTATGGGAATCGTCAGTGTAAAGAAGAATTATTCACACCGGTCGCCCGGCTCGAATCCCGGAACCCGAGTTATATTTCAAACTCAAATTCCAACGTCTTAACCCACACGGCCGTTGCCAATAACTCGGTAAATCAGCGAGAGATTAATCCTAGTTAAAGGCAGCTGACGTAAAGAGTTTCACTTTTGAAAGCAACTTTGCACTGAAACCACGATAAGAGCTGTGTTAATACTGCTCGCTAGAGAGCCCAGCCTATATTTGGGGGCGACATATATATATATATATATATATATATATATATATATATATATATATATATATATATATATATATATATATATATATATATATATATATTTCATTGATATCTACATATATTTTTGCATATCGTCTGCTGTGGCAATTCACTTTCAAACATAACTTCTTTAATTAACTTTAAAAAATTTTTTTATAATTTTAAACAATTTTATTCAATTAATGTAATTTAATGACCCAACGATACCGTAAGAAATTCAAATAAACTTCACAAAGTCTGATTTAAAAAATGGGAACATAGACCGGCATGCAACAGCTGGTTAAAAATGTCTATCATTTCGTCGCTAAAAAAAAAACTAAGCTCAAAAGTATGTAATGGATTTAAATTTCAACATTTTGTCCTATTTATATTTCTTCATTTAATTATCTTTGCAAAAAATTTAAATATTTTCTCAGAAGAAATTAATTAAGAGAAAATGTAAAAAAAAAAGTG
The DNA here is from genome assembly GCA_963556195.1 of Sepiola atlantica. Taxonomy (NCBI): domain Eukaryota; kingdom Metazoa; phylum Mollusca; class Cephalopoda; order Sepiida; family Sepiolidae; genus Sepiola; species Sepiola atlantica. Next base: position 201,076,883 of record OY744518.1, read on the forward strand.
CAAAAATAAATGGGGATTTAAAAACCTCCGGGTAACGTCGGGTCGATACAGTTCGTACATATGTAAATAACTCTATATTTCCCCCATCTACTCCCCTGCCTATTTCTTTCTAACCCTATAGCTTATTCTGATTTTCTCTCTGCGTCTATTTTTCTTGACCCCTCTCCCTTCCCCTCCTCTCTCTCTCTCTCTCTCTCTCTCTCTCTCTCTCTCTCTCTCTCTAACACTCTTTTCTACTCTGTGTCTCTCTCACTTACAGGGCCGGCGGGACAGTTATGAAAGTGGGGAGCTTCTCCTAAAAAGTGAGGGGGCGGTTAAACATATGCATATCAACTTAATTATTGATGTCCGTAAAGTGGGAGGGGGGGGGGGCTTAAGACCCACCCCCGGCCCCCCGGTGCCGCCGTCCATGCTTAACATTCCCTTATTCTTGCTTACTCTTTCCAAGTCACTATTTGATTCTCTCTCTCTCTCTCTCTCTCTCTCTCTCTCTCTCTCTCTGACTTATTCTCCCTCTCTCTGACTATCTCTCTCTCACACACTTTCTATCTGTTTTTGTCCCCCTCTCTTTCTCCCATCTCTTTCTATCTTATTCTATATCTCTGACTCTCTCTCTCTCTCTCTCTCTAACTTTCTATCTGACTCTGCCCTTCCTCCCCCTCTCTCTCTGTCTGTGTCAGACCTAGGACTCCCCACCACACCCACCCAGCAGCTATAAACAAAATCCGCATCAATCACACCGTACGCAATTATTTATATGAACAACAACAGCAAGTGCGGATAGATGCACAGATGAACAAAACGAGGCAAACGAGAAGATACCATCCTGTTGGCCAGGAGACTGACGCTATCACAAGGCCAGCAACATCCACATGAAACACGCTTCAGTGCACAACGTATCACTTACAGACCCGCATCTATATATATCTATATATTTATATAAAATTAGCTATGTGTATATATTTATATATTTCTATGTATAGGATTCACTCCGAAACTAATTAACTGATCATTATGAATTTTTGAACACACTGTTAAGCGTAAGGGTGGGCTATATTTAGTTTTATTTAGTTTTATGCAAATAGGTAAAAGGGAGTGGATCCCCTTCGTGAAAATTCACATAACCCCACCCAATAGACCGGTATTGTCTGGGCCTTCGGGTCTTGATTTACGTCAGTCCATCGGTTGTCCGTCCTGTGCAGTTCTAGGAGGTGCACCCTCCCAGGCTTTGCCTTCTCACCCTTTGAGAAGGGGTTAGTTTATTGCTAATCGCCTGAGGCGCCCCTACCGGGCAATGCCGACGGGGCTGCCCAAGCAATTTTTGAATGGCCAGAGTGCTCAAATTCTCGAGCGCTGGTTTTTTCCCACTTTCCCGACCTTGTGTCACATCTTACCTTGTGGGAGGAAGATAAATAGAAACAATAGTTACTTACCTGGCCTTTTGGTTAGGAAGTAAGTGTAGTATCTGTTCCGATGGATACTGCACCCCATAGACTGGTAGTGTCTTGGCCTTCGGGACTTGATTAACGCCTGTCTATGGGACGGTCCTGTGCAGTTCTAGGAGGTCCACCCTCCCAGGCTTTGCCTCCTCTCTTTGGGGAGGAGTAAGTTTATTGCTTACTGCCTGAGGCACTCCTACCGGGGAATGCCGACGGGGCTGCCCAGGCAATTCTTAATGGCCAGAGTGCTCACTTCACGGGCGCTGGCTTTTAAAACCCCACTTTCCTGACCCGACCTTGGGTCACATCTTACCTTGTGGGAGTAAGATAAAACTGGCCTTGTGCCTAACCTCCTGGGGAGGAGGTAAATAATACAATAGTTATTAGTCAATTAATAAATATTTACCAAATTTCAGATTCTTTGAAGGATTTTAAAATGTTTTTAAGGGGGCCTAATATGGGCACAACCTTCCATTTGAAAGTTCAAATATTTCAGATTTGCATTAAATTTGATACATAATCAATCATTAGACAGCAATTAAGCACGATTCCCTGAATTTCAATTTCTTCTTATGACCCCTTAAGCTTAAGCATTACATACGAAAATCATATTTAACTCAGTAGTCGGAGTGCGTACCGATGTGTCCAGCACGCATTGTCTGGAAATAGAAGAGTAAATTAACGTCAGAATGGCAAACTCGGCGGCCATAAGCAAGCCGTCGAGTGCACTCAATAGGCGGGCCTAGAGTGTGGCATTACGCTGTATTGATTTACTCCTCTTCAGGAGTAAGGCACAAGGCCAGTTTTTATATTACTCTCACAAGTAAGATATGACCCAAGATCGGGTCGGGAAAGTGGGGTTTAAAAATTGCCTGGGCAGCCCCGTCGGCATTCCCCGGTAGGGGCGCCTCAGGCAGTAAGCAATAAACTTACTCCTCTCCAAAGAGGGAAGGCAACGCCTGGGAGGGTGGACCTCCTTTAACTGCACAGGACAGTCCCATAGACCGGCGTAAATCAAGACCCGAAGGCCAGGACAATACCAGTCTATGGGGTGCAGTATCCATCGGAACAGATACTACACTTTGATCTTAGCCAAAAGGCCAAGTATACGCTGTAAATAACGGCTTGTTGTCAACATACTTAAAGTGCGCTATTTAGCGAGAGCTTTTAATAATTAGTTATAAATAAACCCATATATACACATGTGTTTCATGTCCAACCTGCAATCATTAGTATGGGGAGCCACACGGTTCGAACCCCAATACAAAAGTCATATATTTAACTCAGTAGTTAAATACTATATATATATATATATATATATATATATATATATATATATGAGTACTGTTTAAAACGTATCCGACCTTAGGCCAGAAAAAATATTTTAAATACGTGACAGGGTTATAATCCTAATACCTTTCAAAATAAATAAATAAATAAATAAATAAATAAATAAAAAAAAAATAAAATAATAATAATAATAATAATAATAATAATAATAATAATAATAATAATAATATTTTTTTTTAGTTATACAAGAATAATTTCTAAACAAACATATCACAGATTTGAATTTTCGAATAAAATCCAAGAGGAATAAATGGTGGTTATGAGCTAACAGGCCATGAATAGTCTAATGCAAACTTTGTTGCATGATCATATATTTGCGCTCCAAGATTCAACATAACAACAGTTTGTGTACGATCGTTTCCGAGACGATATGGGTTTTTAATAATATCGATTCTCTTCATCAGCACAGGGTATCGACACCAACTTAGAAGCATACAGACAGCATCAAGGATTTAGGGTTCAAACGCACTAATTACATAGTAATTTTTTTTTTTTAGATTTTTTTTTAACATAGTTCACCCCAAACAAGGCAGGCTTGTATTTGTTTCGTATTCAGTCAGAGACTTCAAGACTGCGGCAGATTTTTTGTTGTTGTCTTAATGCCGAGTGCCCCTTATTTTTGTTAGGGGAAGAGGGGTGAGTCCCCCCCCCCCCCAAAAAAAACGACTTTTCGAACTATCGGCACACCTCGGCCTTCGCGATATGATCAAAGTGTAGTATCTGTTCTGTCCTCGGTCAGTGAAGGAGAGATCCTTCTAGACTGAGGCAATTTAATTTTTTTTTGTTCCAATGCAGAGTGCCTTTTTTTTTGGTGGTGAGAGAATTGGATTTTTTTCCCAAATTATAAAACCGACCTTGTGTCTAACTCTGCCCTCGTTGGGAGGCAACTAGCTAACTTTGCCCCCGTGGGAAGGCAAGTAGGCACTCATACTAGAGAGAGAGAGAGAGAGAGAGAGAGAGAGAGAGAGAGAGAGAGAGAGAGGGGGAGAGAGAGAGAGAGAGAGAGAGCAGCCTTTGCATTTCGGCCAGGAGAAAAGTGTAGTATCTGTTCTGGCTAAGATCAAAGTGTAGTATCTGTTCCGATGAATACTGCACCCAATAGACTGGTATTGTCTTGGCCTTCGGGGCTTGATTTACGCCGGTCTATGGGTCTTTCCTGTGCAGTTCTAGGAGGTCCACCCACCAGGCTTCGCCTCCCCTCTTTGGGGAGGAGTAAGTTTATTGCTTACTGCCTGAGGCGCCCCTACCGGGGAATGCCGACGGGGCTGCCCAGGCAATTTTTAAACCCCACTTTCCCGACCCGACCTTGGGTCACATCTTACTTGTAGGAGTAAGATAAAAACTGGCCTTGTGCCTAACTCCTGGAGAGGAGTAAATCAATACTGCTATACCTCATCTTTTCTGTCCTCGATCAGAGAATGAGAAATCCTTCTAGACCGAGGCAATCTTAATTTTTTTTTTCTTCTTCCCAATTCAGATTCCCCCTTTTTAGGGGAGCTGGATTTTCTCCCACGTTAAAAACAGACCTCGTGGCTATCCCTGTCCTGTTGAGGACGCAAGTAAATAGGGACTACTCTAAATCCGTTTTGCTAGGAGCAAAAAAAATGCGCCATCTTTTCTGATGCTACGCTTCATCTTTTCCGTCCTCGCCCTGTGATGGAGAAATCCGTCTAAACTGAGGCAATTTAAATGTTTTTCCCTTAATCCAGAGTGCCCCTTTTTGGAGGAGCTGGATTTTCCCCAACTTTAAAAACCAACCTTGTGTCTAACTCTGCCCTCGTGGGGAGGCAAGTAAATATTGCCCCCAAGAAATGTTAACCCGAAAAAAAGAACGAAAGAAAAAAAAGCGTTTTTTCTTTTGCAAAAGGAGGTCAAATTACCCGTTGGAATGCGTATTTATTTTCAGATGCTGTTTAACTGATATAATGAAGTCCAGTAGAAGAATTAAATTTCAAAGTCTCCTTTCTTTTTTTGGGTGGGGTTAGTTTTTTTTAGTTTTTTAATTTTTATTTTTTGGTTGTATCACGTATAGAGTTAAGATCGTTCTTTGAGTTCTAACACAAATCAACCCGCATTAACGTTGGCGACGAAATCTGCTTGTAACAACAGACGGCCGCTGGAGAGTAGTAATTATCATTTAATGCTGTTTAAAGCATCGCAACGGTTCGGACCTCCATACTGAATCATAAACCTGTGGCGCCTTATATATGCACTCGCTTGCGAAACGTTTTGCAGCGAGGGCCGGGATATTTGCATCCCGTCGCCGCAAACAACGCCTCTAGTTAAATCTACGGCCACCCTTCGGTCGCGACGGTTGCAAGAATTAAAACCCCCGCTAATTACCATTCGTTTGGTGCGAAAACGTGACGGCTTATAAACTGGTAAAGTTGTAAAAATGTAAAAGTTATGATATTTTTCTTATTAATAATGACATGAAAAAACAAACAAAAAAAAAAGACAGTGAAAAGAAAATATGACGAGGTGCGCAATGCGCGAAAAAGAATAGGAAGTTGCGCCTCTTTCTCTCTCTCTCTCTCTCTCTCTCTCTCTCTCTTATTATCCCACTATATCGCTATTTTTATAGTTCCCCCCCCCGCTCTCTCTTTATCTATCTATCTATCTATCTATCTATCTATCTATCTATCTATCTATCTATCATTCTCTCTCTCTTTATCTATCTATCTATCTATCTATCTATCTCTCTTTATCTATCTATCTATCTATCATTCTCTCTCTCTCTTTATCTATCTATCATTCTCTCTCTCTTTATCTATCTATCTATCTATCTATCTATCATTCTCTCTCTTTATCTATCTATCATCCTCTCTCTCTTTATCTATCTATCATTCTCTCTCTCTCTCTTTATCTATCTATCTATCTATCTATCTATCTATCTATCTATCTATCTATCTATCTATCTATCTATCTATCTCACCTTCTCTCTCCTACACTTATTCCACTATATCGTTATTTATTTATACTCCCCCTCTCTCTTTATCTCTCTTTCTCTCTCTCACTCTCTCTCTCTCTCTCTCTCTCAACCTATCTATCTCTAACTTTATCTCTCCTACACTTATCACACTATATCACTATTTATTTATACCCTCTGCCTCTCTATCGCTCACATAGCCTCATCCTCTCTCTCTCTTTCTTTCTCCCTCTCTCGTTTTTCTTAATTAATCAGCCATTGTTGTAGTTGCTGAAGAAAAAAACAACAACGTCTGCCTATTAAGTAGTTTAATTCTGCCTCCAGGCTTACTACACACGCATACATATACACGTACTTACGTATATATGCTTATTTTACGTATATACATACACAGGTATATGCATATATAATACATAAATACATATGCAACGCATACATACTTACATACTTGCGCAAGTAGATACATATATAAATACATACATACGTACATAAGCAATGTATACGCATATACACAATTATGCATACAGAGATTAAATATATATATATATATATATATATATATATTATATATATATATATATATATATATATATATATATATATATATATATATATATATATTCGTACTTGCGCCTGTACATTCATTTATATATACATATATATGTACATAATGTAAGTACATACAGATTATTTACTTCCCTGCCAGGTAGTTAAACACAGCGTCAGGTGTGGTTTCGAGAGGCCAGCGCACTCTGGCCTACAAAAAAATATCTGAGAAGCCTTATTGGCATTAATGGGCGCCTCATGCGATTAGCAATAATTTAGCCCTTTTTCAGAGTGAAAATAAAGTCTGGGGACGTGGACCCCCATAGGACTGAAACAAACCATACCTCAGCTCGACAGCAACAAAACAACTGTCGGGCATACAAATATACAAACACACACACACACACACACACACACACACACACACATATATATATATATATATATATATATAGGAAATGAAAAAGGAAAAACCAAAAGATGTTTTTATGTATTCATCAACGTTTCGTCTTTATTTGTAAGACTTCCCCAGGATTATAATTTTAAGAAAAATGTCATTATATATATATATATATATATATATATATATATATATATATATATATATATATATATATATATATATATATATATATATATATATATATGTATATATATACATACGTATATATATATATATATATATATATATATATATATATATATATATATATATATTATAATATAAAATGAAGTAATAAAATAAGGTGTCAATCAAATTTTATTAGAATTCAAAGTTCATGCAAAGCATCCTTAAGTCCTTAGCTCATGAGTTTTCAAAGATAATTCTTCTCTTCAGAGGACCATTACCGCAGTTATACTACTACAGGCAATAAAATTACTAATTATAAGATATTAGTTGACGCTTATATCTTTTGTTGGATTGCTTCATATATATATATATATATATATATATATATATATATATATATATATATATATATATATATATATATATATATGTATATATATACATACGTATATATATATATATATATATATATATATATATATATATATATATAATAAAATATAGTAACACGAAATTACATAATCATCGATGCAATAATTTATTTCAACCTTGTTGTATTGTCTAGCATCCAAGTTAGATGATTACATTTTTGAAACTGAGAAAAGAGAAATTCACACTCGACAATTCAAATATAATTAGAGAGAGAGGGAGTGACAACATATCTAATACATATTTAGAGAGAGGGGGAAATTTGAAGCATATTTAATCTATAATTTTATAGGGGGTGATTACATGATTTATGATGATATGATATATATATATATATATATATATATATATATATATATATATATATATATGACAACAGAAGCTGAAGAGAGCTGGATGGCTAAGTCCTTCTGTGCTTGAAACCGACGGTACGAATGTTGTACTAATTTTTCTGTACCAATATATATATATATATATATATATATATATATATATATATATATATATATATATAGTGTGTTAGAGTGAAATAAATTCCAGAAGGAAATCCGGGTATGAGAGCAAGAATAAAAATAAAATAACACGGAATCACATAATCACCGGTGCAATAATTTATTTCGACCCTATGATCTTGTCAAGCATCCAAGCCAGGTGATTACATTTTTTTAAAATAAAAAAAGAGAAATTCACACTCACCATAAGTTGTGAAAATATATGTATGGCAATTAAGCTACACAGAGCCTTCCGCATTTCATCCCCGATTCCCTATGGGGGTGAAACGCAGAAGCTTCTGTGTAGCCATAAATATATTTTCGTAACTTATTGCCTAGCTCTACTCACGTATTGAGCACTGTTGAACTAACTACTTAAAATCAGTTTTTCATTCTCACTGATGAGACTCAGTTTCTAACAGCTGTTGATCGATAACATCAACATAACAGTGTCGCAGATTTTTTACATGTCTGTATAAGTAAAAAATAATCATATATATAAAAATTAAATTAAATACTGTCTTGTTTTTAAATTCCCGAAACAGTTTTTCATGGTAAACAACTGATGATCCCTTAAACTTGTGTTAGAAATAAACTAATATAATAACTGTAAAAAATAAATTGACTTAGATGAGTGATTTTCCACTGGAAGATTTGGGACTATAAGTTTTTTTTAAATTTTTTTTTTTTAATATAGTTTTAATGGTTGAGAAACTTCCGAGACTATATATATATATATATATATATATATATATATATATATATATATATATATATATATATACATACATACATACATACATATATATATATATGTATATGTATATATATGTGTGTGTGTGTAGTTAGGTAGCAAGTCGTTATTTATACAAACTTCGTTAAAGACCACGTAGCTCTCTAGTTTGGCAATTTTTCTCGTTAATTACTTCGACGCGGCGAGCAATTTTGCGGTTCTCGGGTGTTAATTGGTATAATGTGTCACCAAGCGTTGTGTCATGGGCCATCTCTTAAGCGCTTTCGGCCTCTCAACTGTCTTCAGGGGGTTGTGTCTTATCGCTATAGTATCAGCCTTTTTATAATTTTTATTTATTCATAACACCAGAGAACCGCAAAATTGCTCGCCGTGTCGAGAGATTAACAAGATAAATTGCAAAACGAGAGCTCCGTGGTCTTTAACGAAGCTTGTATAAACATATATTGCACTTCTTTAGTTTAGCTGTGAATCAGAATTTATTTGTTTTCAATTTTGGAAACAGGGGCAGACAATCAACCGGAAGTAATATAGAATTAGAAGTTTTTATCAAAAAAGCGAACAATAATAACAGCAAACAGTATTTTTTAAATTTATTTAATAATGTCAAATTTAAAAAAACGAAAAGTCAACATTGATTTTTTTTGTATAAATTGATTATTTTTTGTAAGAAATAAAGTTTTAACTTTATAAAACGAAAAGTGATCATTTAAAAATAATTTTTACTTCCGGTTGATTGGGTTAGGAATGAATGTAGCTCTTCAAAATTGATTTCTGATTCACAGCTAAACTAAAGTGCATATTTTCCATTTTCGGAGAAATTACTTACTTGGAGCTCTTCTCTCTATTCTGCATAAGTGCCAAATCTGTTTATCTTTTAAAGAATTGTTTCAACAAACAGAGAAATGGGCAAAATTCCATTTTTTTAAATGTTGGTCAGAAATGAAGTCGAATTAACAACAGATATAAAAAAAAAGCGAAAAAAAAAAATACTAAAAAAAATAAACAAAACAATTTCGTTTACAATTAATAAAGGAATTTCTCTCCGAATATTAGAAATAAGTTATTTTATTTTATTTTTAAAATGTGAATTGTTAAATTTTTCAAACATAAAAATGTCTAATCCTTATATTTGTTTGATATTGCTGTTCAATTACTTCTACACTTTTTTTTATTTATGGAAATCGCCCAGACATGAAAAGTTTGTTGCACAAATTGAATGGAAATCGCCCAGACATGAAAAGTTTGTTGCACATATTGAATGGAAATCGCCCGGACATGAAAAGTTTGTTGCACAGATTGAATGGAAATCGCCCGGACATGAAAAGTTTGTTGCACAAATTGAATGGAAATCGCCCAGACATGAAAAGTTTGTTGCACAAATTGAATGGAAATCGCCCAGACATGAAAAGTTTGTTGCACAGATTGAATGGAAATCGCCCCGGCATGAAAAGTTTGTTGCACAAATTGAATGGAAATCGCCCAGACATGAAAAGTTTGTTGCACATATTGAATGGAAATCGTCCAGACATGAAAAGTTTGTTGCACAGATTGAATGGAAATCGCCCGGACATGAAAAGTTTGTTGCACAAATTGAATGGAAATCGCCCAGACATGAAAAGTTTGTTGCACAAATTGAATGGAAATCGCCCAGACATGAAAAGTTTGTTGCACAAATTGAATAGAAATCGCCCAGACATGAAAAGTTTTTTGCACAAATTGAATGGAAATCGCCCAGACATGAAAAGTTTGTTGCACAAATTGAATGGAAATCGCCCAGACATGAAAAGTTTGTTGCACAAATTGAATGGAAATCGCCCAGACATGAAAAGTTTATTGCACAAATTAAATGGAAATCGCCCAGACATGAAAAGTTTGTTGCACAGATTGAATGAACGTTAGTATTAACTTCCTTCCTACCGCAGGAAGATGTGACAGAAGGTCGGAAGGTGGGTTTGAAAGGCATGCGCCCAAGAAGCGGAGCACTGTGGCCGTCAAAAAATGCCTGGACAGCTCCGTTAGCATTCCCCGGTAGTGGTATAGCTAAGGCTAGTAGTTGTAGCCTCACTATAAGTATAAGCACGGTAGACGGTAGTCATACGAGGAAAAACTCAACGCTTCTTTTAATATTAAACAAATCTTTATTGGGTATCCTATACCGTTGGAGTATAACTTAGAAAAAGGTAGGACTGGTGTACGGTGGAAGGAAACAAAGTTCTTTTACTGCCCGGGGAGCGGTGCTCGGAAATCCAGTGGATAAAGGGGCAGGAGAGAGGTTAAAAAGAGTTCCTTCTAGGTTGACGGCCAGGGTCTCTCTGACGATCCGTTTCACCGTTCAACAGGGACTAGCTGAAATCAATACGCCCTGTGAGCCGATTGGTTAGTTTAAGACTAACTTGCCTACAGTGGACGCATAAGAAATAGGTCCTATTTCAGACTGCTACAGTGGCGCCGTACGCGATCAGTAATAAACTAACCTCTTGTCAAAGAGAGAAGGTAAAGCCTGGGAGGGTGGAACCCCTAGAGCTGAACAGAACCATACGCCAGCCTGACAGAAAAATGCCCACCTAACTCAAACGACCTAGACTCTGCCGGACTGATTGTCGATGACGTATCCTCGACTTGGTGTGAAAAATAACACAACCTTGAGATCAAAGACCCAACGTCCGTTATTCGTTTTTTAGGAACCTGCTGATTATGAGAATTTCTAGCAACTGACCTACCTCGAGCAGTGTATTTCGAAATCCTTAAGGAAATATCCAATTTTACCCAGGTAAGATTGTAGCAGTCATAAACATACCTATTTTCTCCCTCCAAAAAATGTCCCCATGAAGTGAGCTGGTCACACACTGACCAATCGGCCTGCAGGGCGCATGGATTCCTTCGGTCAGCTGAAGCCCCCTTTGGGAATCCCAGGCAGTTCACAGAGAGACCCCGGCAAGCAATGAGGAAACACTTCTCTCTCTCTCTCTCTCTCTCTCTCTCTCTCTCTCCTGCTCCTGTGTACTATACGCTCACAGCAAATACTATCTTCGCCTGAAGATAGTTGCTGACAAACCTCAGGCAACTCTAAGAACTCTTAATTTCCTTTCCCTCTCTCGGACACTGTCCAACTCTCTTTCCACCTATACCAAACTCTAACCCTAACCCTTCTTAACAAGATTTATACGAATTATTGCGATTGGTGATAAATAATTATTCTTTATATCTTCACTTTGAAACATAGTTTTTAGCAATTGAATATGAACAATGAATGAAAAACAGATATTATAAAAACAATACAACATGAATTTTTATATACAAAACAAAATGCAGTTAAATAAGATTTCCTTTTGAATTTTGAGTAACACAACAATATTTATAAATGAAATGAACGTTGGATGCATTTTAATTCTTCAGCCTGGCTGTGGGATATTATACACTGATGAAGCCTCTTCATGAATATTAGTGATATTTTGTATATCTAAAATATATGTTCTTGAAATGGGTAGAAGCGATTAATTGTCTGTCAATGAAGTGTTTTTGAAGGAAATATGGAATGTTTCTCTGAATAACTAAGATTTACATGATGTTATATATATATATATATATATATATATATATATATATATATATAGTAATACAGGTAAAGTAAACATCCAAAGGATAAATATCCACAGAATTTCAACTGGGCTTATAAAATAGTGCTCAATAGTAAATAGAGCTATTAATTAGTTTTATTCATACAGACATGTACAAGAAGCCGCTACACTAGCATGTCGATGCAAAAAATGGGGATCTTTCACTCAGATTTTCATATTGGATAAAAACAATTTTTGTCCGTTGTATAGTCGCAGTCTTCCCTTTGATTTCAATTTCTCCTAGTCTATTTCCCAAGTTTTTCGGAACTGTTCCTAGTACTCCTACGATTATTGGTATTATATTGACTTTCTTCATGTTCCATATTCCTTTCAGTTCTCTAGCAATTTCCGTGTATTTGCTTCATTTTTTCCGCCTCCTCGATCCTTACTCCATAGTCTGCTGGGATGTCAACATCTACAATTTGGTAGTTTTTTTCCCTTCTTGTTGACTATTATGACGTCCGGTCTCTTTGCTTGGATGAGTTTATCTGTTTGTACCTCCATGAGCAAGAGTATTTTTGTAATTTTCGTTTTCCAGTACTGTCTTCTATTTGCATCTGTACCATTTTTCTGCATGTTCAAAATTCAGTTGTTTGCATAGTTCCCACTGTACTGCTTTCCCCACACAGTCGTGTCTGCTCTTGAGTTCTTTTTGGGGCAAGTTTGCTGCATTAACATATTACGTGATTTACTGTTTCGTCGCTTTGTCAACATAGTCTACATTTACTGTTTTCCTGGGTTTTATCTATTTTAGCTTTAATGTAGTTTGTTCTAATCACATTGTTCTGTGCAGCTGTCAGTAGCGATTCCGTTTCTATGTTTAGGTGTCCTTTTCTTAACCATGTTTTCGTAGGTGTCTTCTCTTGTCATTCTTATGAATCGTTAATGTAGCTGTTTCTCTTCCAATTTTTTTGGTTGTCTTTTTGCTTTTGGTTTCGCTGCTTCCTGAATTGTTTATTTTAACGGTGTCTTTTGCTGCAGTGATCAACCTTTTTATGTTTTCCGGATTACGTATTTTTCCAATTCTTTTTTTCTGTCATCCACACAGTATTCTATACTTACCAGTCTTCTTCCCCATTCGTTCCTTTTCACAGAGAGTCTGTCAGCATCATATTTCGGGTGTAGTGCATTGTGCATGGTCATTAGTTTCCTAGTATTCTGATCAAGGTGCTTAAATTCTTCTTTTGTCCAGCCTATGAATGGTCCAGATTATCTTATTAGTGATATTTCCCAAGTGTTGATTCCATTTACTAGATTTCTACTATATAATTTCGTTTCTTGGAATTTTCTTGTTCTTTCCAATCTTCTCTTTCATTCCTGTAGATGTGATGGTATCTGCTTTCAGAAGTCCCAAATATTTATAGGTATCATGTTGTCCAAGCGCGCTCATTTCCTCTTGGTTGGGCAGTTCCATACCCTCCAATGTCTTCAGTTTCCCCCTTTTCATCTTTAGCAATACATACTTTTCCATTCTGACTTCTATTTGAATGTCCTGGCTGAATATTCTGGTCGTATTTATCAGCTTTTCCAGTTCCGTTTTGCTTTTTGCAAATAGCTTCAGGTCGTCCACATACATGAGGTGGTTTATTCTTTGTTCTGTGTCTGTAAACTTGTATTCTGCATCACATTTCCTGAGTATGTAGTTGAGTGGCATCATGGCTATAATAAACAGTAGTGATTGGCGATAGAGAGTCTCATTGGAAGATGCCTCTTTGTATTCTTATCTCAGTCAGGTGTTGTCCTTCAGCTGTCAATTCCAGTCGCCATGTTCCTATTGATTTCGTACTAAAATTAATAATCTTGTCGGATATCGTGTACATTCAAATTATCCATGCTTGAGGGATTCTGTCGTAGGGCTTCTTGTAGTCAATCATTGCTTGCTTTTTACTTTCTTCAGGATCTTTTGATCTATGTATAACAGGTCATGAGTTCCTCTTTTCTTTTTCCGACATCCTTTTTACTCCTTAGGGAGTATTGATTTACTCCTCTCCAGGAGGTAGGCACAAGGCCAGTTTTTTTTTATCTTACTCCCACAAGTAAGATGTGACTCAAGGTCGGGTCGAGAAAGTGGGGTTTAAAAATTGCCTGGGCAGCCCCGTCGGCATTCCCCGGTAGGAGCGCCTCAGGCAGTAAGCAATAAACTTACTCCTCCCCAAAGAGGGGAGGCGAAGCCTGGGAGGGTGGACCTCCTAGAACTGCACAGGGCAGACCCATAGACCGGCGTAAATCAAGCCCCGGAGGCCAAGACAATACCAGTCTATGGGGTGCAGTATCCATCGGAACAGATACTACACTTTGAACTTAGCCAAAAGGCCAAGAACATCCCCGATTATTAAGAGAGTAGTAGATGTTTTCTCTCAGTTGTGCCGTTGAGATTTTTCACATGGTTGCTAAAAAAGTTATTGGTTTGTAGTAACTTGGAATCGTTCTTTTTCGGCATCTTCTTGTGTTAACGTCGTTTTTCCTTCGGTCATCTATTCTGATATGTCTGTTTTCTTCACACATCTTTTCAGTTTTTGCGCTAAACTTTCACGTAGAGTCGCAAATTTTTTTTTAACCAGTATGCATGTATTCCATCGTGGCCTAGCGCTTTCCAGTTTGCCATTTTCCTGGGGGTTGTCTTAATCGTTTATCTATCAATTTCTGTTTCTGTTCCTTCTCCAATTGCCTGAAGTTCTTCTTTTATGATTTTCAGCCATTTGATAAGATAATGCGAAACGCAACGGCGGAGACGAACACCATTCCAATAGAAGACTTGCAGAGGTGTTTCCGGCAGTGGATGGATCGGTGGGCTAAGTGTGTGCAAGCACAAGTGCCCTACTTTGAAAGGGATTAGGGTCCCAATATCGTCATGTATTTGAAATATTTTTTCCGGCCTAAGGTCGGATATGTTTAAGACAGTCCTTGTACATATACCTTATAGCAATTAATAAATATTCCCAAATTTTCAGTTTCTTTTGCATATTTTAAAGGCGTCTTAGATGGCATAAAACGAGCCCCCCCCCATTTAAACATTCAAATATTTCAGATTTGCATTGAATTATATCCAGTCACTACTTCCTTGAATTTTAATTTCTTCTTAAGACCCCTAAAGCTTAAACCTTAAATTTTAGACATTTTCTAAGATCATGTAATTATAATGGATTTTTTAAACCAAAATTGTAATAAGGTTTAGTAGCATTATATTAATTATACTATATTAATTAATATTCGTAAGGGGATATAAAAATGATGCAAACTGCCCAGCTATAATGAGTGGCATTTAGACGCGGCTCTCTCAACAGTGTTAAGTCAAGACGATTTCAAATTTCAGGATAATTTTGTAGTTTACGTAGTGGAAGGGAAATAACTCGGCTAGTAAAGGGAGGTTACTGTTCTTTTACCGTAGTTAAAAAAAATAAATAATTTATTTTTTCGAAGATTTTTCGCGCTTGGTGTAAGAGAATTATTATTATTATTATTATTATTATTATTATTATTATTATTATTATTATTATTATTATTATTATTATTAGTAGTAGTAGTAGTAGTAGTAGTAGTAGTAGCTGTAGTAGTGTATGTACATATATATATATATATATATATATATATATATATATATATATATATATTAAAAAAATGTAAAAAAAATAATGTAATATTAGTATAAGCCCCTTCCAAGTAAAATTGAAAGTTGAGCACTGTTGGAAAGATTAAAAAATAAACATTCACTTAAAAGCTTGAGTTCGATGCTCCGACTCTGGCGTTGAGGCTATCGAATGTTTAGGTGTCAACACTCGCCGCTTTCAGTGTAAACATCACTTCATTTCTCACACACACACACACACATATATATATATATATATATATATATATATATATATATATATATATATATATATATATATATATATATATATATATATAAAATGTCGTGCAGACAGTATGTGTGAAAATAGAAAAAAGGGAAAACAAATTAAACACCGGAATAAATCATCAAAAACGAGAGATTTACCGATTTCATTTGAACGTTTTCAGAAAAAAAAAGACGTTCGTTAATTCGAACGAAACCGGTAAAGCTCTCGTTTTTTATGATTTATTCCTGTGTTTAATTGTTTTTTTCAATAACAATAGAAAAGACAAAGAGAAAGGTCAAAAGACCCCGTTAGAGAAACGACCTCGAAAGCCAACTGAGTTCTACGTTGCAACGACTAGCTAGGAACAAAAGAAGGTGAGATGTTCCTCCTCCAGAAAATAAATAAATAAATAAATAAATGAATGATGATGATGATGATGATGATGATGATGATGATGATGATGATGATGATGATGATGATGATGATGATGATGATGATGATGATGATGACGGTGGTGGTGGTGATGATGATGATGATGATGATGATGATGATGATGATGACGGTGGTGGTGATGATGATGATGCTGATGATGATGATGATAATGATGATGATGATGACGACGGTGGTGGTGATGATGATGATGATGATGACGACCCCGTTTTGATTGTAATATAGGAGTGATGAATGAATCTTTTTTCTTCCATGTAGATCTCAAAATTAACCGCGTGCCAATAACAGTGTAAGGGAGACAACTTTCAGCTTTAAAATCAAAATTGTCTCCCTTGAAAAAAAGTTGGGTTTTTTTTCGAGGCTTTTATAAAGATAAACTTTTTTTTACTTATTTATTAATATTATTTTTTTAACTTATGAGTCGCCACTTATCAAGGTCAAAAGCTACTTAAGGATAAGGGTTAATGAGATGGATAGAGGATCTTTTTAAGAAGATCCCCGTCACTAAATATAGCCCCGCTATTCAAGGGAGACAACTTTTCAGCAATTTTGCTTAAAAAATGAACAAAATAAGAATTTATAAGGCGTTTTTTTTTTTTTATTGAGAAGGATAAAATTGTGATAAATCAGTTATGATTTGCGCGCATCGTGCGATGGGTGCCACATTGCCGCTTATTTTTCATTTTATATGTGTCCCAACACGACTCAATTGTCTGAGTTTGCGCTCCGGAGACAAAATTCGTTGGGTGGTTAACTGTTTGGTGCGTGTAGGCCATACCCATCATATTTTCGATGTCGGCGTAGGCGGGCCACACCGACATTGACGTGAATTACATCGCCATCTGGACCAATTGCTCGATAAAACCATTTGATGGCCATTCTTGCAGAGACGCTGCTGATGTAGTACTCCGTGGTTTTGCAAAAAAAAAAAAACTACAGCAGACTCCTTGTCGTGGACCAGGGTTGGGAGTCTTAGAAAATTCATAAGGAAAGGTGAACTCAAACACGTGTGAAAAGGGTTAACGCGTAAAGGATTTAGCAAGGCGAAAAGTTGTCTCCCTTGGCAGCGGGGTTATTCTTAGAGGCCGACTAACTTTAGCACTAATGGCGGGGATCTTCTTAAAATGATTCTGGATAGATTCTCAGTTGAATGATGAATACGCATAAAAGAGTTCACAAATACGTTTTGGCCGATTTGAAGATATCAGAAAAAGCTGGGTGCTTGTACAGAGACGCGTGAGTATTGAAGTATCACCACCATAAAAGAACATTATTATATACGTACGCAGTAGATTTAAATAAGTATCTTCACCAGAAAGTAGGAAAAAAGATCGAGTAGAATTTTAATTAAAAATAAAAATCAGTTTCATCGTATTTTGGTGAATGCCATTGATTTATTACTTGTTAATATGACAGACTGAGTTATCTCCCCCTAGAGTTCGTGTTTTTTCCACAAATCAATGGCTGAACTCGATTAAACGATATAACGGATTTTTATTCTTTATTACAATTCTACTCGATAGTTTTTGCTAATCTTTGGTGTACAAACCTATTTTTGTTTGATACATAAGTATATCAAAGTGTTTTTCGGTCAATTTAATTGGAACTGCGATTTTCAGCGTTTATAATATGTATCCGTCTCTGTACAAGCATCGAAAGCTGTGTTCAGAGTATGTGCCGCGTTTGCTTACAGTCGATCAAAACAACGCGTATTCTATTCAGATCATTGTTTGCAACTTTTTCAACGCAACAGAAATGAGTTTTTGCGGTAATATGTGCCAATTGATGAAATATGTATCCATCACTTCATTTTAGAATCAAATCTTTTTAGCCAGAAAAAAAGTCTGTTCTAATACAACACTTCATCTGTTCTTTCATCGGTCAGTGTAAGAGAATTCCTTCTAGACTGAGGGAGGCAAGTTAAATTGTTATCCTAATCCAGAGTGCCTCTTTTGAGGAGCTGGATTTTTTGTCCACACATTAAAAAACCGACCTAGTGTCTAACTCTGCTCTCAAATATGGGGCGGGTGGCAAGCAAACAGGGACTCAATTATAGGGTGATGTGAGAATTTCTCCTCACCTAGATGATGGCTAAAAATCACGAATCGCAACGCTAGCATTCACACTTACCTCGATTCCGGGAAAACATCAAAATGGAAGTGGCTTTTCTTGGGTTGCAGAAACGTTGCGATCTGGGTGATCCGCCTTTTAGTAGATCATCAATTAGTGAATAAAAAAATGTTGCGATCTTCGTGATCCGCCTTTTAGTAGATCATCAATTAGTGAATAAAAAAACGCTGCGATCTGCGGGATCCGCCTTTTAGTAGATCATCAATTAGTGAATAAAAAATGTTGCGATCTGCGTGACCCGCCTTTTAGTAGATCATCAATTAGTGAATAAAAAAATGTTGCGATCTGCGTGATCCGCCTTTTAGTAGATCATCAATTAGTGAATAAAAAAACGCTGCGATCTGCGTGATCCGCCTTTTAGTAGATCATCAATTAGTGAATAAAAAAATGTTGCGATCTGCATGATCCGCCTTTTAGTAGATCATCAATTAGTGAATAAAAAAATGTTGCGATCTGCGTGATCCGCCTTTTAGTAGATCATCAATTAGTGAATAAAAAAATGTTGCGATCTGCTTGATACGCCTTTTAGTAGATCATCAATTAGTGAATAAAAAAATGTTGCGATCTGCGTGATCCGCCTTTTAGTAGATCATCAATTAGTGAATAAAAAAATGTTGCGATCTGCGTGATCCGCCTTTTAGTAGATCATCAATTAGTGAATAAAAAAACGCTGCGATCTGCGTGATCCGCCTTTTAGTAGATCATCAATTAGTGAATAAAAAAATGTTGCGATCTGCATGATCCGCCTTTTAGTAGATCATCAATTAGTGAATAAAAAAATGTTGCGATCTGCGTGACCCGCCTTTTAGTAGATCATCAATTAGTGAATAAAAAAATGTTGCGATCTGCGTGATACGCCTTTTAGTAGATCATCAATTAGTGAATAAAAAAATGTTGCGATCTGCGTGATCCGCCTTTTAGTAGATCATCAATTAGTGAATAAAAAAATGTTGCGATCTGCATGATCCGCCTTTTAGTAGATCATCAATTAGTGAATAAAAAAACGCTGCGATCTGCGTGATCCGCCTTTTAGTAGATCATCACTTAGTGAATAAAAAACGCTGTGATCTGCGTGATCCACCTTTTAGTAGATCATCAATTAGTGAATAAAAAAATGTTGCGATCTGCGTGATCCGCCTTTTAGTAGATCATCAATTAGTGAATAAAAAAACGCTG
>OY744518.1:201101600-201106600 GCA_963556195.1 Sepiola atlantica
ACAACAACAATAACAACAACAACAACAACAATAATAACAACAACAACAACAACAACAACAACAACAACAACAACAACAACAACAACAACAACAATAATAATAATAATAATAATAATAATAATAATAATAATAATAACAATAATAATAATAAATAAAAATAAAATTAAAAAAAAAAATAATTCAAAAACAATTATTTCTTGATTTTACTACTCGCGAATCGACCACCATTAGACAGAGGCAATAATTTTAAAGGTCTTTGCATTTTTTAATCACATTTTTGTTGTTGCTTTCTTTTAGCCTATTTAGTATTTTTTATTATCAAGGCTTCTTATGTTTCGTTTGCTTGGCCACTGGGTTTAGATTGGAATTCATAACACACTCATAGATTAACTTATTCATTTTGTCTTTTGGCTAGGAGCAAAGCGTAGTATCTGTTCTGATACTATACTTCAACTTTTCTCTCATCAGTCAGTGAAGGTTAAAAATCTTTCTAGACTGATGAAATTTTTATTTTTGTCTCAATCCAGAGTATCCGTTTTTGGGAAGCTGGATTGTCCCCACGCAAAAACCGACCTTGTGTTTAACTCTCCCCTTTTTATGGGAACTCCATCGATTTGTCTGTGTGATTGTCTTATCTTGTCGCTACAAGGGTCGCGTAGATTAGCCAAAGGGTACACCAAATCATTGCTACCTTGGGAGTCACATGAGTCAAACAATATAAACATTTTATTTTTATTTTTCACTACTAGAGTCGACGTCGGCCGAATCTGACTGAAATAGATCACCATTATTCCTCAAAATAAATCATGGCTCCACAACTAAATAGATATGAAGTTTTATTCATGGGAACACAGGAACAAAATGAATGATAGTACGATGGGAGGATCCGTGTCGGTTAGATGAAATAGTATCCTGGAGTTCCTCAACTCGTCTACCAAGCGCAGAATATACGTCTTGCTTGTTTGAGAGATAAGTTGGAACTGAAGATCCACGTAGACCGATACAAAATTGTGCGCTCATGTAACTGCTACAATTACATTACGGCACAAGCCTCCGGTCGGCTGTCGCAAAGCCAATCCTCCTATGACTGAATGACCAAACAACTGCTGGAAGCCGAATCGTGCTCACTTCTTAACAGAACACCACATCTCCACAATAAGATAAGTCGTGCAAATGCACGTATTCTCAAACCCACATTCTGTATATTTATCTTTTACTGTTTTGTATATCATTCTTTATGACTTGCCTAAGTAAAATTGTTCAATTAATATATATGATTGTTTGGATTATTCAAATGGCTGTTCTCATCTCGGATGTTATTCGCATAACGTTTCGGCAGATGAAAACTTTGACCTTCTTCAGGTGCATCTTGAATAAGAATAAGAATAAGAATAAGAATAAGAATAAGAATAAGAATAAGAATAAGAATAAGAATAAGAATAAGAATTAAAATTAAAATTAAAATTAAAATTAAAATTAGAATAAGAATAAGAATTTGAATGGGAATAAGAATTTGAATAAGATAAGAAAAAGAATTAGAATAAGAATAAGAATAAGAATTAGAATTAGAATAAGAATAAGAACAAGAACTAGAATAAGAATAAGAATAAGAATAAGAACAAGAACAAGAACCAGAACAAGAATTAGAATAAGAATAAGAATAAGAATAAGAATTAGAATAAGAATAAGAATTAGAATAAGAATAAGAGTAAGAATAAGAATTTAGATAAGAATAAAAATAAAAATAAGAATAAGAATAAGAATAAGAATAAGAATTAGAATAAGAATAAGAATTAGAATAAGAATTTGAATAAGAATAAGAGTAAGAATAAGAATTTAGATAAGAATAAAAATAAAAATAAGAATAAGAATAAGAATAAGAATAAGAATAAGAGTTAAAATTAGAATAAGAATAAGAATAAGAATAAGAATAAGAATTTGAATAAGAATAAGAATTTAGATAAGAATAAGAATAAGAATAAGAATAAGAATAAGAATTAGAATAAGAATAAGAATAAGAATAAGAATAAGAATAAGAATAAGAATAAGAAACCTTGACTGCCACATCAAACCAGTTAATCCCTTAAAAAAATTAGACGACCAGTAAGAATCGTAGGGATCGAAGAAATGCACCGTTGGGATTAGACAACACCCCAGTATAAGAAAAGTAAAGTGGTCAATGATAGTCAACAGCGACCCGAGCTACTACACCTAGGTGTAGGGGAGGACGCCACTCCTTTCACACAATTACTCTACGTACCTTATAATGCTGAGTGTTCAGGAAAGGGGGCATCACGTACCATTTTGTTTAGTCTTTTGTATAATCGACCAGGGATTGAACCCTGATCTCCCGTCCCATTAACGAACATCCTAACCATTATGCACAAATGCTACATATTTATCAAAATTCATTACTAAAATATTTATATGAGAAAATAGAATTACGCGAGTATTTTAATTTTTCATATATAAATCATTATTATCATTTCTGATGACCTAAAAGAAATCACACACCGTTGACTTTTTATTAGAGAGTAAAGGATTTATTTTCGAATTCATTTCAAGGTATCTTTGAGGTGGTTGTCTGACTTGCTATTTGCTTTCTCGTCTCCTCTCACCACTTGAAATGGTTTTGCTCGCTAACTTTTGCATGAGAGGATGGAGGTATATATATATATATATATATATATATATATATATAGTAAGTTATGATAATATATTTATGACAATTAAGCTACACAGAGGCTTCCGCGTTTCATCCCCAGAGGGAATCGTCAGGCTAAAGTTTTAGCTAAAATTTTAGTAAGTTATGAAAATATATTTATGGTAATTAAGCTACACAGAGGCTTCCGCGTTTCATCCCCGAATGGAATCGTCAGGCTAAAACGGGGATGAAACGCAGAAGCCTCTGTGTAGCTTAATTGCCATAAATATTTTTCCATAATTTACTACCTAGCCTTACTTACGTATCGAGCACTGTTGAAGTAAATACTGAAAATTAATACATAAACAATTATATCTCCTTATAACATTTTATGTGGATATACACACACACACACACACACACACACATATATATATATATATATATATATATATATATATATATGGATTATTTATCTACCTCACACAGCAGTAAGATGTGACACAAGGTCGGGAAAGTGGGATTTGATAAGTCAGCACCCTAGATGAAGAGCACTATAACCTTTAAAAATTGCCTGGGCAGTCCCGTCGGTATTCCCCGGTAGGAGCGCCTCAGGCGATTAGCAATAAACTAACCCCTTCTCAAAGGGTGAGAATGCAAAGACTGGGAGGGTGAACGTCCTAGAACTGCACAGGACTGGGGTGCAGTATCCATCGGAACAGATACTACACTTTGATCTTGACCAAAGGCCAAGAAAGCCAGGAAATTCCAGGAAGAAATCCGGGTATGAGAGCTCAATGTAATAAACAGAGCAAGAATAAAATAAAATGTAGTAACATGAAATTACATAATCATCGATGCAATAATTTATTTCAACCTTGTGGTATTTTCAAGCATCCAATTTAGATTATCATATTTTTGAAACAGAAAAAAAGTTTAAATTCACACTCTACAATTCAAATATACATGGAGAGAGAGAGGGAGTAACAACCTATGTAATACATATTTAGAGAGAGGGGGAAATTTGAAGAATATTTAATCTATAATTATGTAGTGAGAGGGGAATTATATAATTTATTACAGAGAGGGAAAAGGAGGCCATATATATAAGTAGAAATTGTAAAAGTGGGCATGGAGGAGGGGGGAGGGGGGTCAATGTTTCTAAAAAAATCAGGTCGTGTCAAGAATCATCAGTATTAACCCCCCCCCTGCTATTTGGAGGATGACACTTACAGTTTAGCGACTAAGGTATATTGTGGGTGGGGAAGGAGGACCTAGACACAGACATTCAATGTTGGAGACTACATCACGTACGTACACATACACATGTAAGCATAAACACGTACACACCATATGTATATACATACATACATACATACACACCCACACACATATAATTATATATACATATATACACATATATATGTGCATACATGTACAATATATATATATACAGGGCTTTACGCGCTCCACTACTTTTGGAGCTGCTCCCACTCCTGCTCCAACGCCCCAAATTGGAGCTGGCTCCTCTCACGCTCCCCCTTTTCAAAAAGGAGCCGCACCTGCTCCAACTCATATAAAAAAGGAGTGGCTCTTTTTCAGCGCTCCATAATGAAAATGTACCTTCTTTCATAAACGTTCTATTCTGCCAATGAATGGTCAAAGGATAGGGGTGGGCGTCAAGGATCTCATCGATATGGGTTGGGATGTCACTGTGTAAGACCGTAAGATAATATTTGACAAAATCTCGCTAATATTTTGAGTTATAGGAGAACATGTCGGACGAAGTATAGGATTATACGTAAATTTTCGTTTCCTGAGGTATAAAATAGAAATAGAAAAATCCCTGAAGTATTTTAAAACAATTTTAATTTTCATTACATTAACAACCTATTTTTTCAGGAAAGGAAAATTTGACCCGATATTTTTTCTATTTATTTTGGAAGGGAATTTAGATTTGGTTTAAGTAAATAAAGTTTTACTTTTAAACATTATTAGTGATTATTTTCTTTTTAAAGAAAACATTTCTTTTGAAGAGGAGAGACGGCCAGAGCAACATTACTCGTCGTGTTGTTGTTTAATATTTGTTTGTTTTACGAACGTAACTATATTGTATAATGTATATTATTATTTATAACAGAGAAACGCGCAAGTACAGGGTGGGCAAAAATAAGGGTCCTATTTTTAAAAATTCATAACTTTTTTATTTATTGATTTAAAAAAAATTTTTTTTAGAATAAGTAAAGGACCCCTTCCGAAGCAAGCATGAGCCGTATTAGCCCTAAGGAACGTACCCTTATTTAGAAAACATTATTTTTGCTTAAAAAACTCAAAACAGTGTAAAAAACAATACTTT
>OY744518.1:201111600-201189100 GCA_963556195.1 Sepiola atlantica
CCACTTATGCAGATTAAAATCAATATATAATGATACTAAAGTCTTATGTCTAGAATCCATGTTCCTTTATTTTGTCATTTAGTCCTCACATTCCATAAGCGAAGTTTCTGACAAAGGTTTAATAATTGCTGTTTTCTGGGTGGGAATCTATTTACCCAACACTTATCGTTGGCTAATTTCTTACCTTGAAGTAGTTTTTTTTTTAGCTTCTTACATCAAATGGCTTCGTGCCCTGTCTGGAACAATTTTCGATAAAAAAAATAAAAACTTATTATATGACTTTGATTTTAGAAAATGTTTTATATTTAAGACTTAAGCTTAGGTAGTCTTAAGAAGAACTTTAAACTCAGAGATTCTTACTTGGTGTCTAATGATTACGGATCAATTTCAATGCAAATCTGATATATTTGAATTCGTTTACGAGTGAATGCTGTACTTACAAATATATAAACTGGCGCGGCAACTATGTATAGCCACACTGATGAGTCTTAACAAAGGCGTAACATGCATATCTGTGGGCCTAGAAAATATTCATGAAATAATAATTATATATATATATATATATATATATATATATATATATATATATATATATATATAAAATATTAAAGTGTTTTTCACTACAGACGACGTCGTTTCGGGCTCTCCTACCCTCATCGGTGTAGGAGTGGCGGTTGCAGGCGGTCGCATGGGCTCGAACGCAGTTCGTAGATTAAGACTAGAATCATGAGACAAACGCTCAGAATCACGCGGCCGCGATAAATCGATACAGACAGTAATTGAAATTAAGATATACTTACTCGGGAGGCGGGGGAAGTGTCTTGTCGTCTACAGTGTTCAACGCGTGAGTGAAACTTTCTTACACACACACACACACATATATATATATATATATATATATATATATATAAATATCGAGAGAGAGAGAGAGAGAGAGAGAGAGAGAGAGAGAGAGAGAGAGAGAGAGAGAGAGAGAGAGAGAGAGACGTCCCGCTACACCTAGTTCCATTGTGCACGTGCGTCTTTATTTGGGACTGAACTCCGGACACGTTTTTACTGTATGAAGTCTCGCCAACCAAGAAAAAGAAAATCTCTCACCGGAAGTCACGTGGTTTCGTCGACTTACGTGTTCTGGGGTTACGTCTGACCCTTTAGGTGTCACTCAGATTTTCCATTCAAACAACTGACTGCGTTATGGAACACAAGGAAAATAGGAAACACGGATTGTTCGCTGCTACATCACCACTACGACTACCTTTAAAGCTAGAGGGCACTACTTATTGAGCTAATACTTACAACGTTTCAACGAGGGACAACTAATGTAAACTTGATCAAAGAACTCCCGACGTAATTTCAAAATCTCGGCATATCAATGTAAGCCGTATGCAATTAAATATTATTATCATTATTATATCTGCTCTAATTATGTTATTGATGACTTTTAGATCCAGCATAGTTTATTGTTATATCTGCTCTACGCAAATCAACTTTATTTAGCAAAAAATAGCAAAGTGCAACAAGCCATGCAAAGAGACAGATAGAAGCTATTTACATACACACACAGTCTGAATTTTTGCCAAAGGCCGCTTTAAACCAAGATATGGTAGTCATCGTCACGACCTCCTTTGGGAGGTGGTTCCAGGAAGCAGAAACACGGTGTTAAGACAACGTAACAAAACAAAATCGAGTTATTTCTATTGAATAAAAAAAGTAAGAGTTATTGCTTTTGGATTAAACAGTCGTCTGCGGACAGTGAAAAGTAAATAGAACGGGCTCACAATCAAACAAGCATATCGCGTTCAGCGGTTTTTCTACATTCAAATTTAATCAGTGTGTTTGTTAAATAAATCTGTGAAAGTTTCTACTTCGTACTTCCTTCATTTTTCTGAGTTGTAATTGAACCGAAACGTATACACATCCAGACGTAACGCTGCCTTTCTTCTATTGAGCCGAAAGCGACGGTTGTACATCTTTTGCAGAGATCACGACTTAGCGATAGGGAAAAATGTCTTCAAAAGTTACATTTAAATTCCCGTTGATGATGCTGTCTGCCAGAATCAAGTCTCATCGCATCCTCTGTTGCTCAAGTGAGAATAGATTTAGTCTTTGGAACCGCTCATTTGTAAGTAAGCGTGGAGTGTCCCGTCACCGTCCTGGTTGTCAACTGTTGAACACGATATCTTTTTGTAGATAAGGACTTTTTGCTTAGATGGCATACTCAGGAGTTTGCAGTGCCAATGTTATGTATAAGGGACGGAAAGTGTCTGCTGTTAGGTTGAGAAAGGATCTTCGGATCAGGTAGAGAACCCGTCTTTGCTTTGTTCGCCATCATGATACAATGACGCGTTGGTTTGAAGAAGTTTTTCACAACTGTACTAAGGTCCTTCGCACTAAGGTCCTTCGCACTAAGGTCCTTCGCACTAAGGTACTTCGCACTAAGGTCCTTCGCACTAAGGTCCTTCGCACTAGAGGCGATTATAACGGTATGTAGAATTGAACATTGTTCTTGTTCTGTGGGTATTGTGATTATTTTTTGTTACTCTTTGTAGTGTTTTATAGATGAACTTAAGTTCGGATCGATAGACTGGCCGACGGATGGAGCGACGACGTATCGACAGACGGATCTAAGGATGGGCCAACAGTCTGGCTGACGGATAGACCTAAGAACGAACCTACAGATGGATCTAAGGATGACTTGATAGACTGACCGACGGACGGACCTAAGGACGAACTTAAGGACGGGCCTAAGGATGGACAAACTTACGGACGGACCTAAGGATGAACTGACGGATTGGCCAACGGATGGACGTATGGACAGACCAATGAACGGACCTACAGACGGAACTAAGGATAGACTGGTGGACTGGCCGACGAATGGATTAACGGACGGACCAACAGAAAATTGACCGACGGACTGTCCGACGAATAGACCAACGGACGAACCTACGAACAGACCTAACGGACCAACAGACTGGTCGATGGATGGACCTACGGATGGAGCTAAGGACAGCCAGGAAGACTGGCAAACAGACGGACCGACGGACGGGTCAACGGACTGGCCGATGGATGAACCTAAGGATGGACCGACAGACGGACGGACGGACGGACGGATGGACGGACGGACGGACTGGCCCATGGATAGACCAAAGGACCGGCCGACGGACGAACCTACAGATGAACCTACGGACGAACCGATGGAGTTACTTGGATGGGGAAAACCATGTGTTGTTTAGGGATTGCATTGATGTTTACAGAAAAGTTGACAGGCATGGAAACAATGAGAGAAAAAGGACGTATCAATTAGCATCCTGTGAGCTAGAGAACTCATTTAAAAGCGAGGCTAAACACACGTGTTAAAATGTAAGCTCCTAGAAATCTCCAGTAGTAGACCTTATCTGCCTGTTTCTTTCTCTTGATCCATTTTCAAAACTGATGTACATTGTATAATAAAATAAAGAACGTATATTTCGAGTGCAGACGTTATTCGCGTTAATTCTTGGTCATTAATAACAATCTTGTTAGACGAATGAACCATGAAAAATCGCATCCAGTTCTGCTGCCCAGATGAGAGCAAAAATGATTCGGTGTCAAATAAGCTTTGCATCCCTTTATTGCTTTCGTCTCATAAGATCTCCACCACCATCACCGCCACAAGCACCACCGCCACAACCACAGCCGCCACTACCACCACGACCAATAACAGGATCTGTCGTCCTCCGGTCGTCTCTGCCGCTGATCATCTCTGCCTTTGTAACATTCGTTGCTTCTACACCACCACTCTCTGTGTTCTGTTCAACACCTTCCCGACTTCGTATTCAAGCGTTGAGCTTTAATGCTCTCGGTGTCGGTGGTAAACACCTCAAATCCTGCAGGTTAACGAATAGCTGCGACGGACGATTGGGGACTTCGTACAGACCAGATTCTGACCAACGATCTATGCAGAAGTCTAACAGCAACAGCAACAGCAACAGCAGCATCACTACCACCATCATCATCATTGTCATCGTCATCATCGGCGGTATCATCATGATTATCATCGCCTCCTCCTCCTCCTCCTCCTCCTCCTCCTCCTCCTCCTCCAATAAAATATTTTATTAAATAAAAATTTAGTTATGAAAATAAACGTATCTATTTATTATTAAAAAACAAACGTTGTTAGTCATTGCGTTCGAGGCTTAGTTTATTATTTAAAAAAAAAAATAATAATTCCAAAGTAATCTAAGTTGTTGATGTGTGTAAACGTACCCATACGTATGATTCCGTGTGTAAACTTGACCGGAAGTTGTAATTTGAATTTCAAAATAATCTAACCTGAAGTTTTCATTTGGAATATTATCCTTTTTTACATTAAGTCGCTTCGACTACTACTACTACTACTACTACTACTACTACTACTACTACTACTACTACTACTACTACTAATAATAATAATAATAATAAAAAATAAAAAATATTAAAAAAATTTTTTAATTAAAATTTTTGTTTTTTAAATAGTACCAGCCTAGGCTGACACCACACAAAGTATTTGCATAGGGTCAAGAGGACGAGAAGACCGAGGAGGGACATCACAAACCAGACCTCCACTGAAAGTGCAGAGACTGCTGGAACCTTGGGAAGGCTTATTGCCACCACAATTCCTAGAGAAGACCAATGGTCCTTACCAGCGAGAAATCAATGGTAAACAGCTGTCGTGATACTGCAAGTTTATTTGCGGTGGCTATCGAAAAGAGGTGGAGAATACTAGAAATCTGGGGAGACTTGTTGTCACTCAGACTCCAGGGAATACCACCGGTTGTCGGTGAGCAATCACTGATGACCTGTGAGAGAACTCCTAGTGAGTAAATAATAATAAAAAAAAGAACTATTGCTCTGCACAAGTGAATCGGTATCCGACACGGGCACTTGAAATACATTGCTTTCGACGACAGCTCCGTTACTTCTTATCGAACACACTTCGTATTCACCATTAAAATTGTCATGTAAACAAAAACAATCAACGGTGAAATGAAGAAAGATCTAATTAACTGATATAAAAAAAGAAACAAGTCATTAACGAACATAGAAAATGAAATCCATGTGACACGTGATCAAAATAAATACGCAACGAAAGAAACAATTAGATTAGTAAACAAATCCTGACTATTGCGCCTCTTTTTTTTTGTTTGCATCCGGCCGGACATTTATGCATTTTTTTGTTGCTAAATTGGTCACCACTTATCAAGGCCAACAGCCGCTCGAAGATAATTGTTCATGAGATGGAATGATAGGCATAGATGAAGAACCTTATGAGAGGATTGAGAATGGTTTATGGGATGGACCGATGTGGGAACGGTTCATGAGAGGAATCGGTTGACATTGGATTTGAAGACGACCCTGTTGTAATCTGCAGGGAAGCAGTCCCGTGGTAATGTGTTCCACGGGCGGGAAGCTCTTGCGAAGAAGCTCCGTTCGAAGGAAGGAAAATGAAGTTTTTTTGTTGTTTCGTTGTGGTAGGAAGACGAGTTTTAATCCGACTTATTTTTTCTGCTTCAAAAAATATTTGCACATTTTTGCTTTTATTTTGTTTGTCCGTCTGCATTCGATTTATATGCTCATAGATTGAAAAAAAAAGGAAGAAACGAAACGGCTGGATTCAATAGAAAAATATGGCTACTTAAACCCGACATGAAGAAGAATGGCTGTCATGATGCAGTCCAACGAATGAATCGCGAAATAAAATAGAATCACAGAGACAAACGATAATTTATCTTTTAAAATATGGCGAATAGTATTGTCCTTATTTGGGTGGGTTGGTTGATAGTTTTTACGGCATATCAACCCGTGTTAGGTTATAATAGTCTGTACAGGGTGACCCCCCCCACTAAAAATGCCATCCATGGAATCGTTGATAAAATTCGCAACTCTTTATGCAATCCAGCCATATTTGGTACAAATAAACTGTAGTCTATGCTTGACTTGTCCACCAAGTTTCAGCCATGAATGTACAACAGTTTTTGTGTTATCACCGTTCAATGAAATGCTCTTCGTTGGTCAATACAGAACGCCACCGAGTGGTCGTTAAGAAGTTTGGGGCGCCTTGGACATACGAGAAGATAAACAATGGTTTCAACAGGATAGGTCAACTCCCCGCACTTCAAATGACTTGTTGGAATGGCCGCGGGGACACTTTGATGATCGTCTCATCAGAAGGAGGTGTGGTTCTGAATGGGCTCCACATTCACTGGGCCTTTACTCTTCATATTTTTATCGGTGGGATTATCACAAAATGGTAAAGTCTACCAGAATAATCCACAAACTATTCCTGAAATTAAGAGGGCCATCACAGCCCAAATCATGGAAGTCTCAAGAAAGGGGTGTGTTAGAGTCATTTACCAGTTTTACATTATCGTTGGACGGCGGAAAGAAAAAGACTTGGAAATTCATAGCTGAAACTTGGTGGACAAGTCAGACATAGATTGAAGTTTATTTGTACAAAATATCGTTGGATTGCAGAAAGGATTGTGAATTTTATAATATTATTAACGATTCCATGGGTGACATTTTTATTTGTGTGGGTCAACATAATATATATATATATATATATATATATATATATATATATATATATATATATATATATATATATATATCGGAAAATGAAAAAGGAAAACCAAAAAATGGATGTTTTTTATGTGTACATCAACGTTTCGTCTTTATTTATAAGACTTCATCAGGATGATAAAATAGAGAAAAAATGTCATGCAAGTAAAGATACATGTAGGGTAGACATATTGGGAGGAAAAATAAAATGAAATAACGGCCACTATTGGGTGGACGTCCGTACTTGTTGGAGAAATAGAAATGAATGTTGAAGAAAATGAGTGGGGAAAAAATGGAAGGATGGGGTGAGCAAGGACTACTGTGGCTGGTGGTAAGAGAAAGAGGTGGGGGATGAGCCGGGGTAAAGTGGATGGCAGAGAGGGAGTGGAGGAAGAGGGGGGAAGGAGGTGTTTTACCAGATGGCTGCGGTCAAGATTGAAGGGGAAAAGTAAGTTGGAATGTTTGTGTATGGGGGGTGTATGTAGGGAAAGGAGGATGGGTAGAGAGGGTAGGGGGGCTGTGATTTTGGTGGATGGCCGAAAGTTATGGTCTTAGAGAGTGTTTTGAGAAAATGAGGGAATTTAAGAAGGGGGTATGGGAGAAAATAAGTTGAGAGGGAGAGAGGGAGGATTTGTTGTGATAGGGTGTGAAATATTTGAAATATTTGGAAAATGATAGCAATGAGTGAGGGATTGGAGGGGTGGAGGAGGGCGGTGATTGAAAGGGTGGGTATAGAATATTTGAAATATTTGGAACATGAGAAAGTTTATTTGGACTGCAGTATTAAAATGTGAGGGAAAAACGGAAAAAAGTAAGGAGAAAATGAAGATTCAAGGAGAAAAAGGAAGGGAGTGAGTAAATGGAAGAGTGTCATAAAGGTTGGAGATGAAAATAAAAGTTAACTATGATCAGGCAAGAGTCTTTGTTCTGTGAGGATGATCTTGCTTATTAAGGGTGATAGGTTAAAGAAACCATTTCGTTGCTTGATGGTGGTGGAGGCTGTGATGAGGGCAGTTTCCAATAATCTTCGCCAAGATTTGTTGTAGATGTATTTAGTGATTTTGGCTTGTTCAAATTTGAATGCATGACCATGTTCTAGTGCATGGGAGAAAAGTGCACTAAGAGGGTTGTTGTCCCCTTTGTGTTCATTTAATCGTTTCTTTAGTTCACGTTGTGTTTCTCCCACGTAAAATTGATGGCAAGTATTGCAAGGGACAGTATATAAGCCGGCATGGGATGTGGGTGTTTTTTGGAAATGTCTGGATGTGTTTAAAGTTTGTTTTATGGATTGAGATGTGGTTTGTACTGTAGGAATGCCTAGTTTGTTAAGCGTGTTGCATATGGATGTGTTATTGGAATGCATGGGTAGGAGAAGGGGTCTGTCTATGAGAGAGGTGTTAGGAGTTTGATTTTTTTGTGTGGTGTTTCTGGAGAATATTTGGAAGGCTTTTTTCTTGGCATTTAATATAAAATGTGTGGGGTATTGCAATGTTTTTAGGGAATTAAAAATGTACTTTATTTCTTCATCTATGTGTGGGGGCTACATATTCTAAGGGCGCGTAGGAAGAAGCCTATAATTATACCTGTTTTGATCTTGCTATGGTGGTGGGAGTAGAAATGTATGTAGTCATTTTTGTGAGTGTTTTTGCGGTGTACCTTAAATTCTAGTTTGTTGTTGGACTTAATTATAAGAGTATCAAGGAAGGGAATAGAGCCGTTTATTTCAGTCTCATGGGTGAATTTTATGGAGTGTTCTACTGTGTTGAGTTTATCTTTAACATGATTGATTTGTATGTCTGTGGGGAGGAAAATTAAAATATCATCTATGTATCTAAAGTATTCGATGTTAGGGGGTAGTCTATATTTGAAAGGACCGGATTCTAAGAATTCTTAAAAGAGGCAGGCTAATACACCGCTAAGGGGGTTGCCCATAGGGAGTCCAAATTTTTGTTTGTAGAATACTTCGTTAAATTGGAAATATGTTATGTCAGTGATGAGTCTAATTATTTCTATAAGAGTGTTGGGGGGAAAAGGTAGGTCGGTTTTTATTTTCTTTATATGTGTGTGAAGTAAGTTTAGGCATTTTTTAACAGGTACGTTAGTGTAGAGCGAAGTTACATCTAGGCTATGTATATTTTTATTTTCTACGTTGATGTTTTTTATTCTGCTAAGAAGGTCGCCTGAATTTTTGATGTGGGAAGGACTGATGGTACCCATTAGTGGAGTGAGGATGTTAGCTATGGCCCGTGCGATTTTGTGTGTGGTGCTACCTATGCTTGATACAATGGGACGCATGGGGATGTCAGGTTTGTGGGTTTTGGGGAGCTCGTATAATGTGGGAATGATAGGGTGATACTCAATGTTTGATGCCCATTTTTTGTTGTTCTTGATTAGGTGTTTGAAAGATTTGTTAAAATGTTCTATGTTTTTATCTATAGTTTTTTGGTCAGTTTTAGTGTATGCGTTTTCGTCGGATAATAGAGTAGATATTTTTTTGATATATGAGTTTTTGTCCATGATTACTATGCCCCCTCCTTTGTCTGATAGTGATATGATTATGTTGTTGTTGTTAGCTAGGTGTTTAAGAGTGTCTATGTATCTCTTGGGTAAGACGGGGTCATTAGGGAGAGTGGTGGTGGTTGTGATTATGCCTTGAATGAAGCCTTTAGTGAAATCTGTGTCAGTGTGTCTGTAATTTTTTAGAACTGTGTTGGTGGTGGTGTTAGAGTGTATTCCAGTGGCGAATTTTAAACCGATACTTGATATTCTTATAATTAAGTCCAACAACAAACTAGAATTTAAGGTACACCGCAAAAACACTCACAAAAATGACTACATACATTTCTACTCCCACCACCATAGCAAGATCAAAACAGGTATAATTATAGGCTTCTTCCTACGCGCCCTTAGAATATGTAGCCCCCACACATAGATGAAGAAATAAAGTACATTTTTAATTCCCTGAAAACATTGCAATACCCCACACATTTTATATTAAATGCCAAGAAAAAAGCTTTCCAAATATTCTCCAGAAACACCACACAAAAAAATCAAACTCCTAACACCTCTCTCATAGACAGACCCCTTCTCCTACCCACGCATTCCAATAACACATCCATATGCAACACGCTTAACAAACTAGGCATTCCTACAGTACAAACCACATCTCAATCCATAAAACAAACTTTAAACACATCCAGACATTTCCAAAAAACACCCACATCCCATGCCGGCTTATATACTGTCCCTTGCAATGATTGCCATCAATTTTACGTGGGAGAAACACAACGTGAATTAAAGAAACGATTAAATGAACACAAAAGGGACATAAAAAACAACAACCCTCTTAGTGCACTTTTCTCCCATGCACTAGAACATGGTCATGCATTCAAATTTGAACAAGCCAAAATCACTAAACACATCCACAACAAATCTTGGCGAAGATTATTGGAAACTGCCCTCATCACAGCCTCCACCACCATCAAGCAACGAAATAGTTTCTTTAACCTATCACCCTTAATAAGCAAGATCATCCTCACAGAACAAAGACTCTTGCCTGATCATAGTTAACTTTTATTTTCATCTCCAACCTTTATGACACTCTTCCATTTACTCACTCCCTTCCTTTTTCTCCTTGAATCTTCATTTTCTCCTTACTTTTTCCGTTTTTTCCCTCACATTTTTAATACTGCAGTCCAAATAAACTTTCTCATGTTCCAAATATTTCAAATATTCCATACCCACCCTTTCAATCACCGCCCTCCTCCACCCCTCCAATCCCTCACTCATTGCTATCATTTTCCAAATATTTCAAATATTTCACACCCTATCACAACAAATCCTCCCTCTCCCCCTCTCAACTTATTTTCTCCCATACCCCCTTCTTAAATTCCCTCATTTTCTCAAAACACTCTCTAAGACCATAACTTTCGCCTATCCACCAAAATCACAGCCCCCTACCCTCTCTACCCATCCTCCTTTCCCTGCATACACCCCCCCATACACAAACATTCCAACTTACTTTTCCCCTTCAATCTTGACCGCAGCCATCTGGTCAAAGACCTCCCTCCCCCCTCTTCCTCCACTCCCTCTCTGCCATCCACTTTACCCCGGCTCATCCCCCACCTCTTTCTCTTACCACCAGCAACAGTAGTCCTTGCTCACCCCATCCTTCCATTTTTTCCCCACTCATTTTCTTCAACATTCATTTCTATTTCTCCAACAAGTACGGACGTCCACCCAATAGTGGCCGTTATTTCATTTTATTTTTCCTCCCAATATGTCTACCCTACATGTATCTTTACTTGCATGACATTTTTTCTCTATTTTATCATCCTGATGAAGTCTTATAAATAAAGACGAAACGTTGATGTACACATAAAAAACATCCATTTTTTGGTTTTCCTTTTTCATTTTCCCATCACGTCGGATTACCTTCATCCTTCTCTTCCCATATATATATATATATATATATATATATATATGAATTTTCTACACAGTCGAAGAAGGAAAAAAAAATTTTTTTTCTGGTTTAATTATTTTTGACAAAGGGATGTCTTTTCCCGAAATATCAAATAGTGATTTTTAATCACCCGGACATCACACGAAGAGCTAAAAACACTCTTGCTGTTATGTAAGATTTTAGAAAAAATGGAAAAATAAATAGTAAGTCATATTTCGTATTCGATTTATTGTTATTGTTTTTGTTTCTTACAACTTGCATCTTACATCTTGCCCACAGCCTTTCAAAAACTTACTACTATATATATATATATATATATATATATATATATATATATATATATATATATATATATATATATATATTGTAATTGTAAAATTACAAATTATATTATTGTTTTTCCCTTCATTTCTTTAAATTGTAATTGTTCTATCTCAATATAGACACATCATAGTTAATAATACTAAAATTATACACCACGATACCAACATCAAAAGAGTAAACATTCTTGAAGCCCTCTACATAGAAACTACACATCCCACAATCAATAATGTAAATTACGAAACTAGTCACAACATTTTAAAGTGTCTAGCTAAATAACTAACATTTGAAAAATATTTAACCGTTAACCAATCATACTTTTGAATTTTGCACGCGCATAGAACGTAATCTCGTTCGCATGCAACATCTCAGTATTATAGACGCTCATTTTAAAGTTGTATATTATTGTGATTATATATATATATATATATATATATATATATATATATATATATATATATATATATATATAAAATAGCTCTATCCATATACCACATCAACTGTAATAATTAAATAAAATTCACCATTTATTATAAAAAAATGAAAAACATCAAACCACGTAGTTAAAAATAACACTTGTGAGATCAAAAACACACTAGGTAGAACAAATGTAATTTATCAGTTTCAATTCCCTATGGAAGAATGTATCTCCGACAATAATAATAAAACTAATTGTTCCATTGGTTTCACTATCACAACACTTTCTCGAAGACTCACTTGACATCTCTCCGACACTAGCTCCATTTGCCAACACCTAAAAAACATGACTGCTCCCTTCAATATAGAGACATTCTAGTTTATAATACTAAAATAATACACCACGATACCGACATCAATGTTTATTACTAATCAAGTTCATTTAGTATTTCGGTAAAATTGGTGTATGTAAGTTCCGTGCGTTTCTTGTTCTATTTTTCTTTCCTTTTTGCAAGTGCTTTCGATTTGATACATCAAATCATCGTCATTCGGTTTTATGTCTTTACTGTTTATTTTTTTTAACGGTTAGTAATGTACGACTTTTAAATGATCATCTATAATATAATTTCTTAATGCATAAATTTTTCATATGCAAGATAAACAAGCCGCGCATGCGTGGTCCCCCTCTGTATGTGACTCGATGTGGCGAGTGTAAAATGCAATAAATTTGGGCAATTTGGGGTATTTTTGACCCCTCTTTGACCCCCTAGGGCGAGAACCATAATTTTTCTGAGGTGAAGGATGGTCATCTTATATCCAGAACAATTGCCTCTACATTTAGGCCAAGTTTCAGAAAAATTGAATGGATAGATCAAACGTTATGGGAGGAAAGGTTAATTTTTGCCATTTGGGGGGCTTTTGACTCCCTGGGGCGCGAACCAGATTTTTTCAAGGTCAGCGATACTTATTTTTTCTTAGGAACAATTGCCTCCACATTTTGGCCAAGTTTCAGAGAAATTGAATGGATGGATGAAAAGTAATGGGGCAAAAAATGTGATTTTTTGCCATTTCGGGGCCTTTTGACCCCCTGGGGGGGGGGGGCTAACCAGATTTTTTTTCAAAAATCGGAGAATGTCACTTTCTAACCTCACCAAAGTTACAACTTCATGCAAAATTTCAGAGAGATTCAATGGATGGTTGCGGAGAAAAATCCGGACGGACGAACGGACGGACGGACAGACGGACAGACGGACGGACGGACGGACGGACGGACGGACGGACGGAAATGCCTCAAAACATAGGTCTCCCGATTTTATAAATCGGGGGACCAAAAATAAAAAGAGATACAACAATTATATAACAGAGTTACACTATAGGCTGATAAAAGACATGTTAGTTTGTTGCATCAAAGACACTTCCAATAGAAGCGGATCTTGCAAGTCACATATAAACGCAGTAGAAACTAGAAAACTCTTGAAAATAATAACGACAATTTGGCTTACCTGGATACGAAAAAGTGTAGTCTTCCACTCCCCATTATACTCCAATGATTTTTTGCATATATAACCATATTTATGAAAAATAAAAATAAAAATAAATCGATTTGGGGGGATATCTTTAGTAGGACGGCCCCTAGAGTAAATGTGTTACTTAGAGAGTCAACTTCTTCAGACCAAAAAGAGAAATTCAAATGAGAGATCACAAACTTTCTTATTTAGTATATTTTCTTGGATGGGATGGGTTCATAATTCAACGGTCAAGTTTAGTATCAAATTACATTTTTTTTACTCGTTCTCACTTTCTATTCGTTTCTATTTTTATTTATGACCCAATTCATTTTATTGTTAAATTTTGTGGGTCCCTTGTTCCATTTTCTTACTTTTTTTGCGAGTACTTTCGACTTGATTCATCAAATCATCACCAGGCAGTGTTAGTCTTGGTGTCTTTACAAATATGTCTTTACTTTTGAGGGTTTTTTAACGGCTAAATATATACGACTTTAAAATGAGCGTTAGATTACGTTCTAAGCGCGTGAAAATTTCAAAAGTATAATTGGTTAACGGCTAAAGATTTTTCTATTGTTTGTTACTTTAAAATGTTGTGACTAGTTTCGGGATTCACATTATTGATTGTTGGATGTTTAGTTTTTATGTAGAGAGCTTCAAGAATTTTTGATATTTGATGTCGATTGGCCATTCTGACGGATAACTACCAACACCAACGGAATTGTTACAATCTCATACTCTGATGAAGCTAGGTATATAGCGAAATGGTTAGTCAAAGGATCAAAGTAAAAATGAAAAAAAAAAATTGAAAAAAAAAATGAAAAAAATAATCTATCCTGATTTTATTTTTATTAATAAATATCGCATCTAAACATACTTTTAAGGCTTTTAGCCTCATTTATTATTATTAAATTCTTAAAAAGATGTTAAAAAATTAACTCTCCCAATTAAATACTTAATTATTAATTAAACCCCAAGGTACATAATAAACGTTAGGCTTTATCTTTAAATTATAATAAATAAAAGGATGAATTTTAATTTAAACTATATACCATAGGTGTTATTTTTGTTATACCTATATAAAGAATCGAGATAGTATCAGGCTATATTAAGGAGTGGAAAATACAAATTATTTATGTAAAAACTATACGTTACATATTCCAGAGACGTACCATAGTTTCATTAACATGGACAGACCTTTACTTTGTAGAAAAGACACGAACAATCCATCTCAAATCTCGAAATAAAGACAATTAGAAAAATGGAATTTGACGATCACCGGTTTCATCGTCCGGTGAATTCGCTCAAGTGTCCCGTTTGGAGAAAGTACCGATTTTACGGGAGACTGGTTATATGGCCGCATGAGCCTTAATCGTAACTGCATATTATTTAAAAATAATTTAATTGTTGAGTACGGATGCTGTATGTTTGTCTGTTTCTATAACGTATTCATATTAAAAGGTGTTGTTGTGTAATGTGATTTAGTGATCGGCGAGTGGGTAAAACTCTGGGCTATATTAATCGTATTAAAGGGTTTATGTTTTATATTTATATTTATTTTTAGTTTGGGGTTGGGTGCTTATGTTTGAGTATAAAGCTGTTATTATAATTGAAGTTTATTTGTCGAGTACAAAATTTATTACAACATCAGAAGTTCAAAAGCAAGGAGTCTCGTTATCCTTAATCAATGGATTTTCAAAGAAAAATTATTTTCCACAGAGAATAAAAAAATCGGTAATGCAAATATTACCGGTAACATCAAACTTTGAATATATATATATATATATATATATATATATATATATATATATATATATATATATATATATATATATATATATATATATATATATATAATATATATATATATATAATATATATATATATATAATATATATATTTTTCACGGAACTTTTCTTTTCATTCAATACGTTTTTTTTCATTCAATACATTTTTTTGACAAAAATTATTTTAATAATTTTTTTTAATAATAATTCTCATATTTTCAAATATTTGAACTTTGGTTTTTTCGAAAGCCAACTTATCCATCTGTATTTCTCCTCTGATGATAAGATTTCGATCTTTGAAAAGCCTTGGCTTAAGGAAAGAAAAATAAACACTAGTTTATTACTGATTACACCTTGCATTGAACAATTGAAATTTGAAATAAATTTAGACAATCGTCGCATATTTATCACTCTTTTTTCTTCTATCTCTATATAATATATATATATATATATATATATATATATATATATATATATATATATATATATATATATATATAAAACTTTCTGGCTAAAAAGATCACCGCCAACAAAAATTCTGTTAAGGTGAAGAAATCTGGAAAAAGAATACAATGGCACTCAGAAGTTCAAGTGCTGTCGTTAAAAAAGCTGAATGTTCCATAGCGGTCCGGTATGTTCTTGTATTCTGTATGCGTAGATTGTCCTAACTTTAGGATCCTATTAGCCCCCCAAATTTTGTATATATATATATATATATATATATATATATATATATATATATATATATATATATATATATATATATATATATATATAAATTTTCAAAGTTAGATGCTACCGGTAATATTTGCATTACCGATTTGTTATCCTCTGAGTGTAGTATCTGTTCTGATGCTACACTTTGAAGGCGAAGTCGTTCTAGACTGAGGCAATTTTAAGTTTTGTTCTCATCCAGAGTGCTCCTTTTGGGGGCAGGTGGATTTTCCCAACATTAAAAACCGACCTTGTGTCTAATTTTACCTTCGTGGTGAGGCAAGTAAACTTGACAGACCGACCGATCGACCGACGGACCGGGCGTTTTATAGAGATGCGTGAGTAATTTACTAGTTTATGGTCGGTAATTATTTACAGTGAAACTGGTTTCGACATTACTCCCAAATAACCTCTTTTGAATCTTTTGTAAAAGAGACCCGCCAAAACAGAATATCCCCGTCACCCAAAACAGACAAAATGCGAATAGTAATAAAAATAACATTTTATTAGTTACTCAAGAGGATGCAATCAATTTATGTCATTGAGTATTTGCATAAAAAGGGATAGTTTCCCTTATATTTCTGCCTCCACATAAACTCATTCCGCGATGCGTTTCACAGCAGCATTTATTCAGCATTTTGTACAGCCTAACACTAACCTTACCATTACCTTAATCCGACGCAAGTTAAGACAGGACTCACAAAAGTAGGTCACGGTCGTGTGTGCGCACTACGCATGACTAGCGGGCTGTTATATATATATATATATATATATATATATATATATATTTTTGCAAAACCATTTTTCGACGCTTTCATAGATTAGAGCCCACGCTAACTTTGACCCCATCGTTAGGGTCAGGTTTAGGGTTTACCGTTAGGGTTAGGGTTTAGGGTTAGAGTTAGGATCAAAGTTAGCGTGGGTCCTAATCTGTGAAAGTACCTATTTTT
Source organism: Sepiola atlantica (assembly GCA_963556195.1). NCBI lineage: Eukaryota > Metazoa > Mollusca > Cephalopoda > Sepiida > Sepiolidae > Sepiola > Sepiola atlantica. The sequence continues at coordinate 201,128,336 of OY744518.1, forward strand.
CCATTAGTAGCGGTGTGAACATGCAAGGATGTATATATGCATGTGAAGAACTGGCAAAACAGTGATAAGAAAAATATTTAGCAAAGAGTAGAGGCCACCCGGAATGTGGGTCGCCATTTTGAAAAAAAATTAAAGCAAGGGTACATGCTAAGAAAAATAGCCATTTGAGATTCTATAAAATTTTTGCTCACTCTAGATAGTAGACATCCCCGATGAGTCAGTTTTTATATCCAGAGATTGACAGTCGATGATTCTCAAGTGGACTCACTGTATGGTTCATCCAAAATGACAGTTGATGTTTCTCTATGTATTCTTAGCGAAACATGAGAGAAACTCAGATCAACCTTTGTAGTTCAGTCTGGTCAGCTGTTTGTTTTGTGTTCGGTTTTAAGAGATCGTGTCGTTCTCATTGCAAGTCCGTCGTTCTGATTGCAAGTCTGTCGTTCTGATTGCAAGTCTGTCGTTTCGTAGAGAAACCAATAATCAGTTTAACTTCACAGAATAAAGCATCGTTAATTGTGATTTCGTTTTGAAGGAAAATCCCTCTCTTACAGCAGTGACCGTGATCACATGATTGACACAATCGCCAGTGTTGAAATTGAGTAACCCGAATTCGGACAAAGACAACGACCGGACAATCACGGCCAGTGCAGTGAACGTACACACAACAAAAGCGTTCACATAGTTGGTCTCTTCTCCAAAGACCCATTAATTTTTCTTAAAAGTATGTCTATAGCGTTTAATAAGTTAGTTATAGCAAGTTGACTGGTATACGCGAAACAGTGATTAAAATCTGTCCTTAATCGAAAGATCCAATATGGATTCCTGAATTCTTTCGAGAAGTTGAAAAGAGAGCTGAGTATGGAATCATAAAAAAATAACTCTTTACTTAAAATCATCTAATATATAAAGCAAAGCCATTCTTTTTATTGATTTTGTCATGGATAGTTTTCTTCCTACATTCGTCAGTTGTTTTTAGTTGATCATTGGTCTCTGTTATAAACAACAAAAAATGTATTTCGATTCAATTTCTTTTAAATAATATTTTATCCGCCTAGGAATATTTTTCAAATGGATGCCATCTTTTTTTTATGGAAATCACTCCAGACAAGGCATGAAGCCACTTGATGTAAGGAGCTAACAAGAACAAATATGATTATCACAAAGACGGGAGATGCCTATTGACCTTAGTCTGGAAAAGACCAAGGCTTTAGGTAGGAGGAAAACAGTCAACAGGAAGAGAGTTCCACAAGCCTGCGGTTCTTGGAAAGAAGCTAATGGAATAGGAAGCTGTATTACAATGAGCTATCAAAACAGCAAATTGATGGAGACCACTAGACCAACGAGTCAAACGAGTTGGAACAAAAGAAGCAGGGAATAAATCAAATAATTCTGAAGAACACATACCATAATAGTATTTATAGAAAAGACTGAGAGTAGCAACACCACGTCTGTGTGAGAGAGGGTGTAGAGAAGAAAAAAGGGTAGGGCCAATCAAATTACAGATACGTTTCTGTACCTCATTAAGAACCCTCAAATAGGACAGAGATTCAACAGCCCAACTATGACACCAGTACTCCATACATGGTCTGATTGTAGATTTGTAGAGATAGAGAATAACCTCAGGTGTGAGAAAGTGTTTGGAGCGATAGAGAAAACTGACTTTACGAGAAGCAGAAAGAGCAATGGATCTAATGTATGAACTCCAAGAAAGATTTGATGAGAAAGAAAGACGAAATTTCAGAGTCGATTTCTCCTCAAGAGAATCTCAGGAAGAAAAGGGATACGTCTGCGATTGAAAGACACGAGCTGAGTCTTAACTGGATTAAATGAAACAAGCCATTTCATACTCCAAACCACAACTGAACCCAGGTCAACTTCTAGATCAGCTGCATATTTCGACTGATCCGAGGGAGATGGGCGAGAAGCAACACCAGATATAGAGAGTGGTATCTTAACTAGATAGCAGGAGCAGCTGTCTTTCTTGAAACCAATACCATTGAAAAATGCTTAGAATTACAAGAAACATAGAGACAGCCCAAATAGACTAGTTGGTTGAACGTCAGACTGGAGATCCTAATGATCCGGTTTCGATCACGGATCTTGGTATCCGCCTTGTTTTCTTTATAGTTAGAAATTAAAAAAAAAATGCGACTAAAACTGGTACACTCCAGTTTCTCTGTAAACAAGTCAGCCATTTTAATAATTTGTTATTAGTCGAAAAAAAGTGTTTGTTTGTGATCACTTTAAAAATTATAGTTAAAAACAATTGTGAAAAATACAAACAAAATAATAAACAAAAAACCAACACGGCATATTAAAAAAAAAAAAAAAAAATGAAAATAAAAACGCTACCGGGTAACGCTTAGTATTGATTTACTCTCCAGGAGTTAGGCACAAGGCCAGTTTTTTTTTATCTTACTCCCACAAGTAAGATTTGACCCAAGGTCGGGTCGGGAAAGTGGGGTTTAAAAATTGCCTGGACAGCCCCGTCGGCATTCCCCGGTAGGGGCGCCTCAGGCAGTAAGCAATAAACTTACTCCTCCCCAAAGAGACGAGGGTGGACCTACTAGAACTGCACAGGACAGACCCATAGACCGGCGTAAATCAAGCCCCGAAGGCCAAGACAATACCAGTCTATGGGGTGTAGTATTCATCGGAACAGATACTATTACGACTAGTTTTGTTGTTAAACATAAATAAAATTAAAGAGAGAAAAAAAGATGTGTCTATTCAGTCTGCGCGTTTAAAAAGGAAAATTCTATTTCAAACTGAAGCCTGACAGGCCGAACGACGGACGAACCGATGACGACGACGCAACTACATAACGAAACAAAAAGAGAACGATTGTTTATTTATATTGTACTAGCAGGGGTACCCGGCGTTGCCCGGGGCTCTCCCTCCTCCTCCCTGCAAGCAAAATAGGATATTGAGCACTTTTCTCCCGGACAACGCCGAGTATTTAGAAAATCATGAAGGCCTCCAGAGCACTACTAAAATCACTCTTACAGACCCCCCTCCTTTTCATCTGAACAATAGTCCGAAGAGAAACACTACAGTAGCTCTATCTAGGACATTTAGCACTTTTCTCCCAGACAACGCCGAAGCCACTGGGTCCTATATTGAAGAAGCCCCCCGGTGGCTATACTGCAGAAGCACCCCCCGGTCTCTGTACTGCAGAAGCCTCCTGGTACTATTCTGTAGACGCACCCCAGGGGCTGGGTTCTATACAGAAGAAGCACCCCCGGTCCCTATACTGCAGAATCACCCATGGTCTGTATACTGCAGAAGCACACCCGGTCTCTATACTGCAGAAGCCTCTGGGTCGCTATTCTGCAGAAGCACCCATGGTCCTATATTGTAGAAGCACCCCTGGTCCCTATACTGTAGAAGCACCCCTGGTACCTATACTGCATAAGCACCCATGGTCCCTATTCTGCAGAAGCACCCATGGTCCTATATTGTAGAAGCACTCCCGGTGCTGGGTCCTATATTGTAGAAGCACCCCTGGTCCCTATACTGTAGAAGCACCTCTGGTCCCTATACTGCAGAAGCCCTTGGGTCCTATACTGTAGAAGCGCCCCCCCCCCATGGTGCCTATACTGCAGAAGCACCCCCGGTCCCTATACTTCAGAAGCCTCCGGGTCCTATATTGTATAAGCACCCCCGGTGCCTGTACTGCAAGATGAAGATGTTGATATTTCTCCCTCCCCCCCCCCCTTTTAAAAGAAATGTTTAGGTGCGGATGTGATTGAGCAACCCTTTTTTCACTGTTATTGATACATCCGGACAGAAGTTATGGGATGACCTGATACAACCGGACAGAATTTAGGGCAAGACCGGGTACATCCGGCAATGGATTATGGGAGATGTTCGGTGAGTCAGCATTACACTGGCTGATTTCCAAATTACTAGTAAACAACATTCAAATAGCTTGAAAAAACCAGACCCGCCGCCGAAGACTGGCCCCGTTGACCCCCAGCAAAATTTTTTTTTGTTATAATTTTGAGATATTATGCTCCCAGGTGTCGTCCGGTCCTAAAGATGTCGACTTGTTGACAGTTTGCCGAGTAGTTTTTGAGGAGTAGCTGGACATACAGACAGACAAACATACAGACAACTGCCCTTTATATAATAGAAGACTAGCAGGGGTACCCGACGTTGCCCGGGGCTCTCCCTCCTCTCCGCAAGCAAAATAGGATATTGAGCACTTTTCTCCCGGACAACGCCGAGTATTTAGAAAATCCAGACGGCCTCCAGAGCACTACTAAAATTACTCTTACCGATCCCCCCTCCTTTTCTTCTGCACAATTAGCTCTATCTAGGACATCTAGCACTTTTCTCCCGGACAACGCCGAAGCCTCTGGGTCCTAAATTGATGAAGCCCCCCGGTGCTGGGTCCTATACTGTAGAAGCCCCCCCCCGGTGCTGGGTCCTATACTGTAGAAGCGCCCAGGTGGCTATACTGCAGAAGCACCCCCCAAAAAAAATTCTCCCCCCCCACCCGCGTCCGAAACATTCTCTCCCCCCCTTCCCCCAAAGAACTATTTTTATTTTAAAAGATATAAGTTTAGGTTGCTAGGTGCGGATGTGATTGAGCAACCTTTGTTTCACTGTTATTGATACATCCGGACAGAAGTTATGGGATGACTTGATACAACCGGACAGTGCATTTTTATCAAGTTGTTACATGAATACATTGGCTGATTTCAAAATCACCAGTAAATAACGTTGAAAAAGTTTCAAAAAACCAGACCCGCCCCCGAAAACATTTTTTTTTTGTAATTTTGAGATATTATGATCCCAGGATATGTGCGGTCCTAAAGATGTAAACTTTTTGCCATGTCGCCGCGTAGTTTTTGAGGAGTATCTGGACAGACAAACAGACAAACAAACAGACAAACATACAGACAACTGGCCTTTATATAATAGATTTATTTTTTTGTCTTCGGCGGAAAAAGGAGCCGATATTAAATGTTAGACTTCACACCCTTTCCCTTTCCGCTTACCCAGCTACCCCCACCCCTTATCACCTTTTGTATCCCCCCGCCCCCAATCCTTGCACCGTTCCTTTCTTTAGCACTTCTCCTTCACCGGCGCCGACGTAGAGACGGTGACCTCCACTCCTTCCCCTTCTTACCCGATCCCTGCTCCATCGTGAGTCATCAAGTCTCCAATTGTCAGCTCTTAGTATTACAGACGCTATTTAGTTGCGCGCTGTATTGATTGCTTATACAAATGCTGTGAAAGCTAATAACTCGACCATTACGACACTACAACTCTCTTTTCCTCTTTTCTTTCTGTTGTTTGTTGTTGTTGCTGTTCTTGATGTTGTGGTTGTTGTTGCTGTTTTTTGTTATGATACTAATGGTACTAATCGTACTAATGGTACTAATATGAGGCGTTATCACCAGGCTTAGTGCAGAAGTACTTGTCACACTACGCGAGCCCGTAGATATGCAACCACTAGCGAGTTCGCAGACATGACAGACGTAAATAGACAACCCACAAGTAATAATTCATACATCCTTTAAAGTTTGAAGTCTTAATTCTGCTCCCTTTGTCGACGGCCAACACTCGGAGGCGTACAAAGCAACAGTAAAAGTTTGAAACATCGGTATTTTATATTGATTTACATATTTGTGTGATTCATACATTGGCGCTCTTCTAATATGTTATCTACCGAATGTTTTCTAACCTAAAGTAACTAACCCTAACCTTAACCCTAACCCTAACCAACTAACTAACTAACTCTAACCCTAACTAACTAACCTTAACCCTAACCCTTACTAACTAACTCTAACCCTAACCCTAACTAACTAACTCTAACCCTAAACCTAACCCTAACTAAAAAAAAAACTAAACCTAACCCTAAACCTAATTAACTAACCCTAACCCTAACCCTAACTAACAAATTCTAAACCTAACCCTAACCCTAACAAACTAACCCTAACCCTAACTAACCCTAACCCTAAATCTAACTAACCCTAACCCTAACTATCCCTAACCCTAACCCTAAATCTAACTAACAAACTAACACTAACCCTTAACCCTAACCCTGGAAATTTAGTAGATTACATATAGGAAGAGCAGCCATTTAAAAATAAAATTAGTTCCCCCGAAACAAGGCAAGTTGCCACTGAAGACGTAAGCGGCTACTGAGAACTAGGGTGAAAGGTTTTAGGGTCATCCTAAGTTGGGAGCTGTGCAGCGAAATGCTTGTTCACATTATTTTTTAAATTTCTGCATGTCGGTACAGTCGTGGAAACAGGGAGTAGGAAGGAGTCCCAAAGGCTGGCAATTCGAAAAAAGAAGCTATTGGAGTAGAAGGCTCTCCGGCATCTGGGGACCTCCACAGTGAAGGGATGGAATTTAGCTGATTGTCGGGTTTGTCGAGCGTATTTACGTCGAGAGGCACCAGAGCAGCAAGTTCATCGGAGCACAATCAATTGAAGTACTTGTAAAACAAGCACAAGGATGCAACATTGCAACGATGGGACAGGGTCTGGAGCTTGGTGGATAGTGAGGGGCCTATTAAATTAGCGACTCTTTTTTAGAGCTTGTCTAAGAGGGAGAGACTAGTGGATGATGCATCAGCCAGATGTGACAACAATACTTCGTACATGGGCGGATGGTGGCTTTGTAGAGATATAGGATAATGTCAGGTGTGAGAAGTTTTCTAGCACGGTAAAGAGAGCCCACATTCTTTGCAGCAGCTTTGGCAATGTCTTCAATGTATTTGTTCCAATTCATGTTACCTGTGGATGTTAGGCCGAGGAGTGTGAACGTTGGATACTCAGGTAGGGTGTTATTTGCTATGGCAATCGATGGTTGAAGAGTTTTCTTGTAGTTGTTGAAGAAAAGAAGCTTTGTCTTAGCAGCATTTAATGTTACCATCCATTTATGACCCTATTCCACTACAAACTAGAGATAACCTTCTAAGGATTCAGCCATTGCCTCGGATATGTGTGCGTCCGTTTTGCCCACATGACGAGAGTAGAGCGTGGTGTCGTCAGAAAATATACCCATCACAGACACAATGTCATCAGGGAAGTCGTTTATGAAAATCAGGAACAATAAAGATCCAAGGATCGATCCATGGGGTACACCTGCATTTTATGTCATTTATCTCATATCGATATATCTATCATATATCACTATTTAAGTACAGGGTTACCCCCTCCCCCCCCCCCAAATGCCACATATGTAATCGCTAATAAAATTCGCAATCCTTTCTACAATCCAACTATATTTGGTACAAACTAGTGTTGGGACGATTTATCGGAATCGGGAATCGGAAAAATCGAAACTTCTTGGGGTATCGGAATCGGAAAAAATGTGTGCCTTTTTTTCGATGCTAAAAATGATTCTTTTAATTGTTGCTTTTTTGCTTGTTTTTGTTTAAAACTTAGTTTTCCATCGCTGGTAGTAATAATAAAATGATAAATATTTATTGATTTTAAATTACCAGTAAAACTAAAATTTATAGATCCCCCCCTCTACACCCCGCACAAGTGCCCTTTTACGTTTTGGAAAATATATGCACATATTACATGAGTTTTGATGGGAGTCAGAAAATTAAAAACAAAACCCAAAACAACAACTCTATAGCTAAATATTTAGAAATGTAAAAAGAATCGCAATCGGAATCGGTAATTGTATCGGAATCGGGAATTTAGAACAGAATAGGTTATTGTCCACAAACTTTCAGTCATGAGTAATCCAAACATTCGGGTCGATATAGAGGCACATTTTTTTAGTTTTCACGTGATAGTTGAAGGTCGCAACCAATGCTCTCTCCAGTTTTCAAGATAAGGAATGGTAAATCTCTAGAACGGTTAGTTCTTGGAAGTCTAAGTAATGCTGTGGATCTGACTAGATTTGATCTAGATTCAGTCGATTTCGTAGTCGACATCAGCATCCATTTGGCCATGATGAATTTGATTATAGTGGATCACGCATTGTGAGGAACCACACCCACTCTCTCAACCAGGCAAATAATTATGTATACTTGCACAGCTTACCATCGGTACTGTCTGGTTGAAAACGAGAAACTGTTATTACTGAGTTTACATTCTCCTAGATAAGTTGCTTTGTCATGTCTTGAAAGTCTACATGGAGTCTGGTAAAACGAAAGACCTTGGAATGTTCCAGCGCCATTGACCCTAGAATCTCTAGTGAGTATTAATGAATAAAAAGAAAAGAAAACGCCGAGTTATCTCCCTTGAACAATTGAAGAATACGGGGGTCAAAGAGAAGAAATGATCTCCCTCAGTTTCCAAGTTTTCCAAAAAGAAACTTTTTATAAATCCTTTCTTGATGGGGGTGGGGGGTGTGTTAAGACTGCACAGAGTGTGGTCAAACTTAGAATATTCCAGCAACCATTGACCCTAGAATCTCTGTAGCAGTCACCAATAGGAACTACTTTTGAATGCATAATCACTGTCCCTGTGAGCTGGCTTGTCCAATCAAATCACAGGGCGCAGTAATATCGTTAGTTCCCTAAGAGACTAATTATGTTCCCTTTGGTTCGAGGAAAAAGATCTGGCACCAGCTTGGACACATCGCAGAGAGCACCGGCGAGGAACGAGGAAACGCTCTCTCTCCCGCCGCCGTCGCCACTTGACGACTACTACCATCTTCACCTGAAGAAATCCACGGTCGGCCCAAAGAACTCTTATATTCTTCCTCTTCCTCAGACGGACACTGTCCCACTCTCTTCTACCTATACCAAACGGTATAGGTAACCTTGAGTTAATAAAACCCCTTTTTGTTATAGTTACAGAAATACTTTTCGTAGTTCTGTTTCTTTACGAGAAGATAAAAGGATAACCCCTTTCATCCACCTCATCATCCCCTTACATCTCTGGCCAGTGGATGCAAACAGCCATATGCTGATCAGGGCAAAATACCTCCCCAACTTATCCGTTACCACCTCTCTCCCAAGAATTTCACCCTCTCTCTAAATCACTATAAGGGAATAATAACATTTGGTCACGGGATGATCCTTCTCTCCTCCTCTTGACCAGGGAGGTATCATAGAAAGTAACCAGTTTTTATTCCAGCATCAAGAAGGCGAGATGCATTTCACAAAATTCCCGATCGATAAAATACCCGAAAGGTAACGGTGGTTAAGTTGATAACAATGCAGACTGACGACCTGGGTGTGCCAGGTTCGAATCCAGGCACTTCCATATTACAACTTTCACTTAGGGATGTTGGCAACCATTACGTGGTCCCTCCTGCAAGAATCCTGACTACAGAATAAAAACGGTCAACAAAGTTGTACCGTGTTGATTCATACGAATTTACCGTTTATATATTAAAGACACATTTTTATCAGAACATTTATTCCATTTATCACTGACCAAGTTCAAGATACCATCCTTCTTACTTCAAAGAACAATATATTTGTAATGAATTTAGAAGCCTTTAAACTGTCGAATAGTGAAATGAATAAAATGAAGACTGAGTACGTTTGAAAAAGCTTTATTCTACCAAGAACTACGCAGATATCGAATCTCTACGAGAATTATGGCGGTCGAAAGAAAGAATATACAAGGGGAAGTAATTCACTTCCGGAGAGCACAAGAAAGGAGATTGAGGAATAGTTCTCTTTTCATCACATTCTCCGCCACCCAGGAAAGTTTAAGGCCGTATGTTTGTCTTGGAAGGAAGGGTTCCATCGACTTTCGGGAGTGTGTCTCTGCTTAAACTGTAAAAAGAGAAAAGAGAAGAAAAAGCAAGCAAAAGTTCAACGCTGATAGTTTTCAGTTAAATACTGAGGACTTCGACGGATTCTAGTAGAACGTCGAAGATTTAGCGCATCAGCATCTTCTGAAGGTCTCCCCTGGGGATCATCCGAGTGTGAGGAGTGGGGGGGGGGAAGCGATGGGGTTGTCGACAGTACTCGACAGCAAGATCAAAGTGTAGTATCTGTTCCGATGGATACTGCACCGCACAGACTGGCATTGTCTTGGCCTTCGGGGCTTGATTTACGCTTGTCTATGGGTCTGTCCTGTGCAGTTCTAGGAGATCAACCCTCCCAGGCTTTGCCTCCCCTCTTTTGGGAGGAGTAAGTTTATTGCTTACTGCCTGAGGCGCCCCTACCGGGGAATGCCGACGGGGCTGCCCAGGCAATTTTTAATGGCCAGAGTGCTCACCTTCTCGGGCGTTGGCTTTTCAAGTCCCACTTTCCCGACTCGACCTTGGGTCACATCTTACCTTGTGGGAGTAAAACAAAACTGGCCTTGTGCCTAACCTCCTTGAGAGGAGGTAAATAATACTCGGCAGAGGATGAGGAGGAGAAGTGCAAGCCTGGAGTGGTGCATTCTGTATCTGTTGGTTCTCCGGCATGGGATCAATTTTTGCATCCGAATTGCTGCCTACACACACACACACACACACACACACACACACACACACACACACACACACACACACACACACACACACACACACACACCACACACACACACACACACACACACACACACACACACACACACATCTCTCTACACTGAAGAAAGTCGCAGGGAGTGTCCGAAAATGTTGTTTAACAAAACATTCTGTATCCCGATACATCAACTAATAAAAAATAAAATACAAAATATATAAACTATAACACACACACACACACACACACACACACACACACACACACACACACACACACACATATATATATATATATATATTCACATTATATATATATATATATATATATATATATATATATATAACATTATATAATCATTATTCACAGACAATTGTTTCCGGCCATTTCGAAAAGAGACATTTTTTATTATATACAAAATTTCATAAATATTCACGAAGAGGCTTCATCAGTTTATAATTCGCCACAGTCAGGTTGAAAAATTTTTCGAATCAGACACTGATAAAGCCTCGCCCTGAACATTTGTGAAGTTTTGTATACCATAAAAATGTATATTTCTGAAATGGGCTGAAACAACTGTTTGTCAATAAAGTGTTTTTGGATTAAATATGGAATGGTTTCTGCATAACTATAATATATATATATATATATATATATATAATATTTATAAATAAATATTAAATTATTTATACCTACAGACGCTAGCGTTTCAAGCTTATTGCTCTCATCAGTGCAGGGAAGTAACAATTTCAGACGGTCGAGAGGCGCGAACCCGGTACACAGAGTCAGCCATATCCACTCGGCCCACGGAAACTGCCACGTAATTTAGGGAAATTAAAATCTATATGTACCTAGAAGCGGACACAGATAGAAGACTAGTCGAGAGTGTTCGACGAACGTATTCGGAACTTTGCATTAGAGCTTTTTGACAGTCTATTTTTAACTTCCTCGAGAGTGCTCAACTTTAATTTCTTAAAGGGGCTTAGTATAATATTTATAAATAAATATTAAATTATTTATACCTACAGACGCTAGCGTTTCAAGCTTATTGCTCTCATCAGTGCAGGGAAGTAACAATTTCAGACGGTCGAGAGGCGCGAACCCGGTACACAGAGTCAGCCATATCCACTCGGCCCACGGAAACTGCCACGTAATTTAGGGAAATTAAAATCTATATGTACCTAGAAGCGGACACAGATAGAAGACTAGTCGAGAGTGTTCGACGAACGTATTCGGAACTTTGCATTAGAGCTTTTTGACAGTCTATTTTTAACTTCCTCGAGAGTGCTCAACTTTAATTTCTTAAAGGGGCTTAGTATAATATTTATAAATAAATATTAAATTATTTATATACTTACAGACGCTAGCGTTTCAAGCTTATTGCTCTCATCAGTGCAGGGAAGTAACAATTTCAGACGGTCGAGAGGCGCGAACCCGGTACACAGAGTCAGCCATATCCACTCGGCCCACGGAAACTGCCACGTAATTTAGGGAAATTAAGATCTATATGTACCTAGAAGCGGACACAGATAGAAGACTAGTCGAGAGTGTTCGACAGAAGTATTCGGAACTTTGCATTAGAGCTTTTTGACAGTCTATTTTTAACTTCCTCGAGAGTGCTCAACTTTAATTTCTTAAAGGGGCTTAGTATAATATTTATAAATAAATATTAAATTATTTATATACTTACAGACGCTAGCGTTTCAAGCTTATTGCTCTCATCAGTGCAGGGAAGTAACAATTTCAGACGGTCGAGAGGCGCGAACCCGGTACACAGAGTCAGCCATATCCACTCGGCCCACGGAAACTGCCACGTAATTTAGGGAAATTAAGATCTATATGTACCTAGAAGCGGACACAGATAGAAGACTAGTCGAGAGTGTTCGACGAACGTATTCGGAACTTTGCATTAGAGCTTTTTGACAGTCTATTTTTAACTTCCTCGAGAGTGCTCAACTTTAATTTCTTAAAGGGGCTTAGTATAATATTTATAAATAAATATTAAATTATTTATACCTACAGACGCTAGCGTTTCAAGCTTATTGCTCTCATCAGTGCAGGGAAGTAACAATTTCAGACGGTCGAGAGGCGCGAACCCGGTACACAGAGTCAGCCATATCCACTCGGCCCACGGAAACTGCCACGTAATTTAGGGAAATTAAAATCTATATGTACCTAGAAGCGGACACAGATAGAAGACTAGTCGAGAGTGTTCGACGAACGTATTCGGAACTTTGCATTAGAGCTTTTTGACAGTCTATTTTTAACTTCCTCGAGAGTGCTCAACTTTAATTTCTTAAAGGGGCTTAGTATAATATTTATAAATAAATATTAAATTATTTATATACTTACAGACGCTAGCGTTTCAAGCTTATTGCTCTCATCAGTGCAGGGAAGTAACAATTTCAGACGGTCGAGAGGCGCGAACCCGGTACACAGAGTCAGCCATATCCACTCGGCCCACGGAAACTGCCACGTAATTTAGGGAAATTAAGATCTATATGTACCTAGAAGCGGACACAGATAGAAGACTAGTCGAGAGTGTTCGACGAACGTATTCGGAACTTTGCATTAGAGCTTTTTGACAGTCTATTTTTAACTTCCTCGAAAGTGCTCAACTTTAATTTCTTAAAGGGGCTTAGTATAATATTTATAAATAAATATTAAATTATTTATACCTACAGACGTTAGCGTTTCAATCTTTTTGCTCTCATCAGTGCAGGGAAGTAACAATTTCAGACGGTCGAGAGGCGCGAACCCGGTACACAGAGTCAGCCATATCCACACGGCCCACGGAAACTGCCACGTAATTTAGGGAAATTAAGATCTATATGTACCTAGAAGCGGACACAGATAGAAGACTATATATATATATATATATATGTTTCATTTTACTTTAGTCAAAGTTCTCAGAAATCAAGGGGCTCCTTGCTGGGGTAACACTTGCTATCTATGTGGGATACATAGATATTCCATTAAAGTTCTCCTTTACCTGTCAAACGTTGAGTTAGTAAAGAAGTTAAGAACATTAATTTCCCTCTCCCCAATTGACCAGTTAATTATGTTATAGCATATCTTTCTTGTGGTCTCTTGGTCTTACCGGGTTCCAGGACAAGAATCCATCTTGTCTGGTGGGCTATCCAGCTAAGTGCTGTTACTTGACGTAACATGACTTGGAGAAGGTGCACCAATTCTCGTATGAGCCAGTGTATAGCTGTTTCGAGGGGATCTTATTTGGGCTTCGAATACTATGTTATTTTGAATAGTTGGTCTGAGTTTACTTGTAAGGTGAAGTACCATCATGTCAGATTGCCCTGACAAACCTTTGTACAGAGAGACCGAAGACACTCGAGGATGGTGTCTAGTAGGTAATTCAACATCTCTGTTGTCTAGTAGGTAATTCAAGTGTGTATGTATGTATGTATGTATGTATGTATGTATATGTATGTATATGTATGTATGTATGTATATGTATGTATATGTATGTATATGTATGTATGTATGTATGTATATGTATGTATATACAAAGCATTGTTAATTATTCTGCTATTTGGAAGTGAATTCTTTGTTCTACAGTGTGTCTCCAAATATTCACAATCCTTTCTGCAATCCAACGAAATGTGCACCTCTTCATTGCAAGCACACGTGACTACAGCGTGCAACCATTTTTTAATAACTCGGGTACACATCTCTCCTGGTCGACCAGAATGGGTGGATCTGTAGCAGTCACAAATACTTTTGAATGCGTAATCACTGTCCCTGTGAGCTGGCTAGTCCAATCAAATCACAGGGCGCAGTAATATCGTTAGTTCCCTAAGGAACTACTTATGCCCCCTAGGGTTCGAAGAAAAAGATCAGACGACCTCCTGGCACCAGCTGGGACACATCGCAAAGAGTACCGGCGAGGAACGAGGAAACGCTCTCTCTCTCCCGCCGCCGTCGCCACTTGACGACTACTACCGTCTTCACTTGAAGAAATCCACGGTCGGCCCTAAGAACTCTTATATTCTTCCTCTTCCTCAGACGGACACTGTCCCACTCTCTTCTACCTATACTAAACGATATAGGTAACCTTGAGTTAATAAAACCCCTTTTTGTTATAGTTACAGAAATACTTTTTGTTGTTCCGTTTCTTTACGAGAAGATAAAAGGATAACCCCTTTCATCCTAATCATCATCCCCTTACAGCTCCGTTTCTCTTAGCGTTCTAGTTTAGAATAGTTCCATGGGCCCTGAATTTGTTGACCAACATTTACATGAGGTTTTTGTTTGAATATTGAGCACATCGACATTGTCACTTGAGCCGAGCTTGTACATTCACTATTGATTCTTTCTTTTCTTGAACTCTCAAAGTCATTTTTGAAATGACTCCACTCCAATCTTACTTTAAATGATTCTCTTTCATCAACCTGAAATAATTGCTCAATTATTAAAGATTTTACGGACGTTTTCATCTGTGGGTGGCATTTTTTCTCGAGGGGTGGGGAAACCTTGTGTAATAAAATGTGTTTAGATTCTTACATTTTATTGATTTGCGTGTATTTGCAAATCATTAAAGCGAACTTTCGACACGATGAGATTTTTAATTATTTAATCAGAGTGTTAAGATCGACAGAGATTCCCGTGAGAGTTGTGTTGTGTATGGAGAAGGTGCAATGCGTGAATAAATTTCGTTTAGGCACGTGAGTTGATTTTCTCAGCGCCATTGTCTTCATTGTTGCCGCCGTCATCATCGTTGTGATCGCAAGTGACAGAGAGAAACTTAGCAAGAGGTCGGTCGCTTAGTAACTAAACTGTAGATTGCGGCTAATTAGAACAATAACAATTGTTGTTTTTTTTGGAAACATAACTCAATCCATAAACCAAAGAATATTTTAACATGTATTTTGTGTGATTAAAATAAAAAAAGGAAAATAGACTTAGGGAAACAAATGTTGATTAGCTAAACTTTATAGATTTATCTAATTTAACTCTCAACTGTGGTGTTAGTGATGATGATGATGATGATGATGATGGTGGTGGTGGTAGTGATGGTGATGATGATGATGATGATGATGATGATGATGATGATGATGATGATGATGATGATGATGATGATTGCACTTGTGGGCTTATCTTTTCCGTCAAAACAGCCCTCGGTTGGTTGTAAATAAAGAAGATAAAATAAATATTCGTCCAAAAAGATAAAAGAAGGGTTGAAATATGAGAGAAATGGAGAGAGAGAAAGTGAGAGAGAGACAGTGAGAGAGAAGGAGAGAGAGAGAAAGAGAGAGAGAGACAGTGAGAGAGAAGGAGAGAGAGAGAAAGAGAGAGAGAGAGAGAGAGAGGGGGGGAGAGTGGTGCAGGCTTACAGACAGACAGACATTCTAAGTGGTACTATTTATTTTCGGTGAATGTAGAGCAGACAGGAAAAATTAGTGATTAGGTTACGAAAACCAATTTGAGTCAACATTTTGAGAAAGAAACTGTCTGGCGTGAGTCACGTATTGAAGAAGAAGAAGAAGAAGAAGAAGAAGAAGAAGAAGAAGAAGAAGAAGAAGAAGAAGGGCAAGAAGAAGAAGAAGGGCAAGGAGAAGAAAGAGGAAAAGAAAAAGAAGAAGACGAAGAAGAAGAAGAAGAAGAACGGCAAGGAGAAGAAGAAGAAGAAGAACGAAAAGAAAAAGAGGAAGGGCAAGGAGGAGGAGAAGAAGAAGGAAGAGAATAGGGGATAAATTTTGTGCGTATTTGTGTGGGGTGTATACATTTTTGGCGATTACGTGTGGTTTTACGTCTTTCCAGTCGTATTTAGGGTTAGTGGTTAAAGAATTTAGTAAACAGACCCAAAAAGTTAGAATGGCCCGTAAAGATTGGATCACGTAACCGCGTGCTACACACAGCGGCATATCAACATTAATCGTCGATAACATCAAGACGAATTTCAACTTGACTGCGATAAATATGTATCAGTCAAGAAGGATTAAACGAAAAAAAAAGAAGAAAAATATGCTTATACTTCTGACAAGGGTTATATCACTGAAAGTACTCAAGTTTTTAAAGTAAATAAATAATTTATTTTTAAAAACATAAATAAATAGCGTTGTCCAGGTTTTCAAAATATATAAAAAAAAATATTCTCCTTATTATGTGTGATTTTGTTTTGTGTCGCTGGCCCTTCTTTTCTCGCGTCCGTGTCGGTTTATTTATTTTAATTATTTAAATATAATGTTCGGTGTTCATTGGTGTCTGCGTGACAATTTAAAAAAAAGAATAGACAACTCCGATTATCTTCTTCGAGTAAAAACAAGTTATCCCCCTTGCTGGTTTTTATTTTTGATAATTTAAAAATCTTTCATATTATCAATGGTCTGGGTTGGACTAAGTAATTTTGTGTTCTTTCAAAGTTTAATTTCATCTTATTCAAATTATGTTTCACCAGTGTTTATATAAAATTATAGAATTACATTATTAATTTAACTTTTCATATAGGTCCTGGGTATGACTTTAAATCACATCCAGTGGTGAGGTCTCCATTTGGGAGCTGTGGGGAATGTGGAGTTTCCCCTTAGTTGCAAATGCTCCCAAGTCCACTCTGGCCGGCCCGGAGTGGTAGTACCTGCAAGTGCCCCATCTATGGGTCACATAGAACCTACTGGCGCTACCAAATCAGACTGTCTGAAGTTATTGACTTCCTGACTCAAAATACACCAAACATTGATGTTTTATTGTTTTTTTTCCTTTGCAAAACTCAATCATTTTCTGCAAAATCCAAAACAAAAAACAAGAATCCCCCCCCCTTATCCCCTTTTCTTCCTCCTTTCACTCAACCAAACACCATGAATAAATACCCCAGTACTCTCTGCACTCTTCCAGCGGAGGTCTGGTTAGTGCTTTCCCTCCTCGGTCTTCCCATCCTCCTCGACCCTTCACGACAATTGTGTGTGGTATCAGCCGAGGCTGATGCCATCATTTTTTTTTGTGTGTGTGTGTGGGGTGCAGTTTATGAAAATTCTTTGCAGTTTCTGTTTCGTTGTGTTTTTGTATTGTGGTGTTATTCATGTGGTTTTGTTTTCTTCTTATTGTAACTTTCATGTGACTGGTTTCCGTTCGTAGCTTATACTGGTTGGTTTCCGCATTCGAAGATTTTCTTGAAGATTACGACTGTTTTCATCATTGCCCTTCTTTTGTATGGTTTCAGTCATCCCTTTTATTCTAATTTCTCCCAGTCTTTTTTCCAGGTTTTTGGGATTGTTCCTAGTGCTCCTACTATTATTGGTATTATATTGACTTTCTTCATGCTCCATATCCCTTTCAATTCTCTGGCAAGTTCCGTGTTTTTGCTTCGTTTTTCCGTTTCCTTGATCTTCACTCTGTGGTCTGCTGGAACGGAAAATCTACTATTTGGCAAGATTTTTCTTTCTTGTTGACTATTATGACATCCGGTCTCCTTGCCATCCATATCCCAGAGGATTTTGTGATTTTTGTTTTCCAGTACTGTCTCTGGCTCATGTTTTTACCAATTGGTCTCCGTGTTCAAAATGCAGTCGTTTGCATAGTTCCCGGTGTACTGCTTTCCCCACGCAGTCGTATCTGTTCTTGTATTCTTTTGGGGCTAGTTTGCTGCATTCATTTATTATGCGATTTACTGTTTCGTCTCTTTGTCCACATAATCTCTATTTATAGTTTTCCTGTGTTTTATCTATTTTAGCTTTAATGTAGTTTGTCCTAATCGCATTGTTCTGTGCAGCCGTCAGTAGAGATTCCGTTTCTCTGTTCAGGTGTCCTTTTCTTAGCCATGCCCAGGAATGTTGGTTGGTCTCTTCTCTGGTCATTCCTATGAAACGTCCATGTAGCTGTTTTTCTTCCCACTTTTCTTGCCTCTTTTGTTTCTGGTGTCGGTGCTTCCCGAGTTGTTCAGTGGGACAGTGTCTCTTTCTGCGATGATCAAACTTTCTGTGTTCTGGATGATGTATTTCTCCAGCTCTTTTTTTGTGTCTTCCACACAGTCTTTTATACTTACTAGTCATCTTCCCCCTTCATTTCTGTTCGGGTAGAGTCTGTTCGTATCGTCTTTTGGGTGTAGTGTGTTGTGCATAGCCATTAATTATCTAGTTTTCTGGTCAAGGGTCCTGAGTTCGTTGTTAGTCAACCTATTAATGCTCCAGAGTATCTTATTAGTGATACTCTGGAGCATTAATACTGTTTATTCTTTTTACTGGGTTTCTGCTATATAATTTCATTTCTAAGAGTTTCCTTGTTCTCATGTATCCTTTTCCAATCTTCTCTTTCATTTCTATAGATTTGATGGTGTCTGCTTCCAGAAATCTAAAATATTTATAGCTATCCTATTCGCCTAGCGCCCTCATCTCCTCTTGGTTGGGAAGTTCCATACCCTCCATTGTCTCCAGTTTTCCATCTTTTCATCTCTAGCAGTGCACACTTTTCCATTCCAAATTCCATTTGAATGTTTTGGCTGAAGATTCTGGTCGTATTTATCAGCTGTTCCAGTTCCTGTTTGATTTTTGCAAATAGCTTCAGGTCGTCCATATACATGAGGTGGTTTATTCTTTGTTCTATGTCTGTAAATTTGATCTGGTATCACATTTCCTGAGTATGTAGTTGAGTGGCATCATGGCTATGATAAACAGTAGTGGTGATAGGGAGTCTCCTTGGAAAATGCCTCTCTGTATTTTTATCTCCGTCAAGTATTCTAATTACTGAATAAAAGCATGCAAAATGGCGGCTGTTTTTGGACGGCTCTAAAAAAAGTTTCAAATGTGTACTTTTACATAACAGTAACAAATATGCGTGTATTACTATTGGGTATTCTACAAAAAATGAAGAAAGAATACCCAAATGTGAAAAAGATTTTGAATAAATTGCGTTACACAGCGCAACAATGCGTAATTTGTATTAATTTTAAAATGTCGAACTTTCTATCTGGGCAACAGTCGTGTTATACAAAGTATCCTTGATTTTTGTGCCTGTTGGGCAGCAGGGATAAAGTGCAACAATGAGTGATGAAAGATTGGCCTGTGAGAGAAACGTTGGAGATTGGTGATAGTAACATCATTAATGAACCACTTGTCGAAAGAAATAAAATCATATAGCCGTTTTTTCCATATAAAATTGGGATTGATCAAATAACTCGTCAAGGCATTCGATATAAACGGAAATTGTTTTTGCCATATATGCAAAACCTTCCCGGCATTAAGCAGTAGTGAAACGATTAAAGCTCAGGATATTGATCAAAGATCGAACAGTCGTAAATTCAATGACTGATATCAAATCTTCTGATTGGAAATCATTTGTGAAAGTTGTTCAAAATGTTCTCGGAAACCACAAAGCTGACAAGAATTAGTGGACACGACAGGGTCCAAAGAAGAACCTTTAACCTAATATGCCCCACATTGTCTACCAAACTCTAGCCCCTGCCCCGCGTTGTTGCACCCCTGTGCTTGTTTTACAAGTACTTCAACGGAATGTGCTCCGTGCGCTTGTGCCCCCTCAACGTAAATATTCCTGACCAACCCGACAATCAGCAAAGGGGGGCTTCACTGTAGAGATTCCCAGATACAGGAATTTTTTTTTTACTCCAATAGCTTCTTTCTTCGAACTGCTTGCCTTTTGGAATTCAATCCCTGCCCCCTGTTTCCCCGACTGTGCCAAACATGCAGAAATGTAAAACTAATGTGAACAAGCATCTCGCTGCATAACTCCTCACTTAGGATGCCTTGTTTGGGTTGAATAAAAAAATCTAAAAAATCTTTTTTTTTATTGAAACCTGGGATTCTAAACTAAAAGTTTCATCCTGATTTCTAAAGCAATGAATTTGCTCAGATTCCAACTCTTAACTTCAGGGCCCTGATTTTAAGGGGTAGAAAATCTCTTGAATGAAAAGATCCCCCCCCCCCACCCCGGATTTTTTTCTTCTTTTGAGTTCATTGTAGCCTATAATCTCAGGAAGAGGTGTGAGTGTGTGTGTATGTGTGAGTATATATATATATATATATATATATATATATATATATATATATATATATATATATATATATATATATATATATATTATATTTGGCCCGGCTGCAACAACAGAAGCCGGGAGGTATAAAAAATACAAATCCGATAACATCAGGATATATTACACACTGAAAAGGCCAAGTTATTGGCGAAATATCTGTATCACTTTAAACTAACAAAAAAATGAGAGTTTATAAAAAGAAGGAAAAAAAATTGATATCGCATGCTTCAAAAGGTATTTATTTTACCTATTCCTTATTATATTTATATATACATATATGATTATTTTTATTCATACAAACATGTACAAAATCTGCGACACTTGCATGTCGATATTATCGATATTATCGATGTACAGCTGTAAAAAGCTGAGATCAGGCAGAATTAGAATCTGATCCTTTCCTCAGATTGTACATGGGAAGAATGAAATTGGAAAGAAAACAAGAAAGGATTTGGAAAGTCACGTGGTAAAACTTAAGCTATTAAAATCTCTTGAATAAAAAAGATCCCCCCCCCCCCGGATTTTTTTTCTTCTTTTGAGTTCATTGTAGCCTATAATCACATGAAGAGGTGGGTGTGTGGGGGTATAGTATGTTTTTTTCTTCTTTTGAGTTCATTGTAGCCTATAATCTCAGGAAGAGGTGGGTGTGTGGGGGTATAGTATGTTTTTTTTCTTCTTTTGAGTTCATTGTAGCCTATAATCTCAGGAAGAGGTGGGTGTGTGGGGTATAGTATGTTTTTTTTTCTTCTTTTGAGTTCATTGTAGCCTATAATCTCAGGAAGAGGTGGGTGTGTGGGGGTATAGTATGTTTTTTTCTTCTTTTGAGTTCATTGTAGCCAATAATCTCAGGAAGAGGTGGGTGTGTGGGAGTATAGTATGTTTATTTCTGCTCGTTTCTATTAAAAGCTAGGAAGAATTAGTGGACACGATGCTCAACGATTTGAGAAAAATGGCAGCCAATATGAGCATAAAGATGCACTATCTGCATCGGCATCTTGATCATTTCTCAGTAAAACCTTGGTGATCTAAGTGACGAACAAGCAGAAAGATTACACCAGGATGTAAAAGTGATAGAACATGAGGCGGTGGCATAGCCATGTGATGGCTGAATATTGTTGGAGTCTTAAACGTTATTTTGCAGGTAACCACTCGCTACAATCTAGGAAATTAAAAAAAACAAACTATATGAATAAAGTTAACATCGAAGAGTAGAAAGTGGACTTTGGGTTTACTCTAGCTTCCCTTATTTTGTCCTTTAGTCCTCACATTCTATGAGCGATGTTTCTGACAAAGGGGGAAATATTGCTGTTTTCTGGGTCGGAATCTATCCATCTAACACGTATCATTGGCTAGTTTTTGACCTTGAAGTGGTATTTTTTTAGCTCCTTGCATCAAGTGTCTTTTATGCTATGTCTGGAGCGATTTCCATAAAAAAATACAAAACCCCCCCAAAAAAACTGTGACTAGAACTTTTTTATGTAATTGTTTTCTCTATAAAAAAATTATTTTATACGGTAAAAATTTGATTAAAAAATATTTTTATAAATTAATTAATTCCATTTCCGATACAACAAAAATCTAACTTGACGAAGAAAAAAAAATGGACCGTAGTTTTAAATTCAGCGCATTCAAATTATCCAAACTCCAGCTACCTGACAACAAAATATGTGTTATGTTTTTACATCAAATAATTCGCTTTGAACTTATACTTAATGTCTTCTATGTTTTCTTTGATTTTACGGATTATCAAAAAAAACTCTCTTAGTTTAAAACAAAATATTTATGTAATATGTTTTATGTTATTATGCTAATTTATCTACACTTGGCGGCCCTTATTTCTTAAGGGATTCCTCCAGTCTCGACACCGGGTGAGAAGCTTCCGGTGCCCTGTCCCCGTTCTGTTTTGCGGCCTTTCACCCGACCCTTATGGAGAGTTTTCAACGTCTTTAAATATCCCCACATTTCTGAGCATCTCTGGTAAGAAAAATTGCCTTTCTTCTCTCTAAGAATAGAATTAATTAGTGCTAGTTTTATTTTCTTTTTATATTTCTTTTATCTAAACGAACTTTGCTTACCTCTTTCACCACGCGTTAATCTCCATTTAACCGCATCTAACAGGCCTATTTCCTAGCATAATTATATTTTTTCTTTTCTAATGTTATATTTTATGCTCAAACATTTTCTATTGTGTAGTTTTATTTGCTTACGGCTATCTTCAGGTCTTAGTAACTCCCCGTTCTTGCCTTGCCTCCATTTTGTATTTACCTGTTTCTGAAACAATTTTTAAAATTCCTTTTCAGTTTTTACCTTTGTCGACGAGCAATAAACCTGTGTCTAAAATATACGGGTATCTTTTAGAATAATCTGCAGAGTCGCAGACGGGGTCCCAAAAAACGAACGAGAACGGGGTAAAACAATATATATATACAAGTGAATGTGACCTACGTCGAGAATAGATATTTTCCTACTTACCTATGACATTTGTTTGTATTTTTATGTAGTATACATGGGTTTTTATTAGATGTATAAAAAATTTCTTGTTTTTTTTTATCACGGATTTTTACTAAAAATAAATGGCGCCGATGAACCTAATTGCAAGCCTAGCTTAAGAACCCCCCCCCCATGTTCGTGTGACAAAAATATTGATTTCTAATAAATAGCAGTTGTAACGGCTTAAAAATACAAACAAATGTCACAGATAAGTTGGAAAATAACTTTTATCGGCTACAGTTACTTTTATTTGTTGTATATTTGTTTTTTGAGCGTTTTCACTCTGCGGATTATTGTAAAATATACCCAAATATACTATGCCTCAGAGTCTTTCTTGTCGATAGGAGTTTATGCTAGCTGTCTAGGGGTTGTACGTTTCTACGAAACAAATTCATCCCGGAGACAGCATAGCTTTAATAATGTGTACTATGCCTATTCCTTTTTGTTTTGTCTACGAATTACATGTTTCTATTTACTTACGAACAGACAAACTAAAAAAAAACACCATAACTTTTTAAATACATATACATTTCTATAATTAATTTAAGTGTCTTTGAATTTAAATCAATATCACCAATTAGTCTTCGTAACTAAGAATGGTGTCATTAAAATATATTTGACATGAAAATGTTCAACCATATTTAACGTGCTACTAAGTAGGTTACGCATGATATAGTTAGTAAATGGAATGTGCTGGGTGAGATTTGATCTGATCTAGAATTAAGATGAAACATTGTGTTTGGTTGTTTAGCAAAGAATGTGTAAAAATAGAAAGGGATTTTGATAAATACAGTGAAATGATCGAAAAACCTTTCTTTCGACAAGCGAGGACGTTCTGTGCTTTGTTCCGCCGAACATAGAGAAATGCGTGTGAGAGAAAGTCTTACTTGTGTTCTTTCTTTCTTCTTTCCCTCCTACTCCCACGTTTTCTTTTCTTTCTTCTTTCCCTCCTACTCCCACGTTTCCTTTCTTTCTACTGGAGAAAACAACTCTCTAAATTATGTTTCAAATCTTTTTTAGATGAGGATTATTTGACAGCAAGGGCCAGTGGCGCAACGGATATAAGTGCTAAGTATAATAAGTTCTTCTGTGGGTTAAAGGTTCAGTCCTAAGTACGAGCAATACTATGAATATAATTACAAATTACTTAAGACTTCTATCCGGTCATGGCTGATGGGACGATAGCAAGCTACCTTCGGGATAAATTAAATAAAAGGTTCTGTTCGAAATTCAGTACAGATTCTCGAGTTCAAGAAAGTTGGAGGTTACATCGACCGAAACGTTGTGAGAATAACATCCAAGATGAGAACAGTGGTCTGAATAATCCAAATAATCCAGCCCTTTAAATGCTATAGAATCGCCTACCGAAGGAAGAAACCAAGTAAGTGTCGATTTTCATTTTTTTTATATGTAGGATCTTGGCGAGTTACAAGCGGATTTCCTAAACGAAGATAATGGTTACGTGGCACATATCCATAAGATCAACGTTACGCGTAATCATTTGAAGTCCATTACGGAATTGAAATTTGGAACTCCCTGTAAGAAGATAAGAGCCACGCCACACATAAAGATTTGAATCGATATTTACGAAGAGTTAGAAGTACATTACGTTACAAACTTATATTGAAAACCCTCGAGCAAAAAAAATAAGGGGTCACATTACATATTTGTATTTGGTGCTCTTAAAGAAGAAATGAGGGGCTACTACGTGACGAATGGTCTTTCCTACCCTTTTTGTCGAGTGAACACGTTCCAGCCCTAGCTCTTTGTGAAAAGAAACAGAATAGCGTTACCCTGGCCGCGGGAACACAGAGAGAGAGAGAGAGAGAGAGAGAGAGAGAGAGAGAGAGAGAGAGAGAGAGAGGGGGGGGAATGAAAGAGAGGAAGACAAACAGCATAATACTCTCCACCAAGGTTCCAAGTTATTTCCCTCCCCACGAGGGCAGAGTTAGACATAAGGTCTGTTTTTAATGTGGGGGACATCAAGCTTTTCACACATGGACACTCTAGATTAGCCAGAAATATAAATTCCCTTAGTCTGGAAGGATTTCTTCTTTTGTTGACCGAAGACAAAAAAGATGAATTGTAGTCTCAGAACAGATACAACACTTTTTTCCTAGTCAAAAGAACCAAGGTCTATATAATCGTGGCTTGGTTCGCCAACCCTTCCATCACCTCTTACCTATTGTGACCTCTACTCAAAATCCTCCGGGTTCCTGCTCGGCACCGCTTCAATTGGACTAAAACAAAACATGTCTACAGACACACACACACATATACACACACACATACACACCCACTCACATTAAAAATATATATTTTGCAGTTTAGTTAAGTGCGTTTCTGTATTTTTTTTTGTCAAAATAGATTAAGATTGTTAGATATAAACACAACGTAACATTTGATGACATGAAATGAAAATGACGCCCCTACTTAAAAACGTAAATAATGATAATAAAAAAACGACGGGAAAACGACAGGGAATGACGCCATTTTGTATTTACAGCGCCCTCTAGCGGCGTTGATTCTTTTCTCGTTGATTGTGTTGAATGCCGTCTTCGTCCTCCGACTTCCGCTACAGACAGGTTTTCGTCTTTCTTTTCTCTCTTTTTCAAAGGGAACTTAGTGTCATTTCGTAATAATGGCCTCCAAACGACTCTATTATTAGAACGGAGAACGAATAAATAGAACAACAAAACAAGAACAGATATTCTTTAAATACGCCCATTCAATCTGCGCGATTAGCGCGGAAATGGCTATTTCAGACTTAAGCTTGAAATCCTATTTTTAAAAGAATACGCCTTTATAGGTTTATGGCCAGATTTACTTGATCCTGTGTCAGACATGCCCACCGGCTAACCACTGCAGATAGTCTTGTAGAGATCCTTTGGGGCATTTAAAATGTGATTAGAAAAAAGTGACCGTTTGGGTCACCTATTGAGCTCGGATTAAATGTTGGATAATGACCCTATGGGAATCGACGTATCTGTTGGAAATCGTTGGTTTGACTTGCGCGAATTAGTGCGGGTGGACCCGTGCAGTCGAGTGCAGAATAAGGGCTGTTCTCACAGTCGGAGCTCACAGACGTGACAGGGTCACCGTGTGACGAGACCTCAGATCAAGGGTCAATGTGCACCTGCGATAGAGGCTCTGTGACGTCACGGGCTTTTGCGTGGGAAGCAGAGTTTTAGTCAGTCTGGGGTTTGGAGGCGAATCTATCAGACGTGATTTAGGATATAGTCCGTAATTTAATTAAAGGAATTAATTCCCTAAGAAAATACAGGCGAAATATCTCTTTTCCCCCCTCCACGAATGGTTAATACTTAATTGATAAGTAATTACGAAAGAAGTAATTTGCTCTCTCTCTCGACGTTGGTGAATATCTCCAAGCCGATAGATAACTAACGCCTGTAATAAAAGGAATTGAAAGTTTAAAGGATTTTTTGTCGATTGAGTCGGTCATGAAGTTTTTGTTGTAGCGGCGATGTTCACGGCAGTACAGAAGAGAAGAAATAATTCAACCACTGGACGACACGCACCCTCTACGCGGCGAGGGAGAAATTTAAAGGTATGCAAACTATATGATTTATGGTGTTAAAAATGACGAGTGATAAAACGAGAACTGCCACGGCCCGTTCCGGGACGAGTATACAAAATGAGAACTGCCGCGGCCCAAGCATGGGGCTATGCAACATAAATTTTTTTGAATCAGCAAAGTGAGTTTGCAAAGCCAATTAAATATTTAAAAAATTTAAAGACAACATAAAAAATTAGCCTCTTTTCTGCTCGCTATCTCTCTCTTTTTCTCTCTTTCTCTTTCTATCTTCATTTCTTCAATTACGAGTTAAATAGTATTACTACCTATAGTGATATTCCCTTTTGTTTATGATGAACTATTTCTTTTCTTTTCTTTATTACCTTTTACTTTTAATAAACGAAGATAGGGAGAAGGAGAGAGGGGAGGGAGATAGAGGTGATAATGTATGACGTGTAGAATAAGCTCGGTTGTGGTGGTGGGGGGCAAACAACATAGAATGAGAGAGAGAGAGTGAAAGTGATAGATAGAAAGTTAGTTAGAGGCGGGTCATTTGTATGAGTAATTTTAAAATTACAGCTAATTAGAACAATTAAAATGGAAGTTTTGTTCTTCAGATATAACTCAATCCCAAAACTAACGAATATTTTAGCATGTATTTTGTGTGATTAAAATATATAGGGAATAACGGCACAGGGAAACAAACGTTGATTGACTCAACTTTCGTATAATAATAGATAGATGCTCGTTTTGCGATTTAAAGTCTATTTCAGACATGTTTCAAATCTTATTTTTAAAGGTGTACGCTTTTATAGGTCGAGGTCCATCTCGTTCTCCTCTGTGGTGTTTCCTTGATGTTATGTCTGACGTACAGAGCCTCTCATGGCGATGCTTTGGTGAATCTAAAATGAGATGCGTCAATTGTATCAGTGCGTTTAGTAATGCAAATCTCGGTAAGTGTGAAGTCTATTCAGAATCACACCATCTACTGATGAGACGATCGTCAAAGTGACCTCACATAATATTGAACGGTGATAAAACCAAAGGCTGAAACTTGGTGGACAGATCAGGCATAGACTGATATTGTACAAAATATGATTAGATTGCAGAAAGGATTATCGATTTTTATTAACGATTCAATGGGTGATTCCATTTTTTTTGGGGGGGGGGGGTCAACCGCATTAAGCCTCTTATGGATATACGCATAAAATAATATGCATCTATTCAGTCAGCGCGTTTTGTGATGAAAATGCTGAAACGTGACAGATCGACTGACGGACAAAGCATTTCTTGAGATCCGAGGACGACAATGATGATTATTATTATGATGATAATGATGACGATGATGATGATAATTATTATTATGATGATAATGATGACGATGATTATTATTATTATTATAATGATGACGATGATGATGACGACGACAATGATGATGATTATTATGATGATAATGATGACGATGATGATGATAATTATTATTATGATGACAATGATGACGATGATGATGATTATTATTATTATTATAATGATGATGATGACGACAATGATGATTATTATAATGATGACGATGATGATGACGACAATGATGATTATTATTATGATGATAATGATGACGATGATGATGGTCATGATGATGATTATTATTATGATGATAATGATGACGATGATGATGGTCATGATGATGATTATTATTATGATGATAATGGTGACGATGGTCATGATGATGATGATGATGACAACAATTATAAGAAAAAAGTACCTAGTATTTCGTTTGTTATTATCGAGTGTGTGTGCCAAATTCGTCCCCTTTTGGAATTGTCGCTGTGTCGGAAAAGGGGACACTTTTTATTTCTGAAGTGGCTACTTATCACGACCGAGTCGACAAAAAAAAAGATGGCGGCGGGAAGTGCGTCTCTCATTTAAGTGAATTTTCTTTTCAACCATTTTACAAGGCGACGATTAAGCCAGGCGACCAGACTCGTCTCCTCCTCCTCCTCTTCCCTTCACCCCCTCTCTTTCTTAATTAAAGGAATTGCATCATTTATTTCGGGTCATAATACGTGACTCGATTAGAATTTAAACTCGTAACGATGCAACGAAAGAGGACACCGAATTGTAAATACTATACACGGCAAAAAGATTACTAACCTCTGTTACAGAGAATGACTTAACAGAGAAATAAAGAAAAACAGATAAATACTACTACTACTACTACTACTACTACTACTACTACTACTACTAACATAGATTTTTAAAATTCTGAAGGAGGTAAAAACAGAAAAAAGAACATAGCTATGGCACGTATTGACTACAATAAAGCCTACAACAGAATCCCTCAAGCATGGATAATTAAATGCTTAAGAATGTATAAGATGTCCGACAAGATTATTAATCTTATTAAGAAAGCAATGGGAAGATGGAGGCTGGAACTGACAGCTGGAGGACAACACCTGACTGATATAAGAATACAGAAAGACATATTCAAAGGAGACTCTCTATCACCACTACTGTTTATCGTAGCCATAATGCCACTCAACTACATACTCAGAAAATGTGATTCCGGATGTAAGTTTACAGACACAGAATAAAGAATAAATCATCACATGTATATGGACGACCTGAAACTATTTGCAAAAACAAAATAAAAACAAAAAGGAACTGGAAAAGCTAATAAACACGACCAGAATCGTGAAACAGGACATTCAAATGAAATTTAGAATAAAAAGGTGTGTACTGCTAACGACGAAGTGCGTGGAACTACCCAACTAAGAGAAGATAAGAGCGCTGGGCTAACAGGATACCTAAAATATTTAGGAATTCTGGAAGCAGACATCATCAAATAAACAGAAATGAAAGAGAAGATTGGAAAAGAAAATTCATATACACTGAATTATATAGCAAGAATCTACTAAAAGGAATAAACACCTGGTCAGTATCACTAGTACGATATCCTGGACTATTCATAGACTGGACAAAAGGAGAACTTAGGCATCTTGTCCAGAAGACTGGGAAACTAATGACAATGCACCATGCACTACACCGAAGGATAATATTGACATACACTACGTGAAAAGGAAAGACGGAGGAATAGGATTGGTAAGTACATAAGACTGTGTGAATCACACACACACACATACACACACACACACGCGCGCGCACACACACATACACCCCCCCAGACACACACAAAAGAATTGGAAAAATGTAGAAAGGCTAATCATCGTAGCAAGAGACAATCCCGGAAAACGTGAAAAAAAAGTAGGAGAAATTAAAATCAATGCCAAAATATTTAAAAAAATCCTTGAATGCGGAAATCAACCTACTTAAACTACGAACACACTAACCAGCCATACGTAAGTTGAAACAAAGAAATAAAACAAAATCATTCAAAGAAAATCACACGAGCACAAGGGAACTGAAACTGCCAGAAATTCTATAACCCCCCCAAAAAAAAACAACAACAACAACACATGCATATGGTGGGATTAACTTCGGATGGTACCACACAAAATGGTGATGAAGGGCCAAGGAGGATAGAAAGACCATAGAGGAAGAGCACCAAGCAGACCTCGAGTGTGCAGAGAGTACCGGGATATTGCCAGTCAAATTCCAGAATAGACCAATTGTCCTTGCCAAAAAGAAATAAATGGTAAACGGATGTTGCCATAGCACGAAATCATTTCCAATAGTTATCGAAAGAGGTGAAGAGTACTGGAAATCTGGGAAGACTTGTAGTCACTCAGACTCCAGGGAACCCAACCGGTTATTATCAGTGATCAATTACTGATGATGACTTGTGTGAGAACTCCTAGGTAGGACATAATAATAATAATAATAATAATAATAATAATAATAATAATAATAATAATAATAATAATAATTGAATGCTTAAGGACGTACAAAATATTTGACAAACTGAGAGCTTGAGGGCAATACCTGATGGAGATAAGAATACCGAAAGGCATTTTCCATGGAGACCATGTATCACCGCTACTTTTTATCATAGCCATGATACCACCCAACAACATACTCAGGAAGTGCAATGCCGTATATAAATGCACAGACACAAAATACAAAAAGAAACAAGTTCATGTATATGAACGACCTGAAACAAAAATAACGGACAAGAAATCTAATAAATGAAACGAGAATCTTGAACGAGGACAATCGAATAGGATTCGCAATGGAAAAGTGTGCACTACCAGAGATAAAGAAGGGAAAACACGAAACAGCAGAACTATAACTGCCCAACCAAGAACTTATGATAGTGCTTGGTGAACAAGATACTTAAAAATATCTAAGCGGACATCAAATCAAAAACAACGAAAGAGTAGATTGGAAGAGAATACCTGAGAAGACAGTCCGTTTATGGAATGCAATACCACGGTGTTGCTTCTCGGCCGACTACAGCATGGTCGTTTAAAAGTCCAATGTTAACAAGTTCTTCTTGAGCCGTCCTCTTGAGTAATCAAATTCTACCCAGATCCAATTCGTCATCTGCAATCCTCATGGTGTTAGTCTCAGTATCCATCTGGCACAAACCATTAACCCCTGTCCTCGAGTGGCCTTTGGGCCTTGATGAGCAGTGAATCGTTAGTAAAAAAGAACAAGAACACTCATTAAAATCAAATTATGTAGCAGAAACATAGTAACAGAAATAAATACCTGTGCAGTATTCCTAAGTAAGATATTCTGTACTCTTCATAAACTGTACAAAAGAGGAATTCAGGCACCTGGACTAAAGAAACAATGCACTGCGCTCGAAGGATTATACTGACCGACTCGATGTAAAAAAGAAAGAAGGGGAAATAAAACAGATTTTTAACGAATTATTTTTTTTATAGAATTTTGAAAGTTAAATTTAATTGTTTAATAATTAAGTTATTAATTGAACCAAAACGATTGCTAATTTTGTTGATCTTAATCTATATTTATAAAATTATGGGATTTAAACTGCCAATACACAAGATGTACATACACTGCGATCTTTTTACTTATATTTCTTTCTTTTTTAAACTATGTTGTTTTTTTGTTTTCAATCTATCTTTTTTTGTCCAAAAATGAAGGTAAGTTTGTATTGACGAATACAGAATTAAGTTGTTTTTTTTAGATGGCGCTCATATGAAAATAATTCCGACCCGATCAACGTATTTTCTGGAATTAATTAAATCGAATTACATGTTATTGCTCTTAAAAACATGCTGCAAAGATCCACCCAAAAAAAACCCTGACCAATCACAATCAAATACTGATTTTGTATGAAGAAATGACAAAAATCGAGAAAGAGACTGACTTAACTAAACTGACAATTTATGTTTTGTTTTTATTTCGAAAAAAAAAACGAAAGAAAAACATGTTTCAGGAGAGAAAAGAGAGAGTAAAAATATAAATAAATAAAAAGTTAAAACGATAATTACTTATGAAAAGAATAAGGACAGCACGGACTGTATCGTTGTGTCAGAAAGACAGTAAACGTTATGACCTTTGCTAATTGAAGCAAAAGTCACATAAAAGGGGGGAACGATTATAACACAACGATAGACTTATTTTGTGGGAGCAAGAGATCCAGACATTTGGAAGTCTTGTGCCAGACTCTCTTTTGCCCTTTGGGGGAGACGAGCAGAGCCGTCAGCTCTGCACTTGAAAATATGTCAGCTCGCATCAGACAGACATGTTGTTTATATCAAAGCTGTTGGGTCGCTGGGTACGATTTAATATGACGATCTTAATATCAACAATCAAACATTGACGGCTGCCGGGTTGAAAAGGTCAGATCGACTGTCATCCGAGATAATTTGGTGCTGAAAAAAGTTTGGTGTTTACCTTTGTGACAATCGCATCGCACATGGCCCAGCTCGAAAAGCTCTTTGAGTTTTAAAATGTTTCTTCGGAAATGAATAAAATATATTTTTCTATATATAAAGTAATGTGTTGTTCTCTAATTACAAAGCCTTGATTTCCAGAAGCCGATGGTCCAAGTCAGATGATGCATTCTCTAGAGAGAATTAATAAAGCCAGTCTAATGACGCTGCTGTTCAATCGCTGAAATATGCGACAGGGTATAATAAACCCTTTCATTAAAGGGATGTACATATCGTTGAAACTCGGGGAGCTGGGTACCGTGCCAGGACGTTAACAGTCCTTCCAGAAAAGTCCCCACGGCCTAGACCACCAAGTTCACCCCCCCCCCCCGGCAAGCAATAGCACTACATTCACAAGGTTCCAGTTCCCAGGATACTCTACGATAGTACTACATTGGTGCCGTGACCAGGATCGCCAACTAGATAATACTACATTGTGTCGTTTTTTATTCTTTACGGTCCTTTTCGTTATCGTCCAGACAAGAAACGTAAATAGACATATCCTGGATTTCAAAGAGGATGACTCAACAAAAGAAAAGGCCAGAATCGTATCCAAAACGCCCTAAAAGAAAAAACAACCACATTTTTAAAAACGTTTCTCTATGCAGATTTGCGGAAATTTGAAAATGAAAAATCTTTTTGTGTTGTATTTTTTAATATGTACTGGTGATTTGTTTATAGGTATCATTGCGTTTTTTTCCCTCTCCTATTCTACCAACATATCCACCTGTGATTCTTTCTGTCAGCGGATGTTTCTCTAGAACTAAGTTTTTTAAAAAAAATTTCTGTAAGACGTGTTGCTGTAGGCGCTGATGAAGGCCGTTTTGGACCAACTTTATAAAATTATAAACTAAACTAAAATAAAATAAAGTATTTCCAAACTGTTTTGGAAACGATCGTACGTCATAATGGACTTGATGTAGTAATTCTTAGAACAGTAAAAGTAATGCTTTGATTCATTAAACGTTTATATATATATATATATATATATATATATATATATATATATATATATATATATATATATATATATATATGTATGTATATATATATATATATATATATATATATGTATATATATATATATATATATATATATATATATATATATATATATTAGACCACCTCTAGCCATATAAATATATACCAGAAATGATTTCCCACTCTTTTTTTGCTATTGTATATTTGTATAATTTTGTGTTGATTACAAGAATTTATTTATTTTATTTTTGATGTTGTATCGAATAAAAGTTTCGTCTAGTGAGTGATTCATTCTACAATTGCGTTTTAATAAAAGAAATAGTTTGCGTTTAATAAGATGTTTACATCATAAAAACTGGAGGTGGCTGTCGTGAGGTGGATACCGACGTGGACTTACGACCTGGAGTGTCAAGTTCGAATCCAGTCGGTCCCATTGCACCATTTTCACTGTGGATGTTGACCCCTACTGAAAATACGTGGTTCTAGAAAATAATTAGATAATTTTATAGAATCACTCCCGCTTTTTAAAATAAATAAAAACACTCGGTTCGAGACGGAAGTGATTCTATAAAATTACAAAGAATTGGTGGAAATCAATGCTAAGCAAAAGAATCAAACCAGCCATAAAAGTTGCACCATGCTGATTCATACGTATTTTTGTTTTTACCTGAAAAAATAAAAAATAAAATAAGGCAAAACAGAAAACAGAATCAAAAACAGACAATCGAGTCAATTCAAGGAAACATTGTGAAGTTATTCGGTTCAAGCGTGATTCCGCCCGTTTTGCTTGTTGACGATCAATGGTATATTACGGATGAATGGCGCGAAATAATCTTTGTCAACATGAAGTCATTCCTTATTGTGCAGTGTATGAATCGAATCATCTGAGTTCATAGATGTTCACAGCTCATCCGGGTTCGGTTAAAAGCTGTAGTATCAGGTCAAATTTCAAAGCACGTGGTGACCTTGCCGGCTCATAAATTCCTTTACACCCCCTCCCTTCGTTTGAACTCCCCTAGTAATACAGCACCAACGAATCACCGACGAACCAAAGGGGCGGGAAGAGTGTTAGTCATGTGTATTGTAATGCATTATTCGAGTCGATATTGTTCGATAGTGTCAGGGTAGGGAGATAGAAAGGATCGGGGGCCAGGGGTTCCGCCGCTTCAAAACGAAACTAAAGGATCGAGCAAGTGACCCGGACGTTCAAAGCCCCATACAAAATATGTCTGTTTTTTTTTTGACCCCCTTCTTGAAATTCATTTTTTTTCTTTTTCTTCTCCAACTGGTGGTTTCAATAAATAGCGAGGCACTCCTTGCAGAGAGTGACG
This sequence comes from Sepiola atlantica, assembly GCA_963556195.1. NCBI lineage: Eukaryota > Metazoa > Mollusca > Cephalopoda > Sepiida > Sepiolidae > Sepiola > Sepiola atlantica. Next base: position 201,162,930 of record OY744518.1, read on the forward strand.
TCAAACATTGGAATGATCACAAACGAAAAAAACAAAACATAGGAAAATCATTGTTTGTAATAACCCCCCCCCCACCCACACACGCACACAAACACTCTCTATTTCTTATACACACACACACACACACACACACACATATATATATATATATATATATATATATATATATATATATATATATATACCCCAGGGCCGGCGGGACAGTTATAAAAGTGGGGGAGTCTCCTAAAAAGTGTGTGTGTGTGTGTGGGGGGGGGGGTTAAACACATGCATATCAACTTAATTATTGATCATCGTAAAGTGGGGGCGGCCCAAGTCAAAAAGTGAGGGGGCTTGAGATTCCTCCCCTCCCCCCCCGGTGCCGCCGTCCATGTATACGTATATATATATATATATATATATATATATATATATATATATATATATATATATATATATATATATATATATCTGTATAATATAGAAAAGATAATTATATAGGGTATTTTATTTTACTAAAGTGTCACCACTTATCAAGGCCATAAGGCCACTCGAGGATAAGGGTTAATGAGTTTTCTTGGTATACGGTGAGACAACACCGTTATGATTGGTAACAATGATTGAAATTGGGAAGAGAAGACGGCTCAACAAGAATTTGTTTGCATTGGACTTGAAAACTAATATGTTGTAGTCAGCTGGGAAGTAACCCCGCGATATTGTGTTCCACAGACGAGTAGTTTTAGGAAAGAATCTCTGCTCATGGAAGTTTGTTTTTTGATGAAAAAAAAAAGAATGACTCAATACTGGTCACCCCTCTGATGATGGAATTTTATTCCGAAATTAATAGGATTAAAGTAAAAAAAAAAATAATAATAAATTAATCTTGTATTGCTTATGGCTTATATTTCAATTTTATTAACTAACTCTGCAATATTTTATCAAGACTAGCGAGCCAACGCTAATTTCGTTCGAACCCGGAATTTGAATCATAACCGCCAACAACAACATCGCGGAGACATCGCACCAAAGACGTTTATCAAGTAACAAAGAAATAAGTTTGTTTATTCTTGTTTTTTGATGAAAAAAAAATGACTCAATACTGGTCACCCCTGATGATGGAATTTTATTCCGAAATTAATAGGATTAATGTAAAAAAAATAATAATAATAAATTAATCTTGTATTGCGTATGGCTTATATTTCAATTTTATATATATATATATATATATATATATATATATATATATATATATATATATATATATATATATGAATAAAGTCTTCTTTCCTTTTATACGAAGTATGCTTATATTAAAATATAAACTATTTGGAAATATTCTATATAAAGTGATCGACAAACCCCCAAACACAGTTATGCCTACACTTAATTTGCATATTAATTTTATAAAATGTTTCTAATAAATTAATATTCTGCATATGAGTCATTTGCAATTTTATTCTCCTATTTTCTCATATATACCCAATGATTTTATTACGACAAAAATTACACCTATAACAAGTTTTTTTTATAACAAAAACACTAATTATAAAATTCATTTTTTGCCTTAGGCATGACACCCGAATTGTTTTCAGGGAGAGGGGGTCGATGGTCATAGAATTATATCAAATACTTTTAGGCTTACCCTATGCTAGAGACTCTCGCCAAAATACCGCAGTCACTCTATGGCTTGATCCTACTTAAATGATCCCCGATTGGTTTGTAACAAACTATTCTTTAGATATTCTATATAGAGTAATTGGCAAAGCCTCAAACACAGTTATCCTTATACTTCATTTGCATATTTAATTTATAAAATGTTTCTAATAAATTAATATTCTGCATATGAGTCATTTGCAATTTTATTCTTCTATTTCTTATATATACCCAATAGTTTCGTTGATATTGATATTATTGGTCCCCCGATTTTATAAATCGGGGAACTTATGTTTTGAAGCATGTCCGTCCATTCGTCCGTCCGGATTTTTTTTCCGCAACCATCCATTGAATTTCTCTGAAATTTTGCATGAAGTTGTAACTTTTGTCAGGTTAGAAAGTGACATTCTCCGATTTTTGAAAAAAAAATCTGGTTAGCCCCCCAGGGGGGGTCAAAAGGCCCCGAAATGGCAAAAAATGACATTTTTTGCCCCATAACTTTTCATCCATCCATTCAATTTCTCTGAAACTTGGCCAAAATGTGGAAGCAATTGTTCCTAATAGAAAATAAGTATCGCTGACATTGGAAAAAATCTGGTTCGCGCCCCCAGGGTGTCAAACCCTCCAAAATGGCAAAAAATGACCCTTTTCTCCCATAACGTTTGATCCATCCATTCAATTTTTTTGAAACTTTGCCAAAATGTAGAGGCAATTGTTCTGGATATAAAATGAGCATCCTTGACTTCAGAAAAATTGTGGTTAGCTCCCCCAGGGGGTCAAAAATGCCCAAATTGCCCAAATTTATTGCATCTTACACTCGCCACATCGAGTCACATACAGAGGGGGGGGGGGAACGCACGCGCGGCTTGTTATTATTAGTTATAATATTAATTTAAGAGATTTAATTAAGAAAAGGATACAATTCCGAGTGAAAACTTCCGGGTAGATTATTTTTAAATTCAGAGGAACACTTCCGGTTAAGTTTACACACGAATACCTACGTACGGATGAATGAGATGAATTTGGAATAGTTTAAAACAAAAACTAAACTCTGAATTGAACGCAATAACTTGCAAAGATTTTCTTTTAATAATTGAATAGATATGTATATTTTTAAATCTAAATTTTTATTTAATAAATATTTGTTTTATTGTATTCACCATTACATTTGCCATGAGAAAGAAAAAAAAAAGCCCCTCCTCTCATCTTTCTAAATTTTTGAAAAATCTATTTTTACGCTTATTAAAAATTAAATCCCTCGACTTTGAATATGGAAAAGACAATATAAAATAATATTTTCGTTGTTTTCCTAATAAATAAAATGTGACTATGCTAATACAACTTTCAATTTCTTCAACATTGGAATATATCAAATTACACCATGGCAATCATCTATTTGTTGTTGTTGTTTTTCGAAATTATCAACATGTGAAATGAAAATTGTTTCTTTGCCTTTCCATGAAGAAGCTACTACTAGAAGTAGATTAATTGCTGTTCTGGGGTCATGTAGTTTTTTTTATAATATATATATATATATATATATATATATATATATATATATATATATATATATATATATAAAGAGTTATGCAGAATATTGCACTGTCGCTCTTAATAGGACGTGTTGTTTTGGCCTCAGTCAGTTTTTATTTTATGTATATATATTTATTAATTTTAGGCACATAAAAGTAATCCATGAACACGTGTTTCTGGCTATCGGCCGTCATCAGCATGACTAACATAGACAAGGATCGAACTCTCGATTAAATTGTCACAGTAAAGCTTCAAACTACACAGAACTTCATTTTCTTGTAAATTTTGTTTTTGAGATGAAGATTTAAAATGTGTACCATTTGGTTTGTTCGGACTATTGCTTTCATCTTGGGCGTTGTTCTCACACGTTTCATGTCAAAAACAAAAGTTTAAAAAAAGAAAACTGAAAAAAAAATTTAATACCAAATCAGTACAGAAATGGAAACTACGAAACTATCTTTCCGTTTCCGTAAGTACATCACAGATGTTGAAATTTTAATGACGAAGGTACAACATATTTTTTCTACTATTCACCAATAACCACCATTGTCAAAATACACTTGAAGAAGGTCGGGGTTATATCGACCGAAACGTTGCGAGAACAACACGCAAGATGATTGAAATAGTTCGAACAATCCAAATGTTACAAACTCGATGCTCTTGTGCCATATATCTTAATCAATTCCATCGTTGATGTCAGATTTCAGTGGATTCACTGCTAGCCAACGGATTGGTCACTTTAGTTGATTCAGCCATCAGCCATCAGCCATCAGCCATCATCATCATCATCATCATCATCATCATCATCATCATCATCATCATCATCATCATCATCATCATTCTTTCTCTCTCTCTCTCTCTCACTCTCTCTCCTTCTCTCTCTCTCTCTCTCTCTCTCTCTCTCTCTCTCTCTCCTTCTCTCTCTCTCGCTGCCTGTGTTTATCCCCTAGGAGATTCCGACCAGATGATGATCGAGGATCCGGTGTCGACGGTATTAAGTTCCCCCAGACAAATTCGACCGTCGGAAACAAAGCCAATCGGTTGATATATTCTCATTTAGCGGGCGCGAATCTTCGACTGAGTTGAGCCGTGTCCGACTTGGAAGAGGGCGCCTCTTTGGCGGGGTTCGATGTCAAACGCGATGACCGCCTGGGGAGGATTATTTCGATCTCTAACGGATAACTGATGAGATAAATCGATTTCCCAATAAAGCACCCCCAACGGAATCGTAGATTAGGGAGACGTTAAAGTGTAAACTGATGCATTATCATCTGGGAAATGGGGAGGGGGAAGGGGGGGATTATCTATGGTCAAATAAAGAGATGAACTGTGGGTATGTCGAAGCTTTCAACATATCGTCAAAATTGGTTGATTAAATGGAGATGCTATAAGGCAAGCGTATCAATAAGTGTTTGTAGATGGGGACACTGCATCTCTATGACTGGCAGGAGACAGATAGAGAGAAGAAGAGGGATAGGGGGACATAAAGACTGACAGACAGAGACACAGAAACACAAGAGAGAGAGAGAGATATAGGGAGACAGGGGGAGAAACAGAAAGAGAGGGAGAGAGACAGAGGAAGAGAAGGACAAGAAGAAAGAAAGAAAGAGGTACAGATAGAGAGAGCGGCAGAGAGAGGGACAGTCGCCGAAAGAGAGACGGAGAGAGATAGAGTGAGAGAGATAAGGGACAGACAGACAAAGAACCAGAGAGAGAGAAAGAGAGAGAGAGAGAGAGAGAGAAATATTATATAACAATAATCATTTGATAAAAACAAATACTTATAATTATATATATATATATATATATATATATATATATATATATATATATATATATATAATTATAAATATTTGTTTTTATCTACATACGTATACGTTTCATTCTTCTGGAAATCGTAAGTGTAGAGATGATTATTCATACCGGTCGCAGGATTCGAAACCCCGGAACACGAGTCATGTTATAACCCAAATTTCGACGCCTTATCCCACTCGGCCACTATGAACAATCTGATAAATCGGCGAGAGTTTTAAACCTGTTATAGGCAGCTGTCGTCCGGAGTGGTCATGTATTATATATATATATATATATATATATATATATATATATATATATATATATAATGGAAATCGCTCCAGGCAAGGCATGAAGTCACTTGATGTAAGGAGCTAATAAGAACAAAAAAATGATTATCGCAAAGACAAGAGATGCCTATTGGCCCTGGTCTTGAAAAGACCCAGGCTATAGGTAAGAGGAAAACAGTCAGCATGAAAAGAATTTCACAAGCCTTCAGTTCTTGGAAAGAAGCTATTGGGATAAGAAGGTGTATTATAATGATGTATCAAAACAGCGAATTGATGGAGACCACTAGACCAACGAGTAAAACGAGCTGGAACAAAGGAAGCAGGGAATAGATCACACAATTCTGAAGAACAGATGACATAATTGTATTTATAGAAAAGACTGAGACTAGCAACATCACGCCTGAGAGAGAGAGAGAGAGAGAGAGAGAGAGAGAGAGAGAGAGAGTGCAGAGAAGAAGAAAGGGTAGGACCGATCAAATTGCAGATACGTTTTTGCATCTTATCAAAAACCCTCAAATGGGACAGAGATTCACCAGTCCAAATATGGCAACAGTACTCCATACACAGTCTGATAGTAGATTTGTAGAAATAGAGAATAGCCTCAGATGTGAGAAAGTGTTTGGAGCGATAAAGAAAACCGACTTTACGAGTTGCAGGAAGAGTAATTGATGTAAGATTTTATGAGAAAGAAAGACCAATAAGTTTTAGAGTCGATTTCTCCTCAAGAGTAGAGCCATCCATGGGAATCTCATGAAGAAAAGAGACACGCCTATGATTGAAAGACAATAGCTGACTCTTAGCAGGGTTAAACGAAACAAATCCACAACTGAACTCAGGTCAACTTCTAGATCAGCTGCATATTTCAACTAATCCGGGGAGATTAGCGAGAAGCCACACCAGAATAGAGAATGGTATCATCAGCCTTCGACCGGTCAAGATCAGAGTGAACCCTAGCAACCATCGTGGAGGTGGTAATGACAAATTGAAGAGACTGATCCGTTTTCAAAAGGAAAATCAGGAAGAACAGCACCAGAGTCATCAAGAGAAGAATTGTCAGCAAAAAGACGAGCAAAGAGATCAGCCTCATCCTTAGAAGATTAAATAATCTGAAGACCATTAAAAAGAGGAGGGATAGAAGACTTGCCACTATTAATGATACTATTGTAGGTTATCCAAAAATCACGAAAGCTAACCTTTTAAGATGAGTCACGAATCATTTGAGAATAGCTAGATATAGCCTTAGAGTTGCTTTCTTGCAGGCATTGCTAGCTTTTCTGAAGGATTGTCTGGAAGCCGCAAAACCACCCCGACAATACAGATTAAAGTAATGGTTACGATGGACAATGGTAGAAGCGCAAACAGATGTAAGCCATGGAGGAGAATAAGGTTTAGTTTGTAACTTACAGTGAGGAATGAAGGTGCCAATTCCGATAAGAAGCCAGTCAGTAACCTCCTTAGCAGCAGCATTTGGAGACATACCAAAGATAGGGCCCAATGGAACGTCACATAGGAAGCTGCGAAGCCCATGCCAATCAACTTTCGTGTAGTTGAACGTCTTGTTGCGGAAGCGACGATCAATAGAAGATTTCAGCGTAAAATCAACCTCAACATCAACAACAGCATGATCAGAAGAACCCAATGGAGGAGAAGAGGAAATATAACATGAGTGAGGTACAGACGCGAGAAAAAAAAATCAAGTGATTATGGTTGATGAAGATCATTTTCAGCGAAACGTGTGGGGAAGGTGACAATTTGGGACAAGTCATGAGACAGAGAAAAGTTAAGACATATTTCACCAGCTAGATCTGTGCGGTTAGGGTGAACGTGACGGATAGAATGATGAGCATTGAAGTCACTAAAAACAAAGATGGAGCTTGACGGATAGAATTTGCAATGCATCATCAATACTGCTGGAGATAGCATCAACAACAGAACAGTCATTGTCTGGAGGAGAACGGTACAAAAAGAACAAATAGGAAGTGGAGTGCAGCAAAGACAACCTCAAACAGATAAAAGGACATCCATGAGATTCAAGGCTGGGGACACGTGCAATGATGAAATAGTTGCAAAGAAATAGAGCAAGAGCAAGAGCATGCGAATGTGTGGACGAGTCTAAGCAGAGAAGAGGTAAATAACCATCCACATGTAGATCGTTGCTATTTATAGAAGCATCCAGATGAGTCTCACAAAGAAAAAAGGATGTGAGGAGATTTGCTGAAGAGAAAGAACTGAACACCAGGAAAGTTTGACCTGAGACCTCTGATGTTACTATAGGAAATAGTAAGGTGTTTGTTGTGTGGGGTATAAGAAGGCATAATAATTAAAAAAAAAGGGAGAGAGAGGTAGAATCACTACAAGAGAATCATTTAATCATCTGGACTCCAAACAGGCTAGCTAAAAAAGTAATCCCTTCAAGACCCCAATAAAGAATTATGGAATTAACGTTAATGTAGATAATTTTAATTTTTGTCCCATTTTAGACAGCTGGATTTCCCCACATTAAAAACCAACGTCTGTGTCTAACTCCACCCTCGATTTAAATATTTGCCGATTTTACAATATTTTTTCTTTTCTGTTTATTTTTATTTTCATTTTTTTCACTTTTCAAAATAGAGTTAACGTTAGAGTGTAGTATCTGTTCTGATACTAGACTTTATCTTTTCTGTCCTCGGTCAATGCCGGAGAAAACCTTCTAGACTGAGGCCATAAAGTATAGAACAGATACTACACTTTAACGCTAATTCTATTTTGTAAAGTAAAAGAATAATCAGAAAGGAAAAAAAATTGTAAAATCTGCAAATTTTCAGAGCAGATGTAAAAAAACACGGTTTTCATTTTTTAAATATTTAAAGCAGACGTTTTCTCTTAAATTTAAAATGGTTGCCTTTGATTGGTTAATTTGGGTCACGCGAGACAAAACTTTGATTGTAATTGGTGGCGGGCCGTGGCGGCAATAAATAGTGCTGCCCAATTTACGTTAAATTTATATGCAAAATTGATCCCCCAATCCGTATTCTAAAATAATTGTTTTTTTTTGTTTTTAATCTTTTCGCGAAAGATAAGTGATACAATATAACGATTTATTTCAAATAAATAAAATAAAATAAATAACACAACAAAAAAGCAACTTTAATGTTCAATATTTTGTGTGTGTGTGTGTGTGTGTGTGTGTGTATTGGAGGGCTTAGTCCTTATTTTAAAACTATAGGGAAGGAGCAGAGCCTCCCCCAAACTTAGACAAGAGAGTAAAATGGTACAAGTGCAGAATAGTCAACAGTCGAGCAATCGTAAAATACCCCCCCCCCCCAAAAAAAAACAATTTCGTTAATTAAACGCATTAGAATTTAATTATCTACCGACCTGTATACTTTTAACGTGCTAAAACTGATCTTTTAAATTTCTTATTTATTTATTTTTCTTTTAAGCTGTCTTTACGACCCACGGGAAACAACGGTCGCTTGTCGTTTTAACTGTTGAGGGACTTAATTCCTGAAAAGTTGTAAAAACAATGGCTTATCCTACCATTAACCCTAAGTCGGGGCTTGCCACTCGGATTTAGGGTTAGTTGTAAGATAAGGCACATTTGTTTACAACTTTTCAGGAATTACCCTCCCAGCAAAGCGACAAACGGCGATTTGTTTTTCTCGTGTATGTAAAGACCGAAAGATTAAAACAAAAAACAGTTTCAGCATGTTAAATGTATAGAGGTCGATAGATAATTGAATCCTACTGCGTTTGGCATAAGGTATTTGTTGTTTTTTTGTTTTGTTTTGTTTTTACAATTTGCCAACTATTAACTATTCCGCACTTTTACCGAGTGAGTAAATATTTATTTTAAAATACAGGCTTAGTCCCTATTTAAATCTGTAGAGACGGGAACCTACCCCCCCCCCCTCACAAAAAAAAACACTTAGAAAAAGCAATTGTATTTGTTTAAGAACAGCAGAATAAATAAAACAAATAAAATTTATCTTCAAATATTGTTGGGGAGCGGGCTTATCCCATATTTAAAGTAGACGTGAAAGGACTTAGCACCCTCTACCCCCCCCCAAAAAAAAATGAGAAAAGTCGATTTCATTTGTTTGAAAACCACAGAGTAAATACTTATTTTTTTAATATTGATTTTAAATAGAGGACGGGGTCTTAGCCCCTATTTAAAATTATAAAATGAGCCTTGCCCACTCCACCCCTCAAACGATCTTCATTTTCCGTTACCGAATTGTTCTTGTTTTGTGCTATTTTTCCCCTCTTTATTTACTTGTGCCATATTTACTGATGCCATTTTTACCGTGCAATTTTTTTTTCCGGTGTCATTTTAATCTGTGCCATTTTTTTACTGAGCACTAATTAACCCTTTAACCTCGAGTGGCTTTTGACCTTGGTAAGTGAAGACTCATGAGTATATATATATTAAAAAAAATGTATGAAACGGTTGACGACATTGGTTTGTTGAAATTCGTCTTGTTGGGATTTGTTTTGTTAGGATGACACCGAAACGAACGCCCGTGTGTAATGTACCTGTGTAAATCGAATTACACACATACACATACACACATACACACACACACACACACACACACACACACACACACACACACACACACACACACACACACACACACACATACACAGATACACACACAGAGAAGAAAAGCGTTTTCTTTTTTGGTGCTGTTCTTATTTGAGGTGTCTGATTTCGTTTGGCTTACCGACTCGGTAGGCCGGCCGGCCGAGGAGGGCGGTATAATGGAAGATGACAGCACCCTCCAATAGATTTTCGCCCAGACTTTGCCATCAAAACCATCTCTACATCAGAAAAAAAAAAGAAAAAAGGAGAGGAAAACTTGACCCCATCAAGACTGGCCTTGAAATGCCGTTTTTTTTCTCTCTCCTTTTGACAAAGGAAAGTATGATGAGGATGATCTGGGGTTGGGAAATAGTCAAGAGCCGACGGGCAACAGGGCAAACACCCGATGAACCTAATCGAGGGATTTGACCGCGCTCCCTCATCCTCACAACCTCCTTTCCTCGCGCCACCCGCAAAAGACTGTTTAATTAACCCAATCCCTAACCCTCGCGCTAAAAACATATACTTTTGTCCTTTAAAGTGAGAAGTCAGCCTTTCATTATATTAGCGCAAACACATACGTACGCATAAACACACGAGGACACGGACGTAAAAAAAAATAATGCTATAATAAAGAGCAAAGTGTATTTATTTATAAACTAGCACCCTTCCCCCTCTCGGGGAAGCAATGAATCAAGTTGTAGAAAAACAAAGAAACAATTTTTATTTCACATTTTCGTAAATTGGGAAAAAAACAATAAAAAGGTTATTTTATATATGATTAGGGTTTACAAAACCGAAAATTGGGATTAAAAAAATGATTTAATAAATATTTCATTTATTTGACAAAATCTCGCGTCAAGTTGTCTGGTTTCTCAGTTTTCAAAGTTTATCATTTTAACGGCGTTTCTAACTGTAGTACTATCCATCACACACACACACACACACACACACACACACACACACACACACACACACACACACACACACACACACATATATATATAGTAAGCTATAAAAATATATTTATGGCAATTAAGCTCAACAGAGACCCCCGCGTTTCATCCCGGGGGAATCTTCAGGCTAAAATGCATGGAGTTATTTTTGCCGAAGATCCCCCCCCCCTCCCGGGGATGAAACGCGGGAGCCTCGGTGTAGCTTAATTGCCATAAATATATTTTCATAACTTACTACTTAGCTCTACTTACGTATCGAGCACTGAAAATTAATACATAAAAAAATTATATCTCCTTATAAAATGTTATGTGGATACATGAAATACTAATATATATATATATATATATATATATATATATATATATATATATATATATATATATATATATATATATATATATATACATTACTTAATATTTTTTTTAATTTTGAATTTTGGCTTTTCCACTGCCAACTTATCTATCTATATGTAATTCCTCTGATGATAAGATTTTAATCTTTGAAAAACTTTGGCTTAAGGAAATAATAATAAACATGTTTTGCCGAGTACACCTTGCATTGAACAAGCGAAGTTGAAATAAATTTGTCATTCGTACATGTGTATCCCTCTTCTTTCATCTATCTTATATATATATATATATATATATATATATAGCTTTCAAAATATGACATAAAGGAAGAATCAAATTTTTATTCTACCTGATGAGATCTCAGCTTTTAACAGCTGTTGATCGATAACATCGACATGCCAGTGTTGCAGATTATGTACATGTATGTTTAAATAAAAATAATCATATATATATTTATATTAAGAGGTCAGTAAACTTTTTTTTTACCATTAAGCCTAATTCCGATTAGCCAAGTCGCAAAACCACACGTAATCACCTTAAAAGGTAGACCCCTAAAACACAGAATAGCAAAACAAAATTGGTTAATGCCCTAAAACGTTAGAATAGCCCTGAAATTGGGGTCATTTTACGTTAAATTTATATGCGAAACTGATCCCATGAATATACATTCTAAATTAATTTTATATATATATATATATATATATATATATATATATATATATATATATATATATATATATATATATATATATAACGTAAAATATAATAACACGAAATTACATGATTGTCGATGCAATAATTTATTTCAACCTTGCGGTTTTATTCAAGCATCCAACTTAACAATTACATTTTTGATACTGATAGAAAATTGAATTTATCCTCGGCACTTCAAACACAATCAGAGGGAGTGGTGGTAGCAGCCGGTTTGAACACCCAACATAGAGCGAGTAGGAATTAACATCTTATATTTAACTAAATTAATCTAAGGGGATCTTATGTTTTTTTTTTTTTTTTTTTTTTTTATTAAATAATAACGTCTGAGTTAAGCGCACATATTCTTTCTACATATCCGACCTGGTGACATACGCCTCCATACATACGCACACATATACCTATTCTTAACATCACACACACACAATTTTTGGCTAGCCCGAAATTCAGCTTACCAAGGCCACCGAGATTTTTTACCCGGCAAACGAAACGAGAGAGTCTCGTGTCATCAGCCGGTTGACACTTCTCGTGCCCTAATTTTCTCTAGATTCGCGCGTCAGAATTAATTTGAAAATTAAAAATACTCTGATTTTCACAAATTCATCTTACATTAGTTTATAATCTATGGAAGCCTATAATTAATTCTAATCTAATATTGTCTAGTGATAATATTATACACTTAATTTAATTCGCTATCTTATTTTAAGTAAATAACATCTGCATACATCCCTATATATATACACATCTATCTCTACACGCACACACATGTATACATACATATACACACATACATATATACTTACATCTACACACACATATATATATACACACATACACACATATACATATATATATATACACATACATACATACGCACCCACACATACATACATATATACCCCCATACCTACTACCTTGAATTAAAAATTTTTTAAGACATCGAAGATAAATGTGTTTCGTCTTTAAGTATTCATTAAAGAACATCCCTACTCAATGAATGCATACCTACACACACACACACACACAAACATATGCACATACACACACATACACACATATACCTATACACACCTATATACGCACATGCACACATAGCCACAGATGTGCAAAATAGAGATACATATATATGTATACATAGACATACACAAATGCACACCTGTACACATACCTATATACATACTCAGTCATACGCATACGTACACACATACCTATACTCATATACTCGCACATGCCCATACATGCACACATACACCTGCACCCATGTATACACATATATACCTATATACACATATATATATATACAAAATAATATATACGGCCTGGAAAGTTTTAAATTGCATATACATATCCATAAGTAAAATAATACATACGGCCTGGAAAGTTTTAATAACCGGGGTAAGAGTTTAATTAAATGTACGCACACATTGATAAGGCAAATATGCAGTACATACATACACACACACACACATACACACACCCACATACATGCTAGCACATACACAAACACAAGCATGCATGTACACATATATATACATACAAAAACAAATGTACTTATATATACGTTCCTATTCTTTTGAGACTGATCTTTTCGACCTAATCAAAAGAATTAAGTTCAGAAGATATTCAAACCAATTTCAGTCCACTCTGAAGAAAGACATCGCAGAGATCAAGAAGTCGAACAAAGTTTGGTTGAAGGCTGATAAGTCAGCGAATATTTACAAGATGTGCCCATCCGAGTATAAAAAAACTATTCTGGAAAAAATCTGTAATAATTACAGAAAAGATACCCACGACACTGAAAGGATAATTAATGAGGAAACCAAGGACTTTGCGTCCAGGCTGGACATCGAGGATAGAGTGGGGAAAATCGATAACAAAGACGCATACATACTCATCAAGGACCACAAGAAAAATTTCCACATTAAAAAACAAGCTAGATTGATCAACTCTACAAAATCGGAACTCGGCCACGTATCTAGGGAGTTCCTCAAGAATATCATTAAAGTAACTCTGGAGGCTACCAAATTCAACCTTTGGAAGGATTCTTCGGATACTATCAAATGGTTTATATCAATTGAAAATAAGAGGAATGCCTCCTTTATACAATTCGATATTATGGAATTTTACCCCTCGATTTCCAAGGAGTTACTTACGAACAGCATTAACTATGCTAGGAATTTCGTGGATATATCCGATGAACAGGTAAGAATAATTATGCCATGTCGCAGATCCATCCTTACAAACAACCACGAAACATGGATTAAATTAAACAACAACAGCTTCGATGTTCCGATGGGTGCCTTTGACTCAGCACAGATTGCCGATCTGGTGGGAATATTTATAATGTACACACTCAGCAGAATTGTAGAGCCTAATTTAGTTGGTTTATACAGGTATGATGGACTAATTATCATCCCTAATAGTGACGGCCCCATGGTATCCAAAATACATTAAAAAATAATAAGAGCCTTCAAATACCTAGGATTTAAAATAGACATAACCCCAAATTGTAAAGAAGTTAACTATCTAGACATTACACTAGACTTAAAAAAGGGGACTTACAAACCCTTCAACAAAGATAATCACACACCATCATATATCAATATTAGATCTAATCACCCGAACTGCATAATCAAACAAGTACCTAAAACGATTAATACTAGAATCAACAAACTTTCGGCTAACAAGGAAATTTTTGAAACAAACAAACATTTATACAATAGAGCGCTAGAAAAAAGTGGATATAGCGATAAACTCAAATATATCAAGAAAGAAAATAAAAATAAATCCAGGAATAGAGGCCGTAAAATAACATGGTTCAATCCTCCATACTGCCAACTATCTAACATCAACATCGGGAAAGTATTCTTGAACCTAGTAGATAAGCATTTTAGCATGAATAATCCACTCAGAAAGATATTTAATAGAAAAACCATAAAAATTAGTTACTCTTGTACCAAAAACATGGATAAAATAATCAGCACCCATAATCGTAAATTACTAAACAATTCTAGTAAAAATAAGGTTACAGTAGATAAATGTAATTGCCAAGTTAAAGAGAACTGCCCACTGGACGGTAACTGTAAAGTTGAGTGTGTGGTGTATAAGGCCACTATTCATCCGGAAGATAATAACAGGGACAATAAAGTCTACATCGGCATCTCCGCGGGTAACTGGAAACAACGCTTTTATGACCACAAACACTCTTTTAACAACCCGGATCTCAAGAACAAAACAGAATTAGCGAAACAATGGTGGCTTCTGAAAAATGAGAACCGGTCCCCGGTGGTTTCGTGGTCAATACTATGCTTTTCGGATATCCCAAATGGATTTAGGCAGAGATGCAATTTATGTTTAGAGGAGAAAATAAGAATCCTAAAATACGACCGCAATAATCTTTTAAACAAACGTGATGAATTGATGGCGAAATGCAGACATAAATGCAAATTTAAAATTACCAATATCTAACAATCTGATAGACCTCTAGACTTGTAACGGTTAGATACCAAATAGATCAGTTACGGTAAACCCCCATAAATATTTACATTAATATCTGTTATGAACATGTAATTACTGACCTGGTGACATTAGTTATAGTTGTTTTTCGGATGTATGCATATACGAGTGTACCTTAAGATATTCGTGTATTCAGTGTACTTATTTGAAATAAGATAGCATTATATTTGCTATGTATGCATGCGCGTGCGGATGCGCGTGTATGCGGGCATTAGTGTATATGTATGTATGATAAGAATAGGAACGTATATATAAGTACATTTGTTTTTGTATGTATATATATGTGTACATGCATGCTTGTGTTTGTGTATGTGCTAGCATGTATGTGGGTGTGTGTATGTGTGTGTGTGTATGTATGTACTGCATATTTGCCTTATCAATGTGTGCGTACATTTAATTAAACTCTTACCCCGGTTATTAAAACTTTCCAGGCCGTATGTATTATTTTACTTATGGATATGTATATGCAATTTAAAACTTTCCAGGCCGTATATATTATTTTGTATATATATATATGTGTATATAGGTATATATGTGTATACATGGGTGCAGGTGTATGTGTGCATGTATGGGCATGTGCGAGTATATGAGTATAGGTATGTGTGTACGTATGCGTATGACTGAGTATGTATATAGGTATGTGTACAGGTGTGCATTTGTGTATGTCTATGTATACATATATATGTATCTCTATTTTGCACATCTGTGGCTATGTGTGCATGTGCGTATATAGGTGTGTATAAGTATATGTGTGTATGTGTGTGTATGTGCATATGTTTGTGTGTGTGTGTGTAGGTATGCATTCATTGAGTAGGGATGTTCTTTAATGAATACTTAAAGACGAAACACATTTATCTTCGATGTCTTAAAAATTTTTTAATTCAAGGTAGTAGGTATGGGGGTATATATGTATGTATGTGTGGGTGCGTATGTATGTATGTGTATATATATATATGTATATGTGTGTATGTGTGTATATATATGTGTGTGTAGATGTAAGTATATATGTATGTGTGTGTATATGTATGTATACATGTGTGTGCGTGTAGAGATAGATGTGTATATATATAGGGATGTATGCAGATGTTATTTACTTAAAATAAGATAGCGAATTAAATTAAGTGTATAATATTATCACTAGACAATATTAGATTAGAATTAATTATAGGCTTCCATAGATTATAAACTAATGTAAGATGAATTTGTGAAAATCAGAGTATTTTTAATTTTCAAATTAATTCTGACGCGCGAATCTAGAGAAAATTAGGGCACGAGAAGTGTCAACCGGCTGATGACACGAGACTCTCTCGTTTCGTTTGCCGGGTAAAAAATCTCGGTGGCCTTGGTAAGCTGAATTTCGGGCTAGCCAAAAATTGTGTGTGTGTGATGTTAAGAATAGGTATATGTGTGCGTATGTATGGAGGCGTATGTCACCAGGTCGGATATGTAGAAAGAATATGTGCGCTTAACTCAGACGTTATTATTTAATAAAAAAAACAAAAAAAAAAAACCATAAGATCCCCTTAGATTAATTTAGTTAAATATAAGATGTTAATTCCTACTCGCTCTATGTTGGGTGTTCAAACCGGCTGCTACCACCACTCCCTCTGATTGTGTTTGAAGTGCCGAGGATAAATTCAATTTTCTATCAGTATCAAAAATGTAATTGTTAAGTTGGATGCTTGAATAAAACCGCAAGGTTGAAATAAATTATTGCATCGACAATCATGTAATTTCGTGTTATTATATTTTACGTTATTATTGCTCTGTTTACCACATTGAGCTCTCTTACCCGGATTTCTTCCTGGAATTATTCCATTATAACACTATATATATATATATATATATATATATATATATATATATATATATATATATATATTATTTATTTTTATTAAAAACTGTGTTCTGCGGCTACGGTAGTCAAATGACATCCCGTAGCTGCAATCAGTCCTTCATGCTTGTCCCAGGCCATCTGGCCTTGTCATGCGCAAGTTGTCGTAGGCAATCAAGTTGTTTCGCTGTACGTAGTGGTCCTAGTCCCGCCTGTTTGACGTCAGCACGTAGTGTGCCCAGCAGATTTGTGCAGTGCCGTCCTAGTCGCGGTTGGTAGGCTTGCGAGCCAGTAACGGCAAAGTCTAGTGCCCTCTGTGCGGGAGTGTCAGGGTTCATTCGTAGGACATGGCCTAACATAGACCATCTTCGTTCAGCAACCTTTGTGGAGAGGGGTTTTTCGTTACACAGCTTGTATAGTGCCTTGTTTTTTCGGCAAGCAGTGACCTGTGATGGAACGGAGGTGTCTGCGGTGGCACGCATCTAGCTTATATATATATATATATATATATATATATATATTTAATTATACGTAATCGCCTAAAAAAGTAGAACCTCTTTTTTTTGGGGGGGGGGGGGGTAGCTGTGTGTGTTACTCTACTAGCTGAAGGTATTACTCTACTTTTTTTCTTGAAGAAATTTATTTATTCGTTGTTGTAAATTTTACAACAAAACAACAAATAACAATTAAAAAACAAATTATTACATTTTGTTTAAAGGAACTAAAATTAAATCCGAATTACAAAATCAGCAACTTGTTAAAACGCATCACATGAAAAATTAAGCGAATCTAATCCCAATATTAGTATTTATAAACTTTATTATAGTAATTAAATTCAATTGAATACTGCGAGACGTGCTTTTACGGCAACATCATTTTTCATTTATAATCATTTAGAGCCACACATAAACAAACAAAAAAATTAATTAATAAATCACTGAAAGATAAGTAATACAGGTGAATGTGTACGAGTATGGTACCGATATTCGTTGGCTGCGGAGCGGAGATCACGTGATGTTGGTCGCACCGTTTTTGCCATCGTCAAAAAACATACCGGACGGTTCGTTTTAAAAAAAAAAATTGAAATCGTTGAAATACAAACAGACAAGTGATTGTCTAAAAACAATTGATTTATTAAAGAAAATAAACAGAAAGTTTTTTTTAAACGAAAAACGTAACAAATGTGATATTTTTTTCTTTTTGGGTTTCAAAATTGAATAAATGTATTTACAAAAATACCCCGGTTGCCCAGTCCTATTATTTTGTAAGGGGCGTACAGGCGGTGCGATTGGTGTCACGTGATCTCCGTTTTGCAGTCAGTGCTATACCCGTACACATTCATCGTAATACAATACAACGATTGGGTATATGTTACGACGCTCAGCAGAGGCGCGAACGGGGTCCAAAAAAAGAACGAGAAAGGGTTTAAAAACATAAATTTGCAACAAGTGAAGTTGACCTACGACGAGAATAGATATTTTCCTACTTACCTATGTAATTTGTTTTTATTTTTACGTATTATAAATGGGTTTTCATTAGATGTAAAAAAAAAAATTTCTTGTTTTTTTTCCCACCGTTTTCCCAAAAACAATAGGGTTGCTCCTAGTGCATTCGTTAGTAATCCCCCCCAATTCGGCCATGTTTTTTTCCCAACTGGCGGTGTCAAAACTATTGATTTCTAATAAATAGCACTTCAAACGGGTTTAAAATACAAACAAATAGCACATGCAAGTTTGAAACTAACTTTTACAGCTTACAGTTACTTTTATTTGTTGTAAATTTGTTTTTTTAGCGTTTTTACTCTGCTGAGTCTCGTAAAAGATGCCCCAACGATTTACTAATCAATAAATAAATTAATTAATGGTACTCTCATAGCTGACGCACCAACTTCGCGCCGTCAACGTTCGGGTAGGTCACGGAAGCGCCCGAGAGTTGACGAGGCGAAAACTACCAAACGATAAATTGAAGACTGTCAGCCGATAAATTACGACGAAGAAAATCAAACTAAAATACTAGGTACGTGCAAAAATGTCGGTCTTTTGTGTGGACTATGCTTATTAAAAAGCGCTTATCATTAATTATTTAATTAGTTTCCGTGTACACTTTGATTGTGTTTGAAAAATAACAGCCTTAACATAATCTCTAAACGAAAAAAAAAAACCTGCATATTTACGTGTGAAAAATAAATTATAATGAAATATGGCCCCAAAAAACAAAAATTCAGTGAATTTTGAACTTTGAAAAAATTACTTGTAAAAATCCCTTGAAAGATAAATATAAGTTTTTGGGAACTATTTCAAAGATAATTATTAAATTAAAGTCATAAGACACTGAATTAAAAAAAAATCCCATGTTTTACTAAAAATTAGCAAAATTATCCCTCCAAAAGTCATAAATTAGTAAAATCCGCCATGACTTATCGATAAACGACTTTGTTTACCAATCGACTATCGCTATGCAAAATATATGGAAGACAAAAATGTTATAATTTATCATTTTTAACTTTATATATAAAATGGTTTTGTAATAGTTTATAGAAGTTGAAAAATTATTATCCATTAATTTCTTTATTCTTTTTTAAGGTTATAAACAAATTTAAGTACCTTATTTTGTTATAATAAAAAAGGAAATGCTTATTTAATTAAAATATTTGTGAGTGTGCGCAATTAAGATCTTACTTGATTTTTAACTAAAAAGGTTCATATTTAACTTGGTATTAGTTTTTAATTTAGTAATACTCTGAAATTATTGATGACGTCTGTTTACCAATGTTTTTCCTTAGAATTTGAAATAAAACTTTTTTTAAATGTTAAAAATTATTTTTACGTTACGAACTGCGTCAATTTTATCAATTTAAAAAAACAAACTTTAGTTACTCGATTTATTCTTAACGTGTCGTAACAATAAATGACATTGATTCTTTTTAAAATAAAGTATTTTTTAAAAATTTTAAGTGTGAAGAAGTAAATTAAAGTCAATGACTACACTGACAATTTATTAATTGAAAAAAAAAGTTAAAACAGTTATTTATTGATAAACAGAATTCAATTTTGAAAATAAATTGTTTTTAACTTCTTAAATATTTATTAATGAAAAAAAGACAAAACGAATACAAATCTTTCCAAATAATTGACGATGAATTGTGAAATTAACGAAATTGTTGAATCTCTAAAAATAAAGTTTTGAGGGCGGTGTAAAAGTGAGTGCTTGTTGGAAGGCATCCCAGCTGGTTATTACAGAACGGGGCTACCATATCAATCAAAGTTCATCGTTAGTAGAAATTATCCAATTTTTTAAATTCTTTTTTTCGTTAAGTTCCTGAGTCTCAAAACTGTCAATTTTGGATTTATTTTCAAGATTATAAATTTTTTTTCTTGCGCTGATGATGCCACGATCATGTATGAAAGAGAAATATAATTATATCGCATTTTTTATTTTCCCAAAAACTCTAATCATTAAAATCACATGAAATATTTTTTGCAATTATATTATTTTTTTGGTGAAAATATTGATTAAACAATGCTTTATTCAATAATAATATCGCTAATTCAAAAAATTAATTTTTCTTCGCGTTATAGTGATTTTGTTAACACGGTATTTATGGGACTTTTTCGTAATATATAAAAAATATTTTTACAAAATATTTTTAATTGTTAACATCTCAATGCTATATTTTCATAAAAAATAAAAAAAAAATTAATGCATTTTTTTTTTATTAATATATAAAAATATAACTTTAGTAAAGGTGTATTTTGTTTTAAAGAAATAATACATTTTCACTAAGATTGAAACCATAATAATGGTTTCATTATATTCCATGATTGTTGATTAATAGATATTAAAAATTTCATTAAAATTGGTTGATTTCCTGAATTTTAGTGAATTTCTAAGTGAAGGGGGGGGGTCAAAATGTTTTTACATTTTGGGAATCGGCCATTGATTTTGCACGTACCTATAAAATACATGTATACAAATAAAAAAAAACGAACAAACCATAGCTAAACAACTATTAGTAATTAAGTATTTATTTTTGTTCTTTTTTTTTCTCAAAGGAACAAATGTTTAATCAAATGTTTTTAAATAGAATGTCTTTTTGTTTGTGCATCGGAAAGTTTCAAATGATTATTATGTTTGATCTGTTAAGCAAATGTTATTGTTTTTTCAAGTTTTTTTTAATGTTTATTTAAAAAAGAAATTTTGTCAATTTTTTCCTTGTTTACATAAACACCGCGACAACTGTTTTAAAGCAATTTTTGTTTTGTTTTCTGATTTTAACGAAAACAAACTGTTTATAAGCAAATGTTTCTTGGTTAATAGTTTCATCCACTCTCGGGAGCTTTCGAGACCTGCCCGAACGTTGACGACGCGAAGTCACGGAAACAGGGTGCGTCAGCTATAAGAGTACCTAATTGATAAATAACACAATAAGAAAAAGCAATTTTAAGAATCAATATTAGAGAGGGGGCTTAGCCCCTATTTAAGATTAGAAGTGAGAGAACCTATCTCCCCCAAAACTTCGAAAAGTCGATTTTATTTGCCTGAAAACAACAGAGTAAATACTTATTTAAAAATATTGACTGTAAAATAAAATATTGGGCAGGGGAGGGGGTGCTTAGCACTACCGAACGATCATAATTTTCCGTTACCTAATAGTTCTTGCTTTGTGCCTTTCTTTCCTATATATTCACTTATGCCATTTTTACTGGCGCCATTTTTTATGTGTCATTATTCCGGTATTATTTGTACATGTGCCATTTTTACCGTGTACGATATATGCCGAATGTCAACTAGCTTGAAACAGTTGCCTCTCTAGGTACACTGAAGAGCTGTGATACAGCGAAACAGTCTGTCTCTGGATGACTATATATATATATATATATATATATATATATATATATATATATATATATATATATATATAGTACCTGTATTGTATTAGTTTCTGCAGATGTAAATCCGTTGAAACTCAAGTGTTTATAAAAAGTGCTCAATAACAAGTAGAGCTGTTTATAAGTATACATTTTTATTTATACAAACATTATTGGATACATGTTTCGGTTGTACTCTGGATTCTTTGGTCTGAAGAGGTTCACTCTCTGCGAAGAGTACAACCGAAACATGTATGCACATATGTAACCAATAATGTTTGTATAAATAAAAATTTATACTTATATATATATATATATATGTGTGTGTGTGTGTGTGTGTGTGTGTGTGTGTTGTGTGTGTGTGTGAGGAAGAGAGCGAGAGGAAATATGTGCGAGTGCTTCGTTTGATTTTTAAGGTCATTTTTAAGGTCATTTGCCGAAGCCTGTTCAAGTTCACACTGTCGGTTTCAAATTACCTGGCGTCCTTTGCTAATCCCCCTCACCTTATAAGATAACGTATAATAATCAATCCCCCCCCTCGCAGATCCTTGAACCCTTGATTCGTGAACGGCGAACTAATTGACATAAAATTGTTGGGAGAGAGTCTAGTTAAATTTTCTTTCCTGAAAAATCTTTTTATCTACGCAAAAGACCCTCACGGTTCATCGCACCCGGGAAGAAAAAAAAAGTTCAAATTTAGCACCCCTCCTAATTTCAACTTAATAAAAAACTACGTGTTTATATATTTTTAGAAATGACACATTTTTCGAGATTTTGATGATCTCAAAATTCACACACTAGAACTTTATAAAGGACTCTCTCTCTCTCTCTCTCTCGCTCTCGTATGAAAGCACTTGCCAGTCTAACCATACTAAAGTGCTGTGATACAGCGAACATTTTATCGCTTATTTGCCATTAATATATTTTCATATCTCTCTCTACTTTTTTCTCCTTTACTCTCTCTCTCTCTCTCTGTCTCGTATGAAGGCACTTGCCAGTCTAGCCATACTGAAGTGCTGTGATACAGCGAACATTCTCTCGCTTACTTGCCATGAATATATTTTCATACTTCTCTCCTTTTCTCTCTTTCTCTTTCTCTTTCTCTTTCTCTCTATCTCTCTCTCGTATGAAGGCACTTGCCAGTCTATTCATACTAAAGTGCTGTGATACAGCGAACATTCTCTCGCTTACTTACCATAAATATATTTTCATATCTCTCTTTCCTTTTTTCTCTCTCTCTTTCTCTCTATCTATCTATCTATCTATCTATCTATCTATCTATCTATCTATCTATCTATCTATCTATCTATCTATCTATCTATCTATCTGTCTCTTGTCTCCCGTCTTCTATACAATAAATTATAATTGAAATTTAAAAAATATTTTCATGTCTTGGTAGCGTGTTGTCATTCGACAGTTCCCAACCTCTTTACGCAGTCCTTCGCATTGCGATTAAACCCTACGAGATTTTCCAAGTTGCACTGGTGTAGCAGTTGAGGGCAGACAAGGCAGTGCTGCATCGTATGGTCCTCCTCTCCACATTCGCAGATGGTTGGGTCGCATTTGTAGCCCCATCTGACCATAGTAACATTTGGTCGCCCATGTCCTCTACGTTGCTTCTGAGTCATGTCCGTAAAAGAAGGCCATTTTCTTATCCATCTGGTTCACAACTGCAGCCTGGACTCTTCCTCAGATCTTGTTAAGGGCTGGACATGGTCGAGGAAGCGTCTTCTTGATTTGCGTCGTTAGGACGTTTATTCACATCCATGAAGCAGATGACATCCATCACTGGTAGCCTTTGTGATTTTTGCTCGACTTGAAATTGCCCGTCTCACATCTGGGAGATTGTAACGATGCGGGAATAAAGTGTGGACATCCGGAAAGATGAACATAAAAATAAAATAAAAACGACAGCAAAACAATATATGGTGGTGTGGCACGTGTGGATAATGATCTTCTTTTACCATTATTTTCCAATCAATATACAGCGTGCAGACCAGTGCAGTCCTTATATTTCGAGGCATCACCTCTTTATCAAAGTTGTCTGGGAAGGATATCAAAGTTGTGCTAGAACTGTAGGAAACAGCATTCCGCATTCAGTTAAAACCAGGGTGTCGGTGTCAGAAGGTATAAAGTCCGACTCCGACTCCTAGAATTACAAAATAATCCCCCCAAAACTACGAACGTTTCTAAAATTGCAACAATTATTGTAAAGAGATTAGCAGTCGTGAGATAGAGAAAGTAATGTTAATACTAATAACAGTTGTAATAACAATAATACTAAAATGATAACTAGTAGTAAGCCATGGCGATGACGAAGGGGGAATTTTTGTTATAAAATATATAAGTTAAGATTGGAATGAAAATCTTAGTGAGCACTTGGAATTCAGCTGTTATTTTGACAGGTCTTGAGTTATGAATTGAATTGAAAATACACATTTCTGCCTTGGAGCAATTGTGTAAAAACGAAAACTCATTTCATGAATACGATCAGCGGGTTGAAAGGCAGGAGAGCAAAAATTACCAGCAAGAAGCGAGAACGTCCTGTGCTTTGCTCCTTAGTTCAGATGCGACAGCGAGCTCACTGTATATAAAGAAATTAATGTGGGAGGCAGATAATGTCAATATATATCAGCAATAAAGGTAAGCAACGTGAAATCCTTTGTGTTTCGAGTCTTTATTTGTGATAAATCCTGCGGCGGAAGAATAATATTAATATCGTCGGGACACATAACCATAAGTAGAAACGTCACGCATGACCATTTGATTTATTTACCTCCTCTCCAGGAGGTTAGGCACAAGGCCAGTTTTATCTTACTCCCACAAGGTAGGATGTGACCCAAGGTCGGGTCGGGAAAGTGGGGCTTGAAAAGCCAGCGCCCGAGAGGTGGGCACTCTGGCCATTAATAATTGCCTGAGCAGCCTCGTCGGCATTCCCCGCAAGGGGCGCCCCAGGCAGTAAGCAATAAACTTACTCCTCCCCAAAGAGGGGAGACAAAGCCTGGGAGGGTGGACCTCCTAGAACTGCACAGGACAAACACACAGACCGGCGGAATCAAGCCCCGAATGACAAGACGACACCAGTCTATAGGGTGCAGTATCCATCAGAACAGATACTACACTTTCTTCCTAGAGAAAAGGCCAGGTTCTATGTGGACTGGTACGGAAGTTAAGAGCATTATGTAACCTTATTGGCTACAGACGTCGTATACTGATTAAGAGACCAGTTAACGTCTATATGTGAAGTTCACAGAGACCATGAAAGTGTCAAAAATGGCAAGAATTATCAGCGCGAATAATATTAAATTATATGTTCAGCTACCAAGTGCTTAGGCAATCAATAAAAAATAAATGCCACCCGCTTTCACAGCAACTTGATATCGCTATAACCCTCCTCCGCCACCACCAGCGCCATCACCATCGAATCGTAAAACTACTAAAGGTCAACAACTTGTTTGTGTCCTTTATAACATGGCGACGTTATTTTATTTATTATTATTTTTTTTAATGATATTTCACCCCAAATAAGGCAGGTCGTCACTGTAGACGTAAGGGGTTACTGAGAATTAGGATGTAGGTTTTGGGTGTTATCCTAAGTTGAGAGCTGTGTAGCGAGATGTCTGTTTACATTAGTTTTAAACCTCTGCATGTGAGTACAGTGGGGAAAACAGAGAGCAGGGCGGGAATTCCAGAGGCCAGCATCACGAGGAAAGAAGCTATTGGAGCAGAAGACTCTCCGGCATCTGGGGACCTCCACAGTGAATGGATGGGATTTAGTTGATTGTCGAGTTGGTCTAGTGAATTTATGTCGAGGGGGTACCAGAGTAGCAAATTCATCGGAGCACAATCCATTGAAGTATTTGTAAAACAAGCACAAGGATGTTACATTGCGGCGATGGGACAGGGACTGGAGTTTAGTTGACAGTGAGGGACCTATTAGGTTTGCGACTCTTTTTTGGACCTTGTCAAGGAGGGAGAGAGCAGCCAGTTCATCGGAGCACAATCCATTTGTATTACCTGAAAGTTTTATTTTTTTAGCTCCTTATATCAAGTGGCTTCGTGCCTTGTCTAAGGTGATTTCCATAAATAAAACTAAATTCATACGCGATGAATCGTTTT
>OY744518.1:201194100-201199100 GCA_963556195.1 Sepiola atlantica
GGTCAGTTTTGTAGTCCCATCAACTAATACCAACTTTTGATCGCCCCATTCCCGTTCTCAGGCGATTTAGTGTTTTCCATTGGAGCCAGGGTGGCTCTGAACCGGGAGGGAGTTCCTCAGAAGTTGGTTCCCACGTCAGTAGGAAGGGGGTCATTCTCTAGCCGTCTGGTCCACACCTGTAGTCTGGTCTCTTCCTGTGATGTTGTTAGGGGTTCGGCATGGCTGAGGAAGCTTCTAGATTTCAGTCGTTGGACTGTTAGTTCACATCCATGAAGGAGATGGCGTTCATCACTGATAGCTTTGTGATTTCTGCTCGGTGTACAACTTCCCGTCTCATTATTATTATGAATGATATATATGTTTACGACTTTATGTAATCTCGAAATAAAACACAAGTCCACAAATGTGACGTCATCCAGCCATAGTATAACCTAACATGACTTGTAAACTCATGTTCAATACTTGTTACTGAATAGTTTATAATCATTACTCTTGGTAACTAGTTACTGGGCGTTTTGGTGTACATTAATAAAAAAATATCTGCATCTAACAGATGGTTTCTTTGAAGGCATTTTGCCTCTATCTTTATGTTAAAATTCAAAAGATGCTTAAAAAAAATGAACTTTCCCAAATTTATATCCACCAGCGACCATGCGCGATTTAAGTTCTATTTAAACAGACATTTGCACCATTCGTCCACAACACCGGACGAGACACTTCTACAAGACCAAGAAGGATTATTACTGAAAAAAAAAAGGTTTATACCTTTTATTTGTCTAAGCTCTGTCGAGGCTTGTTTTATCAAGCGAAATATTAGATTAAAAAAGTCAAGATGAAGAAAAAAAATATTTTAATCTTTATTTTGATTTAATAAAAAATATCTGCATCTAACACATGGTTTCTTTGAGGGCGTTTTGCCTCTATCTTTATGTTAAAATTCAAAAGATGCTTAAAAAATGAACTTTCCCAAATTTATACATTTTATTTTATTTTATTTAGGTCAGTGGTCGCCAACCGGTGGTATACGGATCACTGGTGTTCCGCACAAAATCTTTGATGATCCAGAGAAAAATTGTGAGGTTATTTAAATTTTTCTGAAGTTTCTGGTACAAAACTGATGTGTAACACAACATATTATACCTTATGTAATCTCGAGATAAACACGAGTGTACGAGTACATAATATTGTAGCAGTCATAAACACTTACATTTCTTTCTTCATGCGGAGAGCAACCCCTGTGAGGTGATTGGGTCACACGATAACCAATCAGCTAACCCTAACCCAGACATCACGTCTTTATTGGCGCCAAATCTCTTTCCGTTGAGTATTTCTTTCCGTGCTACGAACAGTAGTCGCTGGGAGCAGATCTGGAGAATACGGTGGGCGTGGAAGCAATTGGAAGTGCAATTCATGTAGTTTTGCTCTTGTTGCGATCGACTTTTGACACGGTGCATTGTCTTGATGACACAACACTTTTTCTTCTTTAATTGTGGTCGTTTTGTGGCTATTTCTTCCTTCATGTATTAAAAGAGTAAAATTCTTTCTTTTTGACAGTTTAAATGCTTCTAAATTCCTTTCAGATTTCTAATAGTCACGAAGCAATTCATCCATTTTTTCTAACTATTAACAAAAAATTAAAATGACTTACTTGTTTCCGAAGAAACCAAAATGCATTCTACTGAATTCAATTTTGTAAGTATTATTATTTCTTTTTAAATCTGAATCTCAAAAAAGTTAGTTTTTAGTACTTTACACGTCTAATTTGATTTTTTTTTATTGGTAAATTTGAGTTTCCAGAGTTCACTTACGCCTATCTCCTTATCAAACGTTTTAGAACGTTCAAATTATTTTAATGACACCTCTCAGAGAGGTTTTATTTACTCCTCCCCAGGAGTTAGGCACAAGGCCAGTTTTATCTTACTCCCACAAGTAAGATGTGACCCAAGATCGGGTCGAGAAAGTGGGGTTTGAAAAGCCAGCGCTCG
Source organism: Sepiola atlantica (assembly GCA_963556195.1). Taxonomy (NCBI): domain Eukaryota; kingdom Metazoa; phylum Mollusca; class Cephalopoda; order Sepiida; family Sepiolidae; genus Sepiola; species Sepiola atlantica. The sequence goes on from OY744518.1 coordinate 201,196,086, forward strand.
AGAGGTGAGCACTCTGGCCATTTAAAAATTGCCTGGGCAGCCCCGTCGGCATTCCTCGGTAGGGGCGCCTCAGAAAGTAAGCAATAAACTTACTCCTCCCCAAAGAGGGGAGGCAAAGCCTGGGAGGGTGGACCTCCTAGAACTGCACAGGACAGGCGTGCAGTATCCATCGGAACAGATAATACACTTTGATCTTAGCCAAAAGGCCGCTATTTATCTACGTCCCACACTGTAGAATGTGACACAAGGTCGGAAAGTGGGATTTGAAAAGACTCAGGAATTAAGCAATGAACTTACTCCTCCCCAAAGAGGGGAGGTAAAGCCTGGGAGGGTGGACCTCCTAGAACTGCACAGGACAGATCAGACCCATAGACCGGCGGAAATCAAGCCCCGCAGGCCAAGACAATACCGATCTATGAAGTGCAGTATCCATCGAAACAGATACTACACTTTGATATGAAGTGCAGTATCCATCGGAACAGATACTACACTTTGATCTTAGCCAAGGCCAGTATTTAACGCCTACCCACAATAGGAGTATGTGACACAAGGTCGGAAAGTGGGATTTGAAAAGCCAACGCCCGAGAAGGTGAGCGCTCTGGCCATTAAAAATTGCCTGGGCAGCCCCGTCGGCATTCCCCGGTAGGGGCGCCTCAGACAGTAAGCAATTAACTTACTCCTCCCCAAAGAGGGGAGGCAAAGCCTGGGAGGGTGGACCTCCTAGAACTGCACAGGACAGATCAGACCGATAGACCGACGGAAATCAAGCCCCGAAGGCCAAGACAATACCGATCTATGAAGTGCAGTATCCATCGGAACAGATACTACACTTTGATCTTAGCCAAAAGGCCAATTTATTTACCTCCCCAGGAGGTTAGGCACAAGGCCAGGTTTATCTTACTCCCACAAGTAAGATGTGACCCAAGCTCGGGTCGGAAAGTGGGGTTTGAAAAGCCAGCGCTCGAGAGGTGAGCACTCTGGCTATTTAAAAATTGCCTGGGCAGCCCCGTCGGCATTCCCCGGTAGGGGCGCCTCAGACAGTAAGCAATTAACTTACTCCTCCCCAAAGAGGGGAGGCAAAGCCTGGGAGGGTGGACCTCCTAGAACTGCACAGGACAGGCGTGCAGTATCCATCGGAACAGATAATACACTTTGATCTTAGCCAAAAGGCCGCTATTTATCTACGTCCCACACTGTAGAATGTGACACAAGGTCGGAAAGTGGGATTTGAAAAGACTCAGGAATTAAGCAATGAACTTACTCCTCCCCAAAGAGGGGAGGTAAAGCCTGGGAGGGTGGACCTCCTAGAACTGCACAGGACAGATCAGACCCATAGACCGGCGGAAATCAAGCCCCGCAGGCCAAGACAATACCGATCTATGAAGTGCAGTATCCATCGAAACAGATACTACACTTTGATATGAAGTGCAGTATCCATCGGAACAGATACTACACTTTGATCTTAGCCAAGGCCAGTATTTAACGCCTACCCACAATAGGAGTATGTGACACAAGGTCGGAAAGTGGGATTTGAAAAGCCAACGCCCGAGAAGGTGAGCGCTCTGGCCATTAAAAATTGCCTGGGCAGCCCCGTCGGCATTCCCCGGTAGGGGCGCCTCAGACAGTAAGCAATTAACTTACTCCTCCCCAAAGAGGGGAGGCAAAGCCTGGGAGGGTGGACCTCCTAGAACTGCACAGGACAGATCAGACCGATAGACCGACGGAAATCAAGCCCCGAAGGCCAAGACAATACCGATCTATGAAGTGCAGTATCCATCGGAACAGATACTACACTTTGATCTTAGCCAAAAGGCCGTTATTTAACACCTACCCACAATAGGAGTATGTGACACAAGGTCGGAAAGTGGGATTTGAAAAGCCAGCGCCCGAGAAGATGAGCGCTCTGGCCATTAAAAATTGCCTGGGCAGCCCCGTCGGCATTCCCCGGTAGGGGCGCCTCAGGCAGTAAGCAATTAACTTACTCCTCCCCAAAGAGGGGAGGTAAAGCCTGGGAGGGTGGACCTCCTAGAACTGCACAGGACAGATCAGACCCATAGACCGGCGGAAATAATGCCCCGAAGGGCAAGACAATACCGATCTATGAAGTGCAGTATCCATCGGAACAGATACTACACTTTGATCTTAGCCAAAAGGCCCCTATTTATCTACGTCCCACACAGTAGAATGTGACACAAGGTCGGAAAGTGGGAATGCACTCCAGAGGAGGAGTGCTAGAGCTTTTAAAAAATTGCCTGGGCAGAGTGCCTCAGACATTAAGCACTAAACTCAATCCTCCCCAAAGAGGGGAGGCAAAGCCTGGGAGCGCCACTTCCCAGAACTGCACAGGACAGACCCATTGACCGGCGTAAATCCAGACCCGAAGATCCAGACAATACCAGTATGGGGTGCAGTATCCATCGGAACAGATACTACACTTTGATCTTAGCCAAAAGGCCGAGACAATTGGAGACAAGTCTTTTTTATTCGATGGCGCCGCCCTGACCCTAGCTGTTTGTCTGGTCACCGCGCGTATATATCCTCTGAACTAATTCATGTTTGTTTGTATTTTTTTCAATTTGAAATTCTTTAAATTTAATGCTTATTTTCATTTGAAATTAATTACATCAATTTTCAATTAATGGAGAATTTGAAAACTCATGACTGCTAAACTGTTTCTCAAATCGCTATTTTCACTGAATCTAGTTAAAATGGCACCGGTAAAAATGGCACAAGTTGATAAATAGGAAAAAAATGGCACAAAAGAAAAATATAGATGAAAATCTCACAATGAGTTTATCAAAATCTTGGATACAATACGTAAAGGAAAAACATAAAAGTTCACATCCCCGACAAAAAAATGAGATTCTACATGTTTTAGGCGATTACGTGTTAACACACTGAACCCCCCCCCCCCAAAAAAAAAAACAATTATTATTTTAATTCAGAGTAGGGGATTAGTAGCGTATATAAATTTAAAGTAAAATAATCCCCAGCCCTTTACGAACCATTCTAACA
>OY744518.1:201209100-201301600 GCA_963556195.1 Sepiola atlantica
TAACACTGAGGAAGGCCTCATTGATCGAAACGTCGGTAATTTTTAACAATTGAAAGATTTTTTTTTTCTATTTAATAATGTTCATAAACTTTCCAATGTTTCATCTAATCTAATATTATGTCGAAAATTTCTTCGACACCGATGGGTTTGCTGTAGATCAGAGTAGGGTCGGGTGTAGAACGTTGCGAAATATTGCTAAATCGCGACCCCAACTCTATCTGGAGTCAAGTACCAAAGAAAAAAAAAAAAATTTACGCCGGTCAATGGGTCTGTCCTGTGCAGTTCTCGGAGGTCCACCTTCCCAGGCTTTGCCTCCCCTCTTTGGGGAGGAGTAAGTTTATTGCTTACTGTCTGAGGCGCCTCTACCGGGGAATGCCAACGGGCTGCCCAGGCAATTTTTAAACCCCACTTTCCCGACCCGACCTTGGGTCACATCTTACTTGTGGGAGTAAGATAAAAACTGGCCTTCTGCCTAACTCCTGGAGAGGAATAAATCAATACTCAGAGTTCGATTTGTTCTCTTGAGAAAATAATCTTCTTTCAGATACGAGGTTCCCTGCTGTAGTTATGAACCACTTGAGTTTTGTTAAAAATAATGGCCGGGATTCCCTAGGTTTGTGATGTCCATAGATTGGCAGCAGATTAGCTTTTCCAAGTAGTTATCTGAGTGGTCTTTCTGGTGAATGCCTGAATATATATAAATCTCCGAAACAGTTACATGGTAAACAGCTGATGATCCCCGTGTTAATATTAGACGCTTAAGGTTTCCTGTTTTTGTTTCACTCTTAGATAATTAACCCCCCTTTTTTATTTTTATTTATTTATTTTTTTTATTTTACTTATATTTTTTCATTTATTAATTTTCCAACGAATGTTAAGTCTGCAATATCTTGGATTTAGTTAGTTTGTCTGGGAATTTAAACTGCATTTCACTTTTTTTAATTTTTTTTTTTTTAATGACTCAAAGCTTCTTTAGACTATATATATATATATATATATATATAATATATATATATATATATATATATATATATATATATATATATATATATATTCCAGCAGACAGGGAAAGGGGTGGGTCAGAGTTGGCGATCTGTGCGTCTCACGATCAGTGTGCATTTCTGGGGTCTGACAGTGAGTTGAGGTTTGTGTGCCTCTCGGCCAGAGATGACCCATTCCGCTCTTAGCTAATGGATTGTGTGCAGTTGGACTTGTGTTTTGATTTGGTCGGGATAAGATTTCTCATTTTCAATGTCTGTTATTCTGTAGAATAAAACGAGTACCATTGTAACGTCTAAAAATAAACCTTTGTTATTTGTTTTAAGCTGTAGTTGTGGTTTTATTTGGAGAGAGAATACTTCCGTTGCAGCACTGACTGAGATCACACGGTTGACACTGCGACCGGTGTCGGAATCAAGCAACAACTTTTGACCAGCACAACGAGCGGACGATCACAAGCCTGTGCAGTGAACGCAGAAAGACTCACGTTCATAGGAAGAAGATGGGAGCTTTATTTCTAAATTAAAATCCAGAACTCATTGCACCCCAAAATGCTAAGCATGTATTCACGATATAGAAAATATCCGCAAATAAAACTCTTGGTTATAATTAAATGAAAACAACTATCTGATGAGAAAACAATTAAAAAAAGTTAATTAATGGGATGTCTTTTTGTAAAGCAATATTCATATTAGTTAAAGTTGGCGTTTTAATATCACTATCAGTGTGGTAAATGGCTAGACTTTCTAATAATAGAGACATTTGTGTACGTTTGCTTGAAAGATGCTGTAACTGTGGATTTCTGATTGTTGTTGTTGTTGTTGTTGTTGTTGTTGTTGTTGTTGTTGAGTGAAGTGGACCTTTGCACAGAGACCCCGAAGATTGCCCCTAAGAGTGTCTGGCGTGCATGAAGTTCACCTCGTTGGTCGTAGCTATTCATTATACCTGTAAGATTGCAGGGGTTTTTTTACCACCGAAATACAGTGCAGCAAGGTCCAGCAGTTGCATACGAAGTCGGGGAAGGTTTGACCTAGAACAGAAAGGAATTGCGGTTGCGCATGTGCAGAAGCAATGTTGATATCCTCACTCCATATATTTGCAGTTCAGATCTTGACACGCCCTTGCTTATCAGACTCAGCTCAGGCACAACCAGAGGACGACAGATCCTGATGTTCACTCCTCTAAGTTAACAGAACCCTGTTAGCCGAGTAGCTCTGATTCTATTTATCTTCCTCCTACAAGGTAAGATGTGACACAAGGTCGGGAAGCTCTGATACTAGAACGTCGTCACCGCCCTTACCACGGCGAGGAAAGGCTGGACTTTAGGAGGGCTGTCGCTGATTTATATAATACTGTATAATATTAGGAGCCTTAACTCGGAATTTACAAATATTTATGAAAACATTTTGGAATTTCCATATATATATATATAACAAAAACTGACCTAACGTGTCACAAGTGTTATGTCCATTATTATTATTATTATTATTATTATTATTATTATTATTATTATTATTATTATTATTATTATTATTATTATTATTATTATTATTATTATTATTATTATTATTATTATTATTATTATTATTATTATTATTATTATTATTATTATTATTATTATTATTATTATTATTATTATTATTATTATTATTATTATTATTATTATTATTATTATTATTATTATTATTATTATTATTATTATTATTATTATTATTATTATTATTATTATTATTATTATTATTATTATTATTATTATTATTATTATTATTATTATTATTATTATTATTATTATTATTATTATTATTATTATTATTATTATTATTATTATTATTATTATTATTATTATTATTATTATTATTATTATTATTATTATTATTATTATTATTATTATTATTATTATTATTATTATTATTATTATTATTATTATTATTATTATTATTATTATTATTATTATTATTATTATTATTATTATTATTATTATTATTATTATTATTATTATTATTATTATTATTATTATTATTATTATTATTATTATTATTATTATTATTATTATTATTATTATTATTATTATTATTATTATTATTATTATTATTATTATTATTATTATTATTATTATTATTATTATTATTATTATTATTATTATTATTATTATTATTATTATTATTATTATTATTATTATTATTATTATTATTATTATTATTATTATTATTATTATTATTATTATTATTATTATTATTATTATTATTATTATTATTATTATTATTATTATTATTATTATTATTATTATTATTATTATTATTATTATTATTATTATTATTATTATTATTATTATTATTATTATTATTATTATTATTATTATTATTATTATTATTATTATTTTTTTTTTTTTTTTTTTTTTTTTTTTTTTTTTTTTTTTTTTTTTTTTTTTTACTCACTAGGGGTTTTCACACAAGTCATTAAGAGTCATTTCTTACTAGCAATAAAAAATGATGTTCACTTTGCGTTATCGTAACAGCCATTTACCATTGATTATTCTCCGGCAGACAGTCGGCTTTCTCTGGAATTTGAATGACAATAAGCATCACATAGATTCCAATACTCTCCGTGCATTTTAAATAGTGGTATGGTTAGTGCTCTCTTTCCTTGGTGTTTCCATCCTCCTTGTCCCTTCATGACAATTTTGTGTAATATGAGCCGAGGCTGGTGCCAATACTTTTTGGGGATTGGCGTGTCAGATTATAGTATTTTGTGTAATGTTCTTTCTATATTGGTTGTTCTATTTCTATTTCAACTCACCCGTGGTTGGTCAGTGTTACTTGGTTATATGCCTTGGTTTCCGCACTCGAGGATTTTACTTAATATTTCAGTTGTTTTCATCAGTGCCGTGACATGTGTGGTATCAATCTCCTCCTTGATTCGAATTTCTATTTGTCTTTTAAAAGTTTTATTTTCGAAATGAACATAAGGCTTCAACAATTATTGGTATGACAGTAATTTCTGTTTCTATTGCTTTCTTAATGAGATTAATAATCCTGTCGGGTATCTTGTATATTTTTAATTAATTTATCCATGCTTGAGGAATTCTATCGTAAGCTTTCTTGTAGTCAATCCATGCCGTGGATGTGTTCTTTTTTCTGCTTTTATCTCTTTCGGGATCTTTTGATCGATGTATAGCATATCCCTTTCCGGCATCCTTTTTGTTCTTCGGAGAGCAGTCCACGATTATTCAGGGATTGGTAGATTTGTTCTCTCAGTTGTGCCGTTAGGATTTTCCACATAGTTGGTAAACAGGTTATTGACCTGTAGTTTCTTGGGATCATTCCCTTGTTAGCATCTTTTTGTATTAGCGTTGTCCTTCTTTTGGTCATCCACTCTGGTACGTCTGTTTTGTGGATACACCCGGCTAGTTTCTGCGATAGCCTTTCATGTAGGGTCGTGAACTTTTTAAACAATTATTATTATTATTATTATTATTATTATTATTATTATTATTATTATTATTATTATTATTATTATTATTATTATTATTATTATTATTATTATTATTATTATTATTATTATTATTATTATTATTATTATTATTATTATTATTATTATTATTATTATTATTATTATTATTATTATTATTATTATTATTATTATTATTATTATTATTATTATTATTATTATTATTATTATTATTATTATTATTATTATTATTATTATTATTATTATTATTATTATTATTATTATTATTATTATTATTATTATTATTATTATTATTATTATTATTATTATTATTATTATTATTATTATTATTATTATTATTATTATTATTATTATTATTATTATTATTATTATTATTATTATTATTATTATTATTATTATTATTATTATTATTATTATTATTATTATTATTATTATTATTATTATTATTATTATTATTATTATTATTATTATTATTATTATTATTATTATTATTATTATTATTATTATTATTATTATTATTATTATTATTATTATTATTATTATTATTATTATTATTATTATTATTATTATTATTATTATTATTATTATTATTATTATTATTATTATTATTATTATTATTATTATTATTATTATTATTATTATTATTATTATTATTATTATTATTATTATTATTATTATTATTATTATTATTATTATTATTATTATTATTATTATTATTATTATTATTATTATTATTATTATTATTATTATTATTATTATTATTATTATTATTATTATTATTATTATTATTATTATTATTATTATTATTATTATTATTATTATTATTATTATTATTATTATTATTATTATTATTATTATTATTATTATTATTATTATTATTATTTTTTTTTTTTTTTTTTTTTTTTTTTTTTTTTTTTTTTTTTTTTTTTTTTTTTTTTACTCACTAGGGGTTTTCACACAAGTCATTAAGAGTCATTTCTTACTAGCAATAAAAAATGATGTTCACTTTGCGTTATCGTAACAGCCATTTACCATTGATTATTCTCCGGCAGACAGTCGGCTTTCTCTGGAATTTGAATGACAATAAGCATCACATAGATTCCAATACTCTCCGTGCATTTTAAATAGTGGTATGGTTAGTGCTCTCTTTCCTTGGTGTTTCCATCCTCCTTGTCCCTTCATGACAATTTTGTGTAATATGAGCCGAGGCTGGTGCCAATACTTTTTGGGGATTGGCGTGTCAGATTATAGTATTTTGTGTAATGTTCTTTCTATATTGGTTGTTCTATTTCTATTTCAACTCACCCGTGGTTGGTCAGTGTTACTTGGTTATATGCCTTGGTTTCCGCACTCGAGGATTTTACTTAATATTTCAGTTGTTTTCATCAGTGCCGTGACATGTGTGGTATCAATCTCCTCCTTGATTCGAATTTCTATTTGTCTTTTAAAAGTTTTATTTTCGAAATGAACATAAGGCTTCAACAATTATTGGTATGACAGTAATTTCTGTTTCTATTGCTTTCTTAATGAGATTAATAATCCTGTCGGGTATCTTGTATATTTTTAATTAATTTATCCATGCTTGAGGAATTCTATCGTAAGCTTTCTTGTAGTCAATCCATGCCGTGGATGTGTTCTTTTTTCTGCTTTTATCTCTTTCGGGATCTTTTGATCGATGTATAGCATATCCCTTTCCGGCATCCTTTTTGTTCTTCGGAGAGCAGTCCACGATTATTCAGGGATTGGTAGATTTGTTCTCTCAGTTGTGCCGTTAGGATTTTCCACATAGTTGGTAAACAGGTTATTGACCTGTAGTTTCTTGGGATCATTCCCTTGTTAGCATCTTTTTGTATTAGCGTTGTCCTTCTTTTGGTCATCCACTCTGGTACGTCTGTTTTGTGGATACACCCGGCTAGTTTCTGCGATAGCCTTTCATGTAGGGTCGTGAACTTTTTAAACAATTATTATTATTATTATTATTATTATTATTATTATTATTATTATTATTATTATTATTATTATTATTATTATTATTATTATTATTATTGTTATTATTATTGTTATTGTTATTATTATTATCATTATCATTATCATTATCATTATTATTATTATTATTATTATTATTATTATTATTATTATCATTATTATTATTATTATTATTATTATTATTATTATTATCATTATTATTAACATTATTACTACTACTATTACTATTATTATTACTACTACTATTATTATTATTTTTATTTTTTATTTTCTTCTTCTTCTTCTTCTTCTTCTTCTTCTTCTACTACTACTTCTTCTTCTCTACTTGCGCACGCGCACGCACGTGTGTGTGCGCAGCTTATCCCAGTCAAGATCTAACCAAGTCCAGACTTTCGCCGCCCACGCATCCTCTTGTGTTCCGGTCACTGCCGATGGCGGCACCGATAAGGACAATCAACTTAAGACGCGGCCCCCGATGCTCATGAATGAGTCAGCATTTTAGACCAAATGAGTGGGAAGGCCGGAGAACGCGTCGATCGAAATGTGGTGATAAAGCTCAACCCGGAAAGAGTGTCTAATTACGAACATTTGGCAGAGATTGACGATAATCATGATTCATATTATATTGTCACACAAAGATCTTCTTACGATAAAATAAATACTTATTAGTATGCGTTCAAAATGTATATATATATATATATATATATATATATATATATATATATATATATATATATATATATATATATATATATATATAGAACTAGATAAAGTGAAAGAATAAAATAAGGTGCGCATCAAATTTTATTAGAATTCAATGTTCAGGCAAGTCCTTAACTCATGAGTTTTCAAAGAAAATTCTTATCCTCGGAGGACCATTACCACAATGACATTACTGCAGGTAATAAAATTAAACTTTGAAAATATATTAAAAAAAAATGTATAAAAATACCTAAAAGTATATAAAACATAAAATTTATCGGCCCAAAACATACTTTTTTGTTAAAGCTATACAGTTCATCCAAGTCATAAGTTTAAAACATATTCAGGAAAGATATCAAATAGGTTGATTGAAAAATAATCCAGGTGGTGAATGGTAGTCCAAAAACGAAAAAGTTATCCAGGCGGGAAATTTGTTTGCTATCGATGCAGTAAATGACAGTGAAAATGTATCCAAGGTTTTTGCAAATTAATAAAACGATAGAAAAAAACAAATCATATGAAAAGTTCAGAAGACTCACTTGGTGTTGAATATTATAATGCCCAAAATTCAGGGTTCTTATGAGCTGATAGGAGTATATATATATATATATATATATATATATATATATATATATATATATATATATATATATATATATATATATATATATACATGAAGATAGATGGACGAAGAGTGATAAACATGCACGAATGTCCAAATTTATATCAAACTTCGATTGTTCAATGCAAGGTATATTCTGTAATAAAATTATGTTTATTATTCTTTCCTTAAGCCATATATATATATATATATATATATATATATATATATATATATATATATATATATATATATATATATATATATATACTAGTAGAATACCCGTTCCTAGGACGGGTATAAGCAATATGTATAGCATTACATTTTAAATTTTTTTAGGGAGCGGTTTCCGGAGCATATCCCCTACGTAGAAAAGTTTACAAAAATAATGTGCTCACGTTACTCACCGTGTTGTTGAGAATATGTATCCCATAATTCATAATAGGTTCATTAGTTCACGAGTTTCGCAAGCACATACATACATATTATTGACGCTCATGCGTGCGCACCGGCCTGGTTACAATTTTAATACATAATATAACTAAAACTTTGATGCAGAGAAATTCTTTTCCTTATTACATTTTTGTATCTCAATTATTTTAAGTTTTCTTTGAAGGGTGTGTGTTAGTTAGCACCCCCTACCAATGGTAAAGTTTACACGACGTGTTGCCTAGAATATATATTTCATCATGACCAGTTCATGAGTTTAGAGGTTAATCATATATATATATATATATATATATATATATATATATATATATATATATATATATATATATATATATATATATTTGTTATTGTTTATTATCTATGTATGTATACGTTTCGTCCTTTTTCAATCAGGACTCATCAGCATAGAGATTCGAAACCCCGGACTACAAGTATTTTTCAACTCCAATCTGACGTCGCTAACCGCTGGGCCAATTATAAACAGCGAATAAACTATGATAATTTTAACACTTTAACGGCGGCTTGGCGTCGAGGCACACACACACACACACACACACACACACACACACATATATATAATATATATATATATATATATATATATATATATATATATATATATATATATATATATATACTGTCACGGCGTACCACTATTAGAACTTTTACAAGCACATTTTACCAGACAAAATACCGACCGACCGAGGTACATTTTTATATTTTATTTCCTTATTTCAGTTTGTGAGCGGAAAAACAGATAGATACAAGAGAGCAAAGATACATATTAGTTCCTGTAACCTCCAGCTACACCATGTTCTGCTAATCTTATTTTGTCGCCGAATGCGATTGTCGAGTTCGTCACCCCACCTTGACATCTATATAAGTTCCTAACAGTTGGGGACTTAGAAACGGTTTACAAATTTTCTCGCTCGCCATCGGTCGGAGAACATCCACGAAAAAAAAAGAAGACGAAGAAAAAAAGAAAGAAAGCCTTTATCGTCGCACTGAGAAGAATGGGCAAAAGCGCCCGAACAAAATGTAATTTCAAGTTAGCGAAAAGCTTATATGAACAATTTAAATATTCTGACTCTTTCTTCAATTGTGAAAGAAAAAGCTGAATTTTAATATCGAAATGATTTCAGAATCTATCAACTCATCCCACCGATAAAATGTCTTTGTAATTTTTATGCAACAAACTGGAGTGAACGCATCATACTCCAACTTATTTCCTGCTGTTTGTGGTTACCAATTTGATATTTGTGATCTCGAATGAAGATTGTGTAGCGACGATTCTGTTATCCAGAACTCAACCTCTGTGTGACCTATACATATCGGACTCACATTTACTTTGCTTATTGACTCTTATTGTTCATTTTACCAGCATTCTCATAAGGTGGATTACTTTCTGAATAGAAACCCCAATTTCTTTCATAAATTGCTATTTTATATATGAATGCATTCTTTGCTCGACGGTTAGATATATTCTTTAAACCCCCTTTGATTCTTATATTTTGTTTTATATTTCTTTTCTGTATTTATGTAAATAAGTATTTTTATTTGCATATCTAACTTGGTTGTCTTATGTTGTTTCGCACTTGTTTGTTTATTACTTTCCTTTATTGTCACCGGTGTCTTAAATTAGAGAACCCATCCCCTGTATTCATTTTTTAATTATTTGAATCAGAATCTTAGGACCTCAAATTTTATCTTTCTTTTAATGTATTATGCTGCACAAAAGCTTTCGTCGTTCTAACGAAAGCCTGTGCGTAACACCACATACCTTACTTCTCTCTCCCCCTCTTTCTCTTAATATATATATATATATATATATATATTTCAAATTATCTTCATTTCTTCAAATCTTTTTCTAAAACTATGATACTACCTACATACCAAAGACACAGAGTTTCCCTCCTCCACTCTCCTCTTCTTTCCTCATCCCCTCAAAATCCATGCTACACCTCACCACGACAAAAACAGCAGCACCCCTTCCCCAACCCTAAAACAAATTCACTAACACTCCCACCCTCCCCTTTTCACTCACAGCCATCCGCATTCATTTCACTCTCTGCCACTGACTTCTCTCAGCCCGGACCTTGGTCCAGCGCTGTCAGCAGCCACGGCTACTACTTTTTCTCATCGACCCATCATGTCAACCCAATATTTCGATGTACTTGCATGACATTTTTTAAAAAATTATCATCCTGAGGAAGTCTTACAAATAAAGACGACACGTTGATGAATATATATATAAAAAATATCTCATGGGTTTTCCTTTTTCATTTCTCATATATATATATATATATATATATATACTAGCCGTACTGACCGGCGTTGCCTGGGATCCATTACGTTCAAATTTGTTTTGTAATTATGTCTATGTCTATGTCCTATAAGTACGCCCTTTTGTTAAATTTAACCTCGAAGCTATATAAAACTACAAATAAGAAACGTCAACCACGTTAGAAGGTGTTCACCCGTAATCGCCTAAAAAAGTCCGTTTTGATTTGACAAACTTCTTACTCTTTTCCCTTTATGTATTGTATCTCAGATTTTGATAAACTCATTGTGATATTTTCATATATATTTTCTCTCGTGTTATTTTTTAAATTATTTATCCACCTGTGCCATTTTTACCTGTGACATTTGTTATTACCTAAAATCCTTTAAAAACATGTGTTATCAATTCAGTGGCTCTTCCCACTTCCACTAAAAGCGTGACGCGAAAGGAAGGAACGGACGAAAATAACGTTTACTCTCTGGTCCCAGGATGGCAAAAGTTCGCCGTCCGTTGCGACTATTTCATACCTGTCGGGAAAGGGGATCTTAGCGCATTTTTATTCTAGATTCTAATTCGCTTAGGAACCCGACCCTTTTGTCTTAATAAGGTACGGTTCGGTTTTGGTACTAGGAGATCATCTTCCTAGGCATTAGCTCCCCCCCCCCCCGTTCGAAAGGGTTCATTACCTGAAGCGTTCCTACCGGGGGAATACTCACGGGTTCGTTCTTGGCTATTTTTGTACCCTTGCAGAGTTCCCCCTCAGGACAGCTGCCTCCGCTTTCCCCACACGTTAAACTAACTTTGGATCTTTTTAAGAAGACCACCGCCACTAAATAAAGTCCCGCCATTCAAAGGAGGCAACTTTTCAGCCACTTTTGCTTAAAAAAATTAACAAAATAAGAATGTATAAGGCATGTTTTTTTTTGTATTGAGGGTGTAGCAGTTACCTCCTCCTTTCAAAACATAACTACACCGGTTGGCTGTTAGGAGTCGCCTTTTCACCGACAGGTGGCGCTGTAAAGCGACACCAGAGTTATCTGCCCTTTGGACTATAAAACCAGGTGCAAACGGAAATCTCCTCTTTTCTTCACCAACCAGCCTCGGCAGAACAACGCTGGCACCAGCACTCCATTTCACTCGCTTTTTCCTACTCAATTGGCCTCGACAGAACGACGCTGACACTAGCGTTCCGTTTCACTCTTCTCTTCTGGTCGATTGGCCTCGGCAGAACGACCCTAATACACTAGCGCTTCGTCTCACGCTTTTCTCTTGAACTGGTCTCGGCATAACAATTACCAACACACGTTTCTTCCCTCAACACGTGGTCAAACAACGGTAAGAGTTCTCAACTCATTTTCTTTGTGTACGGCTTTCAAAGACTTTCCTCACGCCGGATTCATTTCTTCTTATACCTTTTTCAAGAACTGTTTTTCCATCGACACACATGCATACATCACACACTTCATCATTCCACGTACACACACGTTCAATAAACCTTATTTGAACTATCTCCTTTTGTTTGTTAATTATTACTCTGTCTTTGCATGCAACATCGCTTGATAAAACATACACGCTTATAGTCCGAGAACATCACCCTCTCGAACCGAACAAGGGGGATAACATTGTGCTATCGTGGACCAGGGTTGTGAGTCTTAGAAAATTCATAAGGAAAGGTGCACTCAAACACGTGTGAAAAGGATTAACATGTAAAGAATTTAGCAAGCCGGAAAGTTGTCTCCCTTGGCAGCGGGGTTATTCTTAGAGGCCGACTAACTTTAGCACTAGTGGCGGGGATCTTCTTAAAAATATCCCTAACTTTATGTCTAACCTTGATGTAAATGGGGGGGGGGGGTAACAACCACGCCCCCCCCCCGATGTCAAGATGTGACTCATGGTTATTTATTACTGAAACGCTAGCGCTTTCACGCATTAAAATAAGAGCTCAATTCCCCCCCTCCTTCTCTAAAAAAAATACAGCTGTTCTCCCCGCCTCACCCCTATCGGGGGCGCCTTATGTAGGTGCCGAGAGAGATTTACCAGGAAGATGTGCGTGTTTTTCTTTTTGTTCTTGTGTAGGTACACGTCCGCACAAATGGCCAATACATTCATGAGTTTAAATCCGAACAACAGCGTAATTGTAGATGTCACCCTCTTTGGGGGTAGGGGTGAGGTGAAAATGTGTCTGCAGCCCCCGGGACAATAATGTCATTAATGTAAATCGCAATTATCTTACGCCAGGATTTAAATCAAAATGACAGACTATGATAGTCAAAAGCTGTGTGTGTATATATATATATATATATATATATATATATATATATATATATATATATATATATATATATATATATATATATATATATATATATATATTTATATATATATGTAATTATATATATATATATATATATATATATATATATATATATATATATATATATATATATATATTTATTTATTTTTTGGTACAGAAAAATTAGTACAACATTAGTACCGTCGGTTTCAAGCCCAGAAGGACTTAGCCATCCGGCTCTCTTCAGCTTATGTTGTGATATGCATATGTCATTTATTTGTTGTTTTGTCTCGATACTTTTGAACGAAAAGCACTCTACCTCAATGCTAGTTGGGAATAATTTTCCCTTCACCAATGCGATGCCCCCAGATGGGGAGCAACATATATATTTTAAATATATAATTATCCACGGACACGTGTTTCGTCGTGATACGACTTATCAGCGTGGCTGAAACTAGCAAGATTCGACACCAGGACTACTGAGTCTGATTGCGAAAACATTCTAGATTTCCTTGAAAAACACTTTATTTGCATACAATTGTTTCTGCCCATCGCTCAAGTAACCATTTTCATGATATACAAAAATCATAATCATTTATGAAAAAGGCTTCATCAGTGCATATTTATATATTACCCACAATCAGGCTACAAAACAAAAGTTCAAATTCAACCATATTCATTTAATTTATGTATTCCTTTTTTCTTCTTCCTTTTTTTACACTCGAAACTAAAGGGTTTAAAATAGACGCAAATAGTCCGGTCGTCTTGAGATCTTATTCCAGGGTATGCAACCATCGGCCATGCTCTCTCTCACGCGTTTTTTCGGAGTTCCCCCATCAAATATACGTCTTCAAAACAAAGCAACCTTTTATTCACCTAGAACTAGGGGTGGGACCTAATGGGTGAAAATTTCAGATTCATGCGAGTAGTATTTTTGTGTGTTCATTTATACATAAATAACACTAAACAATCAAACATTTTGAAAATTCTGCAAAATTAAGAAGGTGCAGGCCAACTAGTTTTTGGCTATTTTACATTCATGAAAACACTTTCACAGCCTGAAAATGGTCCTAAATTGAAGTACTATATCAGATTTAACCATCTATATCCATTCATAGCTTTTGAGGATGTTTTAGGACCTGCAATGTCGTATGAAACCACCTTTTCACCGAAAAATGATGGATTTTGAGGCCCGTGGAGCCCTAACGGCTATTTTTGGCCTGCACCTTCTGAATTTTGCAAAATTTTCAAAATGCTTGATTGTTTAGTGTTATTTATGTAAAAATGAACACAAAAAATACTACTCGCATGAATTTGAAATTTTCACCCATTACGTCTGCTAGAACGTTTGATTTTCGAGTGGAAAAAAAGAAATAAAAAAAGAAAAAAGAATACATAAATTAAATGAATATGGTTGCACTTCATTTATTTTTCAACCTGATTGTGGATAAATCTGCCAACTTTTTTCTTTGTGGGTGAAGTATATCTTTAAGCAGAAACAATTGTATGAAAATAAAGTGTTTTTCATGTAAATCTGAAATATTTTAAGAATAACTATTATTATATTAAATTAAAATATGAGCTCTATTTGCATTGTACTCTATTGAGCTACTGTATAAAATTTTGTGTAAACTTCAATATATATATATATATATATATATATATATATATATATATATATATATATATATATATATATATATACGAGTGTTGCATACCTTAATTTTCTCCCTCATCTGTTGTAGAGGGTGGTGTGTCGTCTAGTGGATGAATTCTTACTTCTTTCCTTCCTGCCGTGAACCACACCGTCCGTGTCTGCAACAAAAGCCTCATGACGCACTCCGAAGACAAACTCTTCTTTTAAATTTAATTCATTTTATTGCAAGCGTTGTTATTTCAACTGGGAGTCATTCACTACGTCGAGAGAGAGGGAGAGAGCAAACCACTACTTTATCGTAGTTAGTTGACAGTGTTTTCTTAACCATTCATAGAGAGGGGGAAAAGGATTTCTCTCGCTTGTATTCCCTTAAGGGAAATATTTCCCTTATTTTTACATCGTGAATCGCACGCCATGCTCGGTTCGCCTTCCGAATCAGACTGACGAAAACTCGCTTCTCACGAGAACAAGTGACGTCACAGAGCCTCTCGCAGGTGCAGACTGACCCTTGATCTGGGGTCTCGTCACACGGTAACCTTGTCACCTCTGTTAGCTCTGACTGTGAGAACAAGTCCTATTCTGCACTCGACTGCACCCGCGTTAACTCGCGCAAGTCAAACCAACGACTTCCAACAGATACGTCCATTCCCATAGGGCCATTATCCAACACGAGGCTCGTCTAAAACGTATCCGACCTTAGGCCAGAAAGATATTTCAAATACGTGACGGGGTTGGGACCCTAATCTCTATCAAAGTAGGCCCCTTGTCCTTGCACACACTTAGCCTAACGATTCATCCACTATCGGAAACACCTCTGGAAGTCTTCTTTTGGAATGGTGTTCATCTCCACCGTCGCGTTCCGCATTATCTATTTTTTCGCACCCTCTCAACAACAGCTGCACCCGAGCAGTTTCGGGGCCTGCCAGAACGCTGGTCACTCTCCTTTTATGTGCGACAATTTTTGAATCGGTTGAACCGCTCCTTAATTTGTGTTACACCCATCGCATCTTCTCCAAACACCCGCTGAATCTAACGCAACATTTTGTATCTAAGATGAATAGTCGAATAAAAATGTACTAAAAAAACTTGGATATAGTGAAATCGATATATATCGATAAATATCTGAACAGACTGGGCTAGATAGATAGGTATTAACAGTGAGATCGAGCAATAGATAGATCGATAAATAGACATTAACATATATAAATATTAAATTATTTTAACCTTCATGCTTTTGCTATGATCAGTGTAGAAAGTCACAATTTTAGACGGTTGGAGGGCACGAACTCAGTACAGAATCAGCCTAGACTTCGCAAGATAGAACTCTAACCCAACGACCACGGGACATTCTCAGAAGGGAAATTCTCAGAAGGGAAATTAAATTCGAGTTGTGCCTTGAGAAAGCGGGCAACAAGTCGAGAGGGTTCAACGAACGTTTTCGGAACATATCGTATAGGTAAATGACAGGCTATTTTTAACTCCCCGAACAGTGCTCAACTTTAATTTCGTAAACGGGCTTATAACAATATTAAATAAATATTAAATTATTTTTACCCCCCCCCCTCTCACACACACACACACACACACACTCACACACATACACACACACACACACACACACACACACACACACACACACACACACACACATATATATATATATATATATATATATATATATATATATATGTATATATATATAAAATCCAGGTAAAACATCCACAGGGTAGTAATCCAAAGAATTTCAACCGGGTTTATAAAAAGTGCTCAATATCAAATAGAGCTTTTATATATGATTATTTTTATTTACACAGACATGTACAAAATCTGCGACACTGGCATATTGATGTTATTGATCAACAGCTATTATAAACTGAGATTTCATCAGGCAGAGTTAGAATCCGATCTTAACCTTAGATCATATTAGATTATTTCCAAATATGATCTAAGGTTAAGATCGGATTCTAACTCTGCCTGATGAGATCTCAGTTTATAATAGCTGTTGATCGATAACATCAACATGCCAGTGTCGCAGATTTTGTACGTGTCTGTGTAAATAAAAATAATCATATATATATATATATATATATATATATATATATATATATATATATATATATATAGAGAGAGAGAGAGAGAGAGAGAGAGATTAAAATCATGAGATAAATAGATAGATCGATTGATAGATAGATATTAACAGACTAGGATCGATCGATTGATTAATATATAGATATGCACGGACTGAACTGCAGTTGATTGTCCTCATTTATAACATGAAAAAGATTTGCTGACGACACCACGCTTTACTCTCGCCATGTTGGCAAAACAGACGCGACCATATACGAGGCAATGGCTGAATCCTTAGAAAATGACCTCCAGGCTGTAGTGGATTGGGGTCATAAATGGTTGGTAACTTTTAATGCCGCAAAGACAAAGCTCCTTTCCTTCAATAACTACAAGAAACCTCTCCAACCATCGATTGTCATGGCGAATAACACCCTACCTGAGAGTTCATCATTCAAACTCCTCGGCCTAACCTTCACAGGTAACATGAAATGGAACAAATACATTGAAAACATTGCCAAGGCTGTCGCAAAGAAGGTTGGCTCCCTCTACCGTGCTAGTAAACTCCTCACACCTGACATCCTGTATCTCTACAAAGCCACCATCCGCCCGTGCATGGAGTATTGTTACCACATCTGGGTTGGTGCATCATCTACTAGTCTCTCCCTCCTTGACAAGGTAAAAAAAAGAGTCGCCACCTAATAGGTTCCTCACTGTCAACCAAGTTCCAGTCCCTGTCCCATCGCTGCAATGTAGCATCCTTGTGCTTGTTTCACAAATACTTCAATGGATTATGCTCCGATGAATTGGCTACTCTGGTGCCCCCCTCGACGTAAATTTACTAGACAAACTCGACAATCAACTAAATCCCATTCATTCACTGTGGAGGTCCCTAGATGTCGGAGAGCCTTCTACTCAAGTAGCTTCTTTCCTCGTGCTGCTGGCCTCTGGAACTCCATCACTGCCCCCTGTTTCCCCGACAGTACTGACATGCAGACATTTAAAACTAATGTAAACAGACATCTTGCTGCGCAGATCCCAATTTAGGTTGACCCTCCCCCCCCCCAAACTTTCTCCCCATTTCCTTTTTCTCAGTAGCCACTTACGTCTACAGTGGCGGCCTGCCTTGTTTAGGGTGAACTATGTTAAAAAAAATGTTTTTTTAATTCCATTGCACAGCGGTTTTTATTCTGTGTAATTCATCGAAAAACTGGAATGGAAGACATTTTGTTTGCGAACATTCTGCGTCACAAAATACTTTTTTCTTGCGTTTTCGGGCTACGCACTTATTCATGTCCGATTACGTGCGACAGTGTATCGACGTCAATGGTCGTCTACGCACAAAAAAAGGAGACCCAATCGGAAATCTGCACCGACTCTTCCCTGCACCGAACCTTACGGCCACTCATCCCGCCTCGTCTCCACCCTTGCTCACACGTCTTCAATCTCCACCTCTGCCACCTCTGATAATGTCCGATTGCCTTCGATTGCACCTCTCGCTAGCACCCCTCTCCACTGCACCCAGTCACCTTTCTCTGTGTTTAAGCCTCGTCAACACTTAGACACCCGGTCGAAAAGCACACCCGCGATGGATTAATAGCCATCTACATACGAATTAGAAGAAAAAGAAAACATACAGTTTTAGCCGTGACCCGAGTTTATCAATCGTTACGGTTCATTGACGATAACAACTTTATAATAAAACAAATTTGTATGAATCGGCATTGTTTGACATTTTTAGTGGCTTCATTCTGTTGCTGGCATTGTTTTCTATTATTATTACTAGAATCAGGTACTCACAGAAGGGCCCACGTGAGGGTTGCCAACATGCATAAGTGAAAATGGTGCTAGGGAACCGATTGGATTCGAACCTGGCACACACAGGTCGTCAGTTCGCTTCGTTATCCACCTCACAGATTCAGTATCTCCTATCTGACCTAGACGGCTCGCTATCGCTTCGCAAAGTTCGCTGCTTGAAATACTTGAGACCAAAATTTTAAATAATAAACATTTAATTCATAAGTTTCTTGTAAACACAAAAGTGAAACTTTCGCATTTATTCATATGAATAGATAAATATTGATATTTTGTGTAACTTTAAGAGAGAGTGAGAGAGAGAGGGGAAGCCAGAGACAGAGAGAGAGAGAGAAAGAGAGAGAGAAAGAGAGAGAAAAAGAGAGAAATAGAGAGATAGAAAGAAAGAGAGAGAGAAATAGAGAGAGAGAGAAAGAGAGAGAGAGAAAGAGAGAGAGACGGAGAGAGAGAGAGAGAGAGGGGGGAGACAGACATACAGAGAGAGAGAGAAAGAGAGAGAGACGGAGAGAGAGGGGAGACAGACATACAGAGAGAGAGAGAAAGAGAGAGAGACGGAGAGACGGAGAGAGAGAGAGGGGAGACAGACATACAGAGAGAGAGAAAGAGAGAGAGAGAAAGAAAGAGAAAGAGAGAGAGGGAGAGAGAGAAAGACAGAGAGAAAGAAAGAGAGAGAGAAAGAGAGAAAGAATGAGAGAGAGAAAGAGAGAGAGATAGAAAGAAAGAGAGAGAGAAAGAGAGAGAGAGAAAGAAAGAGAGAGAGAGAAAGAGAGAGAAAGAGAGAGAAAGAGAGAGAGAAAAAGAGAGAGAGAGATAGAGAGAAAGAGAGAGAAAGAGAGAGAGAGAGAGAGAGAGGGAGATAGAGAGAGAGAGAGAGAGAGAGAGAGAGCAGGTGAGCGAGTTAAGCCACCCTTTTCCTTCTATTCTCTTCTCGTGGTTAGCGATGTTAGTTTAATTCAATTTAAAATTTTTCTAATTCATCCATCTTTTAAAAAAAAATTAAATCGCAAGAAAACTATTCCATATATATAGGTAAAAATAGGACAATTAAATTACAACCGAGCGTTAATTTATTATAAGCTATTTAAACAAATAGTTATGCAAAAGAGGTAAACAAATACTTGTTTGATCTTCTACTTGTTACTATATAAACAGTATTTCAAGAGACTATTATTTATTTTTGATTTAAATTAGAGTAACCCGTTTTGATGGTAATATAGTTGTGATAAATGAAAACAAACTTTCGCATTTATTCATTTACATTGCTAATGAAGATTTGGTATCTGTCTGTCTATTAATGTACTATTGCACTGCCTTTCAATGCTTCATTAAAGGAGAGAGTCATAGTGTAGTATCTGTTTTGTTGTCATGAGACCATCCTCCCAAGCATTACTTCCCCCATTCGAGGGGCAGTGCAATATATGTTATTCTGTCTTAGGACAATACCCAAGAAAAAAAAACAAAGAAAAAAAAAACAAAGAAAAAAAAACAAAGAAAAAAAACAAAAAAAAAACAAAGAAAGAAAAAAAAAGAAAACAAAAGTGTGAAAGTATTTATGGGATTTTGAAAAGAAAAAAGAAAGCGAAACAAAAACGAAAGTAAAATGACTCCCAGGCAACGTCGGGTAGACACAACTATAAAATAAATTAAAAAAAAAACCCAAACACTTATATATCGTTTCTGTGATTTGAATTAATAAATTAACTTCGCTGATATAAACTCGAATAATCATCTATCAATTATGCCTTAGCGATCGCTAAGTGATTTTGACGGGTTGCAGGGAACGTTGGTTTCAAGCCTTTTGCAGGGGCATTTGTGACAGTTAACGGTAATTAACCGCAAAGAATCACGGCCTTCCCGCAGCGCCCATCAATTCGGTTACCGCATGCGCACTTGGTAGCCAATCATTCAGCGAATGTGGGTTTTTGCGTGGATTGCATTATTGCGAGATTTGTGTCCATGGAGCCACTTAATCGCGATATTTGATCGATCGATTCTGATGTATAATCTATAAGCGATTATGACGATAGTAAAGCGGCGGGGGCGGGGGAGGGGAAGGCTTGATTGAAAAGAAGATGGCTGTCGGCCGCCCAGCCAGACTTCTTTGTGGCAGGTCACCATGGTGGCGCGGAGAGTTGCGGACGTCTAAGTTGCCGGTGTAAGAGACATTGATTAACGAGCGAGACTGACGACGTCAGCAGAGCGACGGAAGAACGCCCGTAAGAAGTGCGTGTGTGCGTGCGTGCGTGTCTCAACCGGTATCCCCACACCCCCGGGATTGAAAACAGGACGCCGTCAGGATCGGGGAGCTGAAGGGGTGGGGGCTTCCGATGGCGGATCGACTAGCGATATTTTATTTATTATATACACCGCGGCTGATTAGACAAACCTTTTTCCAGACAATGATACGAATGTGATTGGGGCGTGGTGGTGGTGGTGGTGGTATGTCGGAACAAACTTGGTGCGGTAGGTTGTCGTCAGAAGATCCGGTTCAACGTAATAGGGAAGACATCGGTGAGGGTCGGGGGAGGGGGATAATGTCTGAGAGGGTGATAGAGTGGGGGTAGAGTTGGAATGATGAGGAGGTATTGGGGGAAAGTAGAGGCCCATTTGACTGTTTTAATTATGATTATCTAAAACGCCTCCAGTATTTTTCTTTCATTCGTTACAAAGCTTTTCATAATAATTACTCGTTTAGTTTAGTCTTTCTGTTTTACGGCATGTCAACCTCTTTTGGCGTTAATTAATGTCGTGTCACAAGTAATTAACATCATATATGTCTTTTTCTGTCTGTCTGTATCCAAAGATACACTTACAAACTTACATATTCTGCTTCGGTATAACATCAATAAGGTTATGGCTTAGTCTTTCTGTTGGGCGTTATTTAATGCCGTAACACAATTACTTTTATTATGTGGATGTGTCTGTTTTACGGCGTATCAACCCTGTTAGTGTAATTTAAAACCGAAATGTGTGTTTCTATATCCTTGTTCGGCTAAAACGCGGAAACTTCCAGCGATAAACTTACAAACTTACATATTCTTATTCAGTATGACATCAATCAGGTTATGGTAAAAATTGTAATATCTATTCGCTTGCGGTTACCAGTGATCATTCATTCATATCGTATGAATCAGATGATTCTATTGTTGGCAATGGTTTCCCCGATATTTTTCTAGTCAGAATTATTTCTAGAAAGAAATTGAGTACTTACGGGAACGACCACTTGAAGGTTGCCAGCATCCTAAGTAAAACTGTTTCTGTGCAACGAACTGCAACGCACTGCAACGAACTGGATCGACTTGGAACACCCAGGTTGTCAGTCCATGTCGTTAGTCACTTAGCAATCGTCACCTCTTACCAAACTAATGACTGTTGAGTAAGAAACAAACATGTTCTTTTATTAAAAAAATCAAGGGAAATAACTCTATAAATGTTTTTCAAGTTCCCCCCGCCCTTGAACTATCCAACATTCAAAATAATAGAACATGAAAACAAAAATAAAAATATTAATCTAAGGGATCGGGGCTAGGGACAGAGTTCACGGTGTTCTTTGTTCATTTCCGGGCAACGCTGGAGAGCTCTATCAGTTTAATTGTAATGACAGACGAGAACACCAGAAAACTTGGGGAAGTTTTGGTTTGCTTAGAATAACTAATACACGTGTAGTGAGATTTTATAGTTTCGTACTTAACGAAAGAGTTCCCTCCAAAAAGGAGATACTCATATAACAAGGGAGGTCACTCTCGATTACTTATTATAGAAACAATCGATAAACTCCTGCTGACCTTTATGAGTCACGCCATCTATATGGCAGAATCATTACGTGATGTTTTAATATACACACATCTATAATGCCTACCCCATTTATACACTGTCGCATGCAAGCTCACATGGCGCCGGCCGAAACAAACATGGCTGCTCAATTTCTTACACACTGAACAACTTCTCTTCACGTGGAAAATTCTAAGACTCTCTAAACTCTCATTCATTACCAACTCTTTATTTTGGTTGTCTTAACAAGTTGTTAATACAAAAATTATTATTTTTTTATGGATAGACTTTCTTTCTTTTGGCATTGCGTTTTCCTTTACAAGAACAGTAGAAAACTTGAGGAAGTTTTATTCCGCTAAACATAAACGATACATGTATCGGGAGATTTCATAGATTTGTACTTAACCAAAGAGTTCTCCAAAAAGGGAGGTAATCATCAAATAAGGGAGGTTACTCTCGATTCCTTATTACACTTATTACATTATTTGTTTCATGACAATTCTTATTCCTTAATCTTTTGGCTATGAACAAAGTATAGTATCTTTTCCGGTAGTAGATTTTATCTGTTTTGTTCTCAGTCAGTAAAAGATAAATCCTTCTAGATCGAGGCAGTTTTTATTTTTGTCCAAATCCAGAGTTCCGCTTTTTGTTGAGGAGCTGGATTTTTCACACATTAAAAACCAACTTTGAGTCTAACTCTGCCCTCGTAGGGAGACAAGTAAATAAGGACTACAATGGATCCTTTCAGGGTGGAAGATGACACAGCTATGTAACATTTCTTTTAAATTAGAATTACATTTTGACATTTTGCATATTTTGCCTTTTCACGGTACTCGTTTACAGCATCGTGTAGACATGTGCATGTGCATGTACACATACATGTGCATGTGCATGTGCATGTGTATGTGTCGTGTCAATAGTATCACCAACTCTTTGTTTTGCTTCGGAATTTTTTCTCTCATCATAATGACCTGTGTGATGACTCCTAATGAGTAAATAATACATGTCATTCAAGTTACAAAGAAAGCCAACTGTCATCATCAGCAACGAGAACACAATGACAAGAGTACTCCAAAAGGGAAGTAATAATAAAACACGGGAGGTTACTCTCGATTACTTATTACAATTACCTAATGTTAACGATTCATTTGTTAGTTTGGTTTATCTGTTTTACGGCATATCAGCCCTTTTAGTGCTATTTTGATGTCGGAATAAATTATCTAATACAACCGACGCATTAATTGTCTCGGTTAGTCTGATTTCCAGCATATCACCCCATTTTAGGGCGTTATGTAACGTATTTTTTTCACTTTTTTAAGTACTCGTCTCAAATAAAGCAGTTTTTTTAAAATTTACTTAAGTGTCTCATTTGATTAAGTGAATTTGGGAATGTTTTTAAAATGATCAATATTTTGCTTTTGAAATTTATCCTGTTATTACTATTCCGAGTCTTCTTTGTATAAGCATCACACACACACACACACACACACACACACACACACACACACACACACACACACACACACACACACACACACACACACACACACACACACACACACATATATATATAGAAGGTTATGAAAATATATTTATGACAATTAAGGTACACAACAGAGGCTTCCGTATTTCACCCCCGCATGGAATCGCCAGACTAAAATGCATTTTAGCCTGACGATTCCCTGCGGGGATGAAACGCGGAAGCCTCTGTGTATCTTAATTGCCATAAATATATTTTCATAACCTACTACCTAGCTCTACTCACGTATCGAGCACTGTTGAAGTAAATACTGAAAATTGATACATAAAAAGTATATCTCCTTATAACATTTTATGTAGATATATGAAATAATATATATATATATATATATATATATATATATATATATATATATATATATATATATATATAATTGATTGTTTTATTTGTAATTATGCCACAAATAGTTTATTTTACATTTCTTACAACATTAGTTTTGTAAAGTGAAATTTAACTTTCAAATGTAATCTTTTTCTCAGTATCCGTTTCAATTTTTAATTTTGAAACAATACAGCTATAAAGTATTCTTTTATATTACGAAAATGATAACCAAAACACACCACAATTAGTAAATAAATTAATGATTGGTATTTAGAAATACACATAAAAACAGAATAGGACTTATCATACTGCAAAAAGATCTAAAAGTTATCAAGACACATAGAAAATGGCGAACACATCGTGTCAGGTTAGTAAATTTAGTTTCAGTGATAGAACGCAAATATTCGGGATTATAAAAACATGGTAAGAATGACTATCCCGTAAATACTCGGGATAATCAGGAAAGAGGGTTACGAAAATACTTATCGTAAATGATTCATTGTATACGCTTAATTAAACACAAGGTGTTATTTTAGTTATAGTTGAATGGAAAATTCTGGTTAATATATTTCCCAACGCAATTGGCGCATAAAATCTGATAGGACTTTGACTCATCCTATATTCCACGATAACATCCATTAGGTCAGTAACTATTTTTTTTGCTTTTGTTTATTCCAAACAAAGCATCTTGCCACTAGAACGTAAAGGGGTTCCCGTGATAGAAGCCAGATTTTTAGGGGCAACTTAGGTAGGGAATTGGGCGGCAAGATGTTTGTTCACATTACATTTAAATTTCTGTATGTTAATAAGGACCTCTACAGTGAAGAGGTGGGATTTTGCTACTAGTTGATTTAGTTGGGAATATTTACGTGGAGACGGTACTAGATTATGCTATAACTTGTTCCACTCGGGGATAGACGATCGATCACGCTGGAGGGTGTCGATTTGAAGGCGTTGGATACCTGTGTCTACCTCGGCTCTACAGAGGTGTCGTCTGGTCATGACACGACTGATGTCGAACTCTGCATCGGTGTCGCATTATATGCTTTTGTGCGGCTGCGGCGGTGTCTGTAGGATAGAAATCTCGTTGATCGCCAAAGAAGGTATCTACTAGGCGACGTTCCGGACTATTCTCTTCTACAGCTCTGAAATCTGACAAATGATGGTTGTCGATCTTTCGAAGTGTACGACAAAGATCTGTTCGTAGAATCCTGCACTGTCGTCGCATCGATCGGGTGTTGGTAACCAGCCTGCACCAACGGCTGGACCTGCGACCATTCTCTTCTGAGCTGTAGCAGCGACGGTATCGGTGGTTTTGGTTTGCTTCTCGTTGTCAAACTGGAGAATTGCCTGAGTCATTCCCCCCCCCCCCCCCCCGCCTCCATAACTCGATTGGCGCAAACGTATGGGCGGGAAGTTGGAAAAGTGGACACCTACCAACTCGAAGGACCTTATCAAAATATCTGACTCGCAAGTTGTTGGTCTTTGTTGGTGGAATAGGGATGGACTTACCATCCCAGCGGAGCTCGCGAAGGACGGTGGTAGGACAAAAGCCCACCGGACAAAAGGTCACCAAAATAATTCAAACACGGACAAAAGCTCACCAACGTGAAAATAAATTAATTTTTAAAAATGAAAAAAAAATTTTTTTAATATTTAATTTTATTCACAAAGTACCGGAAAAATGTTTCAAAATGAAATGAATAAAAAATTTGTCAAGAAAAATAAATTACAGAAAAAAAAAAATTAATTTTTAAAAAATTTAAAAAAATTTTTTATATTTCATTTTTTTTACAATTATTAATAACTCATTGATAATTGTAAAAAAAAATGAAATATAAAAAGATTTTAATTTTTTTTTTAAAATTAATTTATTTTTACGTTAGTGGGCTTTTGTCCGTGTTTGAATTGTTTTGGTGGCCTTTTGTCCGGTGGGCTTTTGTCCGCACACCCGAAGGACTACCTTGCGTGGGCTGCTATGGTCAGAGATGCTATGTGGGCAAAGGAGGAAGCCGGCTCAACCCATCGCACCCCAAAAAGTTAAGAAGAGATAGTTTACAAGAAAATTTGTTTGTTTTTAACTTTTATTTACGTTTAACAACCAGTTGATTTTCTTTAAGAACATACGCGCTATCTTTACATGACTTCTTCCTTGTATTATTATTATTCTAGATACGAAGCTCAACTAAGAATGAGTAAGATGATACCGATCGAGATAGTCTCTATTTAATTGCCTTCATATGAAGACAACGTTAGTCACAAGATCGGTTTATATATATTTTATATATACTAAAGTGTCATTTCTTATCAAGGCCTAAAGGATAAGGATTAATGAGGTTTTTAGTTGGCGATTTTATTTATCTTCCTCCCACAAGGTAAGATGTGACACAAGGTCGGAAAATGGGATTTGAAAAACCAGCACCTGAGAAGGTGAGGACGCTGGCCTACAGAAATGCCTGGGCAGCCCCGTCGGCATTCCCCGGTAGGGGCGCCTCAGTCAGTAAGCAATCAACTTACTCCTCCCCAAAGAAGGGAGACAAAGCCTGGGAGGGTGGAGCTCCTAGAACTGCACAGGACAAACCCACAGACCGGCGGAATCAAGACCCGAAGGCCAAGACGACACCGGTCTATAGGGTGCAGTATCCATCGGAACAGATACTACACTTTGCTCTTAGCCAAAAGGCAAAAAAAGAGAGGTTTTTAGTTGGCGATGAACAACACTTTGAGAGAATTTGAAATTATGGATTAAACGGTCGGAATTTTATTATTAGGGACCTCGACAGGAATTTGCTAACATGGGACTTAAGAATGACCATGTTGTATTCAGCATAGAAAAAGTCTCGTGGTATCGTGGCTCTGACTCTTAAAGCAATGGATTTGCTCTGACTGTTATATGTGATGATGATGATGATGATGATGATAGTGGGGTTTAACAATTGCCTGGACAGCCCCGTCGGCATTCCCCGGTAGGGGCGCCTCAGGCAGTAAGCAATAAACTTACTTCTTCCCAAAGAGGGGAGGCGAAGCCTGGGAGGGTGGCCCTCCTAGAATTGCACAGGACAGACCCATAGACCGGCGTAAATCAAGCCCTGAAGGCCAAGACAATACCAGTCTATGTGGTGCAGTATCCATCGGAACAGATACTACACTTTGATCTTAGCCAAAATGCCAAAGCCAGTCTTGATTTACTCCTCTCCAGGAGTTGGGCACAAGGCCAGTTTGTATCTTACTCCCACAAGTAAGATGTGACCCAAGGTCGGGTCGGGAAAGTGGGGTTTAAAAATTGTCTGGGCAGCCCCGTCGGCATTCCCCGGTAGGGGCGCCTCAGGCAGTAAACAATAAACTTACTCCTCCCCAAAGAGGGGAGGCAAAGCCTGGGAGGGTGGACCTCCTAGACTGTACAGGACAGACCCATAGACCGGCGTAGATCAAGCCCCGAAGGCCAAGACAATACCAGTCTATGTGGTGCAGTATCTATCGGAACAGATACTACACTTTGATCTTAGCCAAAAGGCCAAAGCCAGTCTTGACCATTTTCCTGTGACCTTAGCAATGGATTTGATGTAATTCTTCCATGTAAGGTTTAAGTGAAGGTCAGTCTGAGGAGATTATCAAACTAGCGTGGTTCCTCATATATAAGGCCATTCATTTCAATTTGAGAAAAGCGAGTATCCGATCGTTGCTGATGAAAGGAGAGAAGCTTCGTTTTAGACTTATTAAAAGAAAGAAGTCACTGTGTCCTTATTACACCACATGTTTCAGCTCGGAAGAAAGAGAATAACAAATATCTTAATTATCAATGCTTTTCGAAGTACCGCCATAGATGGTTGGGGAACGACGGCATTGATATGTGCTTCTAAATTCTGCCCGTCAGCAACTACTGTTATAGATCTATCAGAGAGAAAAGTGTTGATGGTATAAGCGACATTTGCAGATATATCCATAGCTACCAAGCCTGTGAAGCAAACCGTTGTGCCAAACACTATCGAACGCCTTTGATATATGAACAGCTATCGCCCTGGAAACGAAACACCCGTCGATAGATCAACTGTTCTATTACAGTTAGCATATCAGCTGTTGATCTTGCAGGATGAAATCCATATTGGTTGTCACTAAATAGATTGTTTTTTTTCTGAAGTAGTTGACAACTTCTTGATTTATCACAGATTCAAATAACTTACTCATGATACACAGGAGACTGATTGGTTTGACACAGAAAACCGATCTGCAGTATTTTTAAATACTGGGCAGACTGACACAGTTTTGCAAGGTGATGGGAAGCATTTCTCATTCAAGCAACGATTGAACAGTTTTGTAAGGATAGGAGCTAGTTCCAGTTACAGCTTCTTTAGCACTGTGGCTGCGATGTTGCCAGGGGCAGTTGCCTTGCTGACATTCAGGTTCTTGACTAGTTTGGCAACGTCCTTAACTAATATATGGATGTCTCTTAGAGTATTTACGGTCATAGGGTGAAATTCTGGGGATAGGTGGCCCCGATTGCAAAAGGGTGGACTTTTATGCTAAGTTTGCAAAAACTTTGGCTTTATCAGATGCTAAGAATATCACCTCTGGTCCATGGAATAGATGTCTTACATCTATTCAGAACAATGTTTGTTACTTACCAAAACTTATGGAAACTAAGGCTCTGCTTAGCCACTCTAGATTAAACGGATTGGACACAGGACTCTTTCGCATTTTCTATGATCATTTTGCAGTAGTTGTGGGTAGTCCTAAAGGCAGCTTTGGTTTCAGAGCATCTATTTCATTGAAAGCAATTTAAAATAGTGATTTCTGTGAGCAATGGTGGCGGCACATTCAGGCGTGTACCATGGCTGGCTGTTTTGTCTCTGTTGAAATGTTTTGATGGGTATATAGATGCTGAAAATATCTTTTCTGCTCCATTGATGATGGTTAGAGTGTGTGTGTGTGTGTGGGGGGGTGTCTTACATCTGTTCAGAACCCTTTCTTGGGGATATCCAGCTACCACCAAAAGGACACTCTGGATGGGACAACAACAAAAAAAATGACTCGGTCGAGAAGTATTTCTCCTCTTTTTGCGGACAGGATAGCAAACACAACAGAAATGTATTTCCAATTTCTAATCACAAATAAAGGAACAACGTCGTCAAATGTATGGAGTGTGTGTGTATGTGTGTGTAGGGATCTGTGGACACCCTCTGTCCATCCGGCTCTTTACTAGACGTTCAAGCGTTATTACTTTCATTCTTTCGTCATCATTTTTACTTCAGCAGTCACCACAATACCGCATTTACTTTATGTTCTGCCTTACTTAAATATCCCAAATAGTTTCAAATCAAATTTATTTACAAAAATATTCACAATTTGATGAAAAATACAGATATTACACTTTGATCTTAGCAAAACTGTCAGGAAGTCCCTATTTGCTCGTCTCCTCACGAGGGCAGAGTCAGACACATGTTCGGTTTTAATGTGGGAAAAACTCCCCCCCCCCCAAAAGGGGTACTCTGGATTGTGACAAAAAATATGTCTCAGTCTAAAAGGATTTCTTCTTCACTGACTGAGGAGAGAACAGATACTACACTTTGAATTATTTATTTGCAAAAATAAATAAAAATATATACATTTACAACAAATTAGGCACAAGGTCATCAAAAGTGTGGGGAAAATGGGTGTCGTTGGTGATCCTTGGTAGGAAATAATAAAAAAATGTCTATTATACTCTTAACTAGAATCATCTTAGTCACCACAATACCACATTTACACAAGGGGCCGTCCTACTACACTTTGTATTTTGTTACAGAAAGTGATTTTTTATTTATTTTAATAAACAGTGTTGATTCATAGAGTCTTCAATCAGGACATAACGGTCCTTTGTATGTGTCGTGTGTAATTTCTCTTATTGGAAATACACGACAATGTAATAATATTCTGTCTGTGTCATCAAATGGAAAAATACAACGGGGCAAAATGCATCTGGACAAAATGAATCTGGACAAAATGAATCTGGACAAAATACTGTTGGACAGAAAAAAAAGATGATGGGTCAGGGACATCCATCTTTGTTGTAGCGTGATTCAGTATTTTTTTCCTTTTCTTTCGTTCTTTTCTTTTTCTTTATTTTATTCTTTCTTTCTTTTTTTCTTTTCCTTTCTTTTTTCTCTTCCCTCGTCTTTTGGTTTCTTTTTTCTTCTCTGTTTCTTTTCTTCTTCCTTTTTCGTTTTATCATCTTTTTCTCTTCTTTCTTTCTTTGTTTTAAATTGTCTTATTAGAGAAAGAAGACCCGACGTTGCTTTTTTTTCCCAATCACAAATCACCTTACACTTTTAATCCTTATTCTCGCCCCCCATCAGTAACATTGAACTTCCCCGTATTTCTTCCGTTCAATACCCCCCCCCCAAATGACTCGTCCCAAATAACCAACGCCCTCGCCCAACTTCATCTGGCCATTATTCTTCACGTGAATCTGCCTGCATGACGACGAAAAAAACAACAACACACTTGGTCAATTTAGTACATCTCAACTAAATATCGGACAAGGACGATGACGTCGTTGACAACACTTCTCGTAGGCCTCCTGGTCAGTCTCGAGGGACAATGAATAACCATTGTAAGAGTGCCTACGTGGGGAGTCTGTTGTGACACAAAGGTTGCTCAATCTCTAACCCTTCACCGGTATTGCTTGAGTCTAGTAACAAGGAGACGTCCAAGATGACAAAAAACAATGCTGAGATAAGCAGAGAACTCGCTCACATTCAGCATCTGGTAACCTCAAATTGTTACCCATTTAGCACTGACCAGGCTCAACGTCGCTTTACTTCCATAATCTAACGGGAACCGGTGTGTCAATATAATTATGACGTATACACTTATATGTATATATAAATGCACGTGTTTATTCGTCTGTCCACATGACTTTCTGGGGCATCTAAAAGGTTGAGGTATTAAAATAAAATAATACTAATGGTTCACCACTTACCAAGGCAAAAAGCCCCTCGAGGATAAGAAATAATGGGATTGTCGCTTGAATAATGAACAATACTATGAGAGGATTTGAAACGATGCGCGGAAAGAGCACGATTTGCTTTATTTAAGTGGAGGGCAAATATTTGTTGATGTTAGATTTTAAGACGACCTTGTTGTAGTTAGCAGGGAAGCAGTCGCGTGGTTTGTGTTCCGTAGATGGGAGTCCTTGTAAAGCGACCTTAGCAACAGATTTGAGGTGAGTCTTCCTTTCCAGATCTGGACTTAAAGTCGGCTCGCTCCACCACACGCGATTTTTAGCTGGCCTCTTCATTTTAATATTTAATTTAGAACTGTAGTTTAAAAGACACACTTTAAAAGACGAACACCATCTAAAATATTAAAAAAAAACCCCAGAAAACAACAAAACAAACAGTTGTTTACAAATAATACTAACACTTCAGGTTAACTGCTGCTGTTATTTGCTTTGCGAACAGATAGAGATAGTAACATAAACAAAAAATACACACACATATTTACGTAGAAAATTTACCCTATTTATAGAAAAACATATATTATAATTACTTACTTTACTTTATTTCATAATCCGTAGAAGATCTTCGCACATTTTCTGGAAACACAGTCCTTCTATATTCTTTGGCGCTTTGCTAATCTTTCCACCGTTAGCAAAGGAAACTCTACATCATTGCAGATCTGGTCAGTCCAGACGTTTGGAGGCTTACCAAAACGTCTTTTACCAGGAAATTATTCTTGTATTCTCAATACCCATTGCTTTTGGTACCTCTTCTGACGATGTGGACAAACCACATTGCAAAACAAATCCAAACTCTCATCTTTTCTGGCCATTTTAGTTCCCAACTTATCATTTTTTATAATTAAACTAGCAGGAAGATCTGGCGTTGCCCAGGATTTAATGAGCAACCCTATATCATTTTGCGTCCAACTAATAACACCATATAATCAGACCATGTTATTGTATCAGTTTTGATAAAAATAAAACATACGTATCATAGAATTCTGGGTAAGGTACAACCAGAATATATGTACTTATGAGGCTCTACCTTCGTTTTTAAGCCATAAATACACCATGATATTACTTGATCAAATAAAATATACTTATGTGTAATGTGGTTTCAGAATGGTTGCGTGCTCTATCTCCAAAACCTAGAGAGAGTGTGTGATTAAACAAACAAGCAAACAAACAAACAGGAATTACAACTTTTTTCTATTTTTTCTATTATTTTTCTATTTTTTTCTATTTTTTTCTATTTTTTTCTATTTTTTTCCCTATTTTTTTTCTATTTTTTTTCTTCTATTTTTTTCCTATTTTTTTTCTATTTTTTTTTCTATTTTTTTTCTATTTTTTTTTCTATTTTTTTCTATTTTTTTTCTATTTTTTTTCTAATTTTTATTTTTGATTTCTTATCCTTTTATTTTTTTCCTTTATTTATTTTATTATTTTTATTTTAAAATTTTTTTAATATTTTATATTATATTTTATTTTATTTTTGTTTTTATTTTCATTTTCATTTTATTTTTATAATTTTTTAATGTTTATATATTATTATTATCATCATCATTTTATCTTTCTATATTTATTTTATATTTGTAACTTATTCCTTTTTATAATATTTGTTTCTGTGGCTCCTCCTGTCAATATATGTTCCTCTACGACGAGCTTGTTATTTTTTCCTTGAATTTCTGTAAGACGTGGTGCTAAAAGCGCTGATGAAGTGACTTTTTGGAGTAGCTTTGTTAATTTTAAATATTTAAAAGTAAAATAAAGTATTTCCAGAATGTTTTGGAAACGACCGTACGCCATACTAGACTTGATGTTCTAATTCTTGGAACAATTGTAATGTTCTAATTCATTAAATCCTTATATATATATATATATATATATATATATATATATATATATATATATATATATATATATATATATATATATATATATGTAGCTCCTAGAAAAATCCGTCTAGAAGAGCACTGTAAGTGTAGTATTAACACAGCATGACGACGTTAGCTATAAATGTATCGTTCCTTTCATTAAGTAGAACGCTCTTATGACGTCAAGCCGCCACATAAAGTGTTAAAATTATCACCGTTTATTTGCTGTTCAACAATGGCCGAGTGGTTAAGGCGTCGGGATTTGAGTTACAAAATACTCGTAATCCGGGTTTCGAATCGCATGACCGGTAGTGAAGTTATATCTCTATGCTTATGAGTCCCGATTATAAAAGGACAAAACGTATATGTACATAGATAATAAACAATAACAAATATTATATATATATATATATATATATATATATAATAGAATTAACGATATGTGAAGTATCGTAAAGTGATCTATCGTGATAAAGTAAAGCTCAATACGTTGAGTAGAGCAATCAATTTTAAAGAAGGAAAGATGAAGATAAAAAATTGCACAAAATTACATAAAATTACATAAAATTCATACAAATTTTATTACATCGAAAGTTCAGATGCAAGGAGTTACACTAATCCTTAAACCATGTTTTTTCAAAGATAAAACTCTTCTCTTTTTAACAGACAATCTTCGCCTCGGATCCGCTGAATTGGATATTTAAAATATTAGTCCAGGATTTTTACTTGTAATTCTACGGAACTACGCACAAAACGGAGACACGAATCCCTACGGACCAAGTGAAATACTTTCGAACCCTCTGCCTTTTATTTGAAACCCTGTAAAAACTTTTTAAAATACTTTTTCCAAATCTACAAACTTTTCTCCAAATCTACAAACTTTTGCTATTTTGCTATCTGCACCATAGCGCCCCCTTTTGTCTTCGGCAATGGCTACTTAATACTGCTACCATTCTCCCTCTCGGCCATTTATTTCTTTATCCACAACCTTTTCTGTTATTTCTTCTTCAATTTTCAAAGTGAAATGGAACAGGTAATATTTATTTATTATAAATACCACATTACCGAATTTTATCCTCTGACGAGAAGAGTTTTATCTTTGAAAAACCATGGTTTAAAGGGTTAGTGTAACTCCTTGCATCTGAACTTTTGATGTAATAAATTTTGTATCAATTTTATCTAATTTTATGTAATTTTGTGCAATTTTGTATCTTCATCTTCCCTTCTTTATATATATATATATATATATATATATATATATATATATATATATATATATATATATATATATATATATATATATATACTACTCATTTATATTGTATAAAGTAATATTTGTCATAATTTTTCCATTTGAGGTGCGACCTCCTACTTGTAATATTGCATAGACTTCTTTCTAGTTTTAACTATATGTGCATCCCGAATTAAAGTTACCGACTGGTAAAGTTTGATTTGAGGCTTACTAGTGTCTACTCCCCTCATCGTTTCTATTTGCAGTATAAAAGGGGACGTCGATCTGTATTCCATTCATGCTGTCTGTATGCTTTTGCCTTTAACTCCGTGTTAACACCCTGTGCTGACGATCAATCTAACACCAATAAAACATCTGGTCTCTGAAACGATCGTACAAAACAGTTGGTATGTAAAATTTTTGGAACGCCATTTGAGCATGTGATTGTAGTTACATCGATCTATGTTATACATACTAGCAGAGCTACCCGGTGTTGGCTAGGTTAGAGTGTGAGATAGCATCATATGCAACATCATGGTAGGGAGAGTTTACGTTAAAAGCAGCCTTGATGCTGTCAGCGAAATATCTTACTCACCGAGCTATTCAGATATATGCTAATACTCTTAAACCAACGCTAATGAATAGATTAATTTCATTGTGTAACATGTTTGAAAATTGCCATTAACTTATTTAAGGGAAGCTAGAGACGCAAAATACTTCCATTATGTTCACATGTAAATTGTGCATGTGAATACAATTATATTGAAAGTATGTCTTCCTTATATATATATATATATATATATATATATATATATATATATATATATATATATATATATATATATATATATAAAATGAAGAAGAATGGAAAGGAATTAGAGAAAGCAAAAGCCAAATCAAAATTCAATTCAAAAGTTCAAAGCAAGGTATATTCCGCAAAAAGGCAATTTATTCAAGTTAAATTTTCCTTAAGCCAGGCTTTTCAAAGATCAAAATCTTATCATCAGAGGAAGTCGCTGGGATAGATAAGTTGGCAATGGCCAAGATTTAAAATTTGAAAAAATGAAATAAAAGTTGTAGGGAAAGAAACGCAGGGCAAAACTGTGCCCGGGTGCAAGCAAATGTCCGATTGCTAAAAAGTCCGGTGTCGAAAAGTCCAGCGGAGAGAATAAGATGTAGATAGGTAGGTCGTTTATATATATATATATATATATATATATATATATATATAGTTCAAATTTTTATTTACAGCACAAGTATTTTCGAAAAGCAATTGAGTCTAATCTTCAAGATTTATACGTGTTTCAGAGAACAAAGTTTAGTTATGATTGAATAAAATGAAAAACAAACAAAAAAACAAAACAGGAAAAAATGCAACGTCATTGTTTCAACTATTATTTTCTGATATATTTTTCAGACCGAACCAATTCTACTCATCTGAATTTAATAAAAATAAAGGACTTGCCATCCTTTCTTTCATCATCCAGTAGAATTGTGAAGTGTATCAATACAAAAGTCCATGGGTTTCTGGTGTACATAGAAAGCATCCATTTCGAAGCTCGAGGCCGTTAAAGATGGCGTCAAACTGATTATTTTTTTTCAAGAAGCTAATTCAATAAATTATTAAAAGAATGGAGAAAATAATAGGAAAATGGTAGATAACTCTTCGAGTTCCTTAATTTTTTTTTCCATTAATGTCAATTTAATTTTTATTTATTTAAATAAATACTATCTGGAGTACATTCTAAAAAATTATTAAGCATAATTAAACTATTTATTTGTGATAAACAATTTATTTTAATAATCAATATTTTATTACCGAGGTAATTGACAATGAACCTATCCTTGGTATTTCTTATTTGATTTTGGTGGAATTCGTAACTATTTAGGATACGATTATTGATTTGTATTTTTGCTGAATACCTACGGAAATTTTGTCCTGAGGATAATCGAGTATTAAAAAAATGTTTCATTCTATGACTACAAATAAACATTGCCTTGAAACAGCTGTAAAAAACTATAATACCTTTCTGTGTGCTCTTTATTTGGTACATGATTTGAAAAAATTATTTAAATCGTCATATATATATGGTTCAGAAAATGTTTGTTGAACCCCCTCGATAGTCTTCTGTCTGTTGCCCGCTTCCCCTAGGCAGAAATAGAACCTTATTTCCCCGTAATCTAGTGATAATACTCGGTGTTCGTAGAAATAGAGCGATAGCTTGTGGAGTCTAAGCACACCCTGTGAACTGGGTTAACGTCCTACGGCCGTCTGAAATTGTCACTACATACACTGAGTAGAGCAATACGCTTGAAACGCTGGCGTCTGTAGGTTATAATAATCATATATATATATATATATATATATATATATATATATATATATATATATATATATATAATAATGGTAATAATCCAGGTGAAAAATATCCACAGGGTGGTAATCCAGAGAATTTTAACCGGGTTTATAAAAAGTGCTCAATATCAAAATAGAGCTTTATATATGATAATTTTATTTACACAGACATGTACAAAATCTGCGACACTGGCATGTCGATGTTATCGATCAACAGTTACTATAAACTGAGATCTCATCATGCAGAGTTAGAATCCGATCTTAACCTCAGATCATATTTGTTCTCTCCAAATATGATCTGAGGTTAAGATCGGATTCTAACTCTGCCTGATGAGATCTCAGTTTATAGTAACTGTTGATCGATAACATCGACATGCCAGTGTCGCAGATTTTGTACATGAATGTGTAAATAAAATTATCATATATATATATATATATATATATATATATATATATATATATATATATATATATATTAAAATTCTCTTCTTCTTTCCAGCATTTTTTGTTCATGTGATGATTAGACGAAGAATCGAATACGTTCGTGATACATATGGAACATATATATTTTAGAAAAAACTGAAAAAAAAGGCATAATCAAACAGAAGAATTTTATTACGTTTAACAATAAATAAATGAAAGAATCCTGCCTAAATATACACACACAAATATATATATATATATATATATACATATATATATATATAATAATGGTGATAATCCAGGTGAAAAATATCCACAGGGTGGTAATCCAGAGAATTTTAACCGGGTCTCTCCAAATATGATCTGAGGTTAAGATCGGATTCTAACTCTGCCTGATGAGATCTCAGTTTATAGTAACTGTTGATCGATAACATCGACATGCCAGTGTCGCAGATTTTGTACATGTCTGTGTAAATAAAATTATCATATATATATATATATATATATATATATATATATTGGAACTGCACTAATACTGCACTACCCTCTTTTCTATATATATATATATATATATATATATATATGTGTGTGTGTGTGTGTGTAGAAATGTAAGGTAGAGACATTTGAATGAGCTTCTTGTCTCTTATCGGAAAAAGTAATTACGATAATTACAGTAGCTGCTAAATATCAATGAGTAATATATATATATATATATATATATATATATATATATATATATATATATATATATATATATATATATATATATATAGTTTTCTTTACATCTTCCCCCTTCTCTGTTTGCCTGTGCCTGTCTGCTAAGGTTATGAATGCACTTCACATCGATCCAGACACACCTGGGCTTATCAACCCTCGACCTCTCCGCCAAGGCGACACCGTGACTCCGCGCACCGACTCAACAAGATCTGACACGACACACCAATTGGACGTATGACAAACAATAGCTAACAAACACCGGCTAGCACCAGAGAGACAGGTAACCGCTCAACCTTGTCCTTTAAATACATAATTTGCGGTCGAAAATACCTTTTTCGTCTTTTCACTTCATTTCTTTTGTTTTTGTTTGCGTGTTTTTTTTTTAACGGTTATTGTTTAATTTTGTTTTCATCTATAATTCGCTCGACGCCCTATTAAAACCAACACAAAAATAATCCCGAGCGTTCACTTCCTTCCGTCCTAACTACTTATCTACCTCCATGTCCGTATCTACCCTTTTCTTTCTACGGGCGACAGAATACCTATACCACTTCTAAATACGTTAATTTCGTGTTATCTTACGACCTTTGACCCTTTGATGATTCAATTGGGATTTTGAGAAACGAAAGTGTGGCAATTATGCTATTGGTTGCACACGGTTAATAAACAAAGGAGCCTTGTATTGATTTACTCCCCTCCAGGAGTTAGGCACAAGGCCAGTTTTTATCTTACTCCCACAAGTAAGATGTGAC
Source organism: Sepiola atlantica (assembly GCA_963556195.1). Taxonomy (NCBI): domain Eukaryota; kingdom Metazoa; phylum Mollusca; class Cephalopoda; order Sepiida; family Sepiolidae; genus Sepiola; species Sepiola atlantica. Next base: position 201,247,381 of record OY744518.1, read on the forward strand.
CCAAGGTCGGGTCGGGAAAGTGGGGTTTGAAAAGCCAGCGCCTGAGAGGTGAGCACTCTGCCCATTTAAAAAATTGCTTGGGCAGCCCCGTCGGCATTCCCCGGTAGGGGCGCATCAGACAGTAAGCAATAAACTTACGCCTCCCTAAAAACGGGAGGCAAAGCCTGGGAGGGTGAACCTCCTAGAACTGCACAGGACAGACCCATAGACCGGCGTAAATCAAGAGCCGAAGGCCAAGACAATACCAGTCTATGGGGTGCAGTATCCATCGGAACAGATACTACACTTTGATCTTAGCCAAAAGTCCAAGAACAATTTATTTATCTACCTCCCACAAGGTAAGATGTGACACAAGGTCGGGAAAGTGGGATTAGATAAGCCAGCGCTCGAGAGGTGAGCACTCTGGCCATTTAAAAATTGCCTGGGCAGCCCCGTCGGCATTCCCCGGTAGAGGCGCCTCAGACAGTAAGCAATAAACTTACTCCTCCCCAAAGAGGGGAGGCAAAGCCTGGGAGGGTGTACCTTCTAGAACTGCACAGGACCGGCAACCCCCAATAGACTGGCGTAAATCCAGACCCAAAGGCCCGGACGATACCGGTTTATTAGGCGGGGTCAAGAACAAAGGAGCCTTGTAGACATGATCGATTTTGTCGCTTCATCGGCATGTCAACCCTTTTGGATGTATTTAATGCCGAACAACAAACGGTTCATTGATTGAATCGATTCTTTTAGTCGACGTGAGATCTTGAAAATGTGTCGACTCGAAAGACGTCTCGATTTCACCACCATTTTTTTTTCTTCTCCATTCTATTTTTTTATATTTTAACCGCTTTACTAAAGTAAGGAAGGAATAATTTATTTCTCGCTTTAGTATTATAGGCCTCTCCGTCTTTTGTAATTATGGCTACCTCGCCATTATTATTAAAATCAATATATATATATATATATATATATATATATATATATATATATATATATATATATATGCGTGTGTGTGTGTGCGTGTTCGCGCACGCGCGCACGTGTGTGTGTTGCTAACCTGTAAGGGGTCCGGAAAGAAGACATAAACTCGGGATTAAGTGAAACAAAGTATATTGAAGAAAGTGTAAATACAGCATATAAAGGGAGTGGTTGAACGTCTGTCTGACTGCCAATAATAGAGTAATTCTAACACTGAGAGACATGTGCTCCCAGTATTAATAGTGAAACGGAAGAGTTCATGTAGTCCGAAAAAGTTGGTACCATTACAATATATATATATATATATATATATATATATATATATATATATATATATATATATATATATGTATAAGAGGTTTATGTAGTTTGCTTGAAGCATTGTGATATTTAGAAGGCAATACAATGCAGAGGTGTGACGGATAGACACAAGTTGGAGCAAATAAGACATATAATGGTGGAACAAATGAATTAGTTTCAACCTTAATACAATGTGTACATACACATACATATATATTTATTATTTATTTATTTATTTATTTTTTTTGTTTTTTTCCCCTTTCAAAACACATATATATCTGTCTATCTACACAATGTTACAATGTTATGTAATACCTGTATCAAGATGGTCTGGTGGAAATTCCGTATGATATAATATTTTTTTTTTAATTTTCGGGAACTCTTTACTTCTTCAGAACCGTGTTCAACTCAAGTTCAAGCGTGCATATGAAGGTGGCTGTAAGATTTAGTCTCGCAGAAAATACCGGTTAAATTTTAAATACCAAACCATATTCAAAAATAATATAAACTTTTTTTATTTTTTTATTTATTATTAATTTATTTTATTATTTTATTTTTTTTATTAATATTTTATTTATCTACTTTTTATCTAATTTATTTCTTCATCTATTTACTTTATTAAACTTTTTTTGTTTGTTTGTTTTTACTTTTTAGAATCTTTCCTATTTTTTTTGTCGTTAAATTTTAAATTCTAATCTAAATCTTTTTTTTTAACCAAGTCTATTCGTTTAAATTAATATGTCGGTTAATACTGTCATTAAACATTGCATTCTCTGTTCGTTTTAAATTATTGTGTATATTAATATTTAGTTTATTTATTTATTTATTTCATTCTATTTTTAAATATGTATATTTCATTAATTAATTCAATATTATCTTTCGTGTAACGCTAAGACAACAATAAAAGTGAGGTAATTCAGTTCATTTGTTGTTTACGTCGCTTATAAATTAGTTACTTCTAATTGTTAGGCTAAAATATTGTTATAATGAATGCTCATTCCTTTTTTTTCTCATTTTTTCCCTTCTTTTTTTTTTTAAATTATTTATATATATATATATATATATATATATATATATATATAAAGATACATGAAAGAAGAGGGATAAACATGTACGAATGACAAATCTATTGCAACTTCGATTGTTCAATGCAAGGTGTACTCGATAAAAGCATGTTTATTATTCTTTCCTTAAGCCAAGGCTTTTCAAAGATTAAAATCTTATCATCAGAGGAATTACATAGATGGATAAGTTGGCAGTGGAAAAGCCAAAATTAAAAATTTGAAAAACATATTAAGTAATGGAGAGTGAGAAAATAAAAAATAAAAAAATAAAACACCATGGTTATTGGAATATATATATATATATATATATATATATATATATATATATATATATATATATATATATATATATATTCATCTGAACACGTACACACATATGCATACACATATACACACTAATATCCATACACATACTCTTTAATACATATCTGTCTGTACAAATGCTGAAACGGGCATATAATTAAAATAGAAAACCAATGTCTAGTTAAGTAAACACATATAAATACTAGACCTGATATGCCGACATTTGCATATACGCATATATTCAAGAATATACATATATACAACTATATACGCCCACACACACGCATATATCTACACGCATATATCTACACACATAATCACATACATGTCCAACCTGCTACATACAAATATATACACGACTGAATCTAAGGCATCTATAAGGGTATTTAAACACAAACCAATCAAAGCTAATACTGTGCATGTAATCATATGTACATAAACAAATACAGGTACAACTACTTGCATGCATAAAACTATACGTACTTATTCAAACAAATATACACACACATAATCACACACACGCATATATATATATATATATATATATATATATATATATATATATATATATATATATATATATATATATAAAAGGAGGTTGTATTTTGCTTGAAGCATTGCTGGTAAATATAAGTGTAGGTTTGTAGTCCGAGGCTGGAGCAGTGTGATATAGAACCGGAAGGTGGAAAGGTGAACAAAAACAAACGAGAAGAGAAAACAAGAATGAAATCTCAAATCAATTTATTAATATTTCACGTAAAACATATATATGTGTGTATATATATATATATATATATATATATATATATATATATATATATATATATATATAAACCAACATATACATATCATATACAAGCCTTTAAATACGCACATGAAGACAAGCATATATATATAATATACAGACTAACATTTGTATTTCAAATGGGCATATAATAGTATGTCAATAAATACAAACGATTATATTTCGAATCGATAAAAGGCGAATTCTGCAGATTCATAGGGTTACGTAAAAGTTATTAAGCGTGTGCACTTTTTTGTGCTTACAATAAACAGACATTTCCGATTTTTTGTTAAGAAGTTTCCCTCTGTCACTAAATCCAATGATTTCTAATTTCTCATTAAGACAAATATAACAAGATGCGTTTAGAGATGTTCATGTTCTAGCTTTACTAATTTCTCTCTACTTAACTATTAGCGTTTTATTATTATCGGTTTGATACCAAAAATATTGAGAAAAAATTCTTTTACTTTTATAATTTCTATTATTGAAGGAAACATCTGTACTACATTTATAGAATCTATTATACGTTAGGTTTTCTTTAGTTGAAATCGTTGCAAAATATACTACATAGAATGACAAGCAACATATATACACACACACACACACACACACATATATATATATATATATATATATATATATATATATATATATATATATATATATATATGTGTGTTTATCGATTTAAAAATACATACACATCAGATTTCAGACACAAATGTCCATTCATTTAAGAATTCTTTACATGTGTTTTAAAACAGCGATTTTCAAAGTTCTATAAGAGCAAAACGGTTTTTTAATCTCTTGAGTAAAGGAAGCTTATCATCAGAAGATGTTAGAAAATTCAGCATAAGGAAGGAAATTGTTAAATAAAAGACCAGGAAAGTAGCCAACACGGTTGTTTAAAGCCAGGCACATAATCAAATATGGTGTCTCTCTGAAGTAGTTTATGCTTTACTTGAAAGTGTGATAACCCATTGACTGAAAATAATCAGATTATAAATTTACCGGTGAAGGGAAGTAACTCTTCTTCTGCTAGTGATTTAGTTTACTCGAATTTGAGAATTTAATTTTGTTTTTCAAGATATTTAAGTATGAAACTTGTTCAGATGAGCTAAAGAAATAATACTTTTGAATGTTTTATATTTTATATTTTTAAGAGGGTACTTTTTCAAAAGAAAATTTATTTTCAGGACGTTGTTTTTTTATAAGACATAATTTACTTTGTTCTATTGAAGCTAAGGATTCCTCACTGCAATTTCAAGTGGTATATAAGATTAACTATTTAAAAGACTATGTACAACAGGGAGCTTATTTGTTTGGTTTAAAATTTACTAGAATATTTCTTACCATTAGTAATTATATCGAAATAGATTGAAAATTAACTGAAAGACCAAATATATGCTCCCTCCGGTTTCATATTTTTGCTAGTCTGAACATAGAACGAACACATACTACACTGCCCCCCCACCTCCCCCCCCAAAAAAGAGGAGGTAATTCATCAGAGAATTGTATGATAATGAACGAACTTATATGACACTGTCCCCAATGGAGGAGGTACTTTCTGGGATGGCGGTATCATCACAAACGAACAGATACTACACTACCCCTCCAAAGTAGGAGGTAATGTCGGGGATGGTGATCTCATGAGAACAGAACAGATACTACACTGACCCCCTCCCCAATAAAAAAAGATCGAAGAAGGCAATCCCTGGGAAAATAGTATCATTACAAAAACATGAGGTAATGCCTGGGAGGATGGCATCATGACGAACGAATATATACTATACTACCCGTTAATAGGCAAAGGTAATGCCTTAGTAGATAGTCACAAGACAATCGAACAGATACTACCCTTTCAAAAGCAAACAAGTAGGAGATAATTCCTGGGAAGGTTAGTATCATAAAAAACAAAACAGATATTACACTACCTCTCTTTTGAATTAAGCATTTAAACATAATAATAGTATACTTTCGTATCAGATACCAAATCTCCTTTATTAATAGAAGTAATAGTATAGTCTCGATTTCAGACAGACAGACAGATAGACGGACAGACACCAAATCTCAAGAATTAATAGGAGTAATAGTATAGTCCAGATTTCAGACAGACATCAAATCTCCATTATTAATAGAAGTAATAGTATAGTCTCGATTTCAGACAGACAGACAGATAGACGGACAGACACCAAATCTCAAGTATTAATAGGAGTAATAGTATAGTCCGGATTTCAGACAGACATCAAATCTCCTTTATTAATTAAAGTAATAGTATAGTCTCGATTTCAGACAGACAGACAGATAGACGGACATACACCAAATCTCAAGTATTAATAGAAGTAATAGTATAGTCCAGATTTCAGACAGACATCAAATCTCCATTATTAATAGAAGTAATAGTATAGTCTCGATTTCAGACAGACAGTCAGACACCAAATCTCCATTATTAATAGAAGTAATAGTATAGTCTCGATTTCAGACAGACAGACAGATAGACGGACAGACACCAAATCTCAAGAATTAATAGGAGTAATAGTATAGTCCAGATTTCAGACAGACATTAAATCTCCATTATTAATAGAAGTAATAGTATAGTTTCGATTTCAGACAGACATCAGACACCAAATCTCCATTATTAATAGAAGTAATAGTATAGTTTCGATTTTAGACAGACAGACACCAAATCTTCATTATTAATAGAAGTAATAGTATAGTTTCGATTTCAGACAGACAGACAGACAGACACCAAATCTCAATTATTAATAGAAGTAATAGTATAGTTTCGATTTCAGACAGACAAACACCAAATCTCAATTATTAATAGAAGTAATAGTATAGTTTCGAATTTAGACAGACAGACACCAAATCTCAATTATTAATAGGAGTTATAGTATAGTCTCGATTTCAGACGGACAGACACCAAATCTCAAGTATTAATAGGAATAATAATATAGTCCAGATTTCAGACAGACATCAAATATCCATTATTAATAGAAGTAATAGTATAGTCTCGATTTATGTAGTCTCGACTCTTACAATACAGACACACAATCTCCATTATTATTACTAGCAAAAATATGCTTCCCCTGGTCGCATATCTTTGCTAGTTGTTTTAAGTTTCATATTACATACATTACATTTTAAACTAAGTAAAAGGTAACCGCAGGGAAATTGTTTAGAAAACAAAATCTTTAAATTCTCTTCGATAAATGGAAGAAAGTTGTACATTTGAAGTTATTTTATTGTTTCAGAAGACGGCGTAACAAAATTTATATTTAGCGGACCTATAGATGGCCCATTCTCCAGTCTAAAAACTTGAATTTTATTGGACAAAAATAAATAAAAATAAATAAGATATTAAATCCGATCAACTATATTTTTTAATTTTATTTTCACTAAAAAATAATATCCAAGATGGAACCATTTAGCTTTCTTGAATGTAAGTCATGTAAGTTTGCACTTAAAGATAATTCTGCGAGCCTATTGTATACATTAGTTAACATTTTAAACTAAACGCATTTTCGTATTAAACTTTTATATAAATTTGAAATTTTTCTAATTCATTATTTTTTAAATTAAACAATTTGATTCAATAAAGTTGTGCTTTAAAACATAATTTCTAATAAGATGAAAAAAAACGTTTTAATAAAAAAAATCAAAGTAAATATATCATTTTTGAGCGGCTCGTACGATAAATCTCAGAAAATGTGTTGTTTACATGTTATTAATCAAATAACTCGCCCCTGTCCTGTGCTCATCTTTCTCTCTCTCTCTCTTTCTTTCTCTCTCTCTCTCTCTCTTTCTCTCTCTCTCTCTCTCTAATCTGACGTCATGTCAACACCTGTGGATTTCTTGAAATATAACTTTCTGTGCGTTCAAAATAGAACATTATACTTAATAATCAGAGGTCGGGTAACCAAATGTTAGAGTGGACGCCGGCTGTTCTATCATATTTCATTACAATCTAACTTAATTACGTAACTCAAATATATAGATAAAAAACAATGTCTTTAATTAATTCTATTTATAATTTTTATTAAGATTATTATCGAGGAACATATTTTAAATACATCTGGAAGTCTGAAAAACGAAAACAATCATGAATGTATATTTGCGAATATAACTTTATTAGAAGCTTTAAAACAAATTAATTCTGTAAATTTGAAGGGAAGTTTTTGAATGGGTATACATAGGAGTTGATAAGTAGATATAAAAACAGAACGATTAAAATGAATAATATAGTTTCAGTTTCAGACATACATACAGATAGACAGACAAACAGACAGACAGACAGACAGACAGATACATAGTTTCTATTATTAATAGATGAGTAATAGTATAGTCTAGACTTCAGAGAGACAGACACCAAATCTCAAGTATTAATAGGAGTAATAGTATAGTCTCGATTTAAGACAAACAGACACCAAATCTCCATTATTAATATGAGTAATAGTATAGTCTCGACTTCAGACAGACACAAAATCTCCATTATTAATAGAAGTAATGGTATAGTCCCGATTTAATACAAACAGATACCAAATCTCCATTATTAATAGGAGTAATAGTATAGTCTCGATTTAAGACAGACAGACAGATAGCCAGATAGACAGATAGGCGGACAGACACCAAATCTTCATTATTAATAGTTTCATCTTTAATTGAATTTATGGTTTAAATTTAAGGATGCTGGGTTAGGTATATTTATGATTATTCCAAGTCTTGAGTGGTGGTTGTAGTATTTGCTTTTATGTAGAGGTTTAATTAATTTACTCAAACCAACCAACCACGTTAAGTACTCATTTCGATCTAATTACTGACTGTAGGAAAATAGTAGATAACATTCCTGTTTGTATTTGTGAGATTTAAATTTAGCCCCGCACCCTTTTCAGACGCAGATTACCGGTTTTGCGCGTGGGAACACGAGACCGACTGGTTAAGAAGGTGAATAGTGGAGTTACTGTAGTTGACGAGTTTGCGGTTATTGTAAGTCGCAGTCGACCACCGACGGATCTTGAAATCAAAAACAAAAAATCGAATTATTCATAAATTATGTGAAAAAAAAATCATAGAACAAAAATCTTTTTTCTTTTTTAATTTCTTTGGATTCTTCCTTAAAAGCAAAAAAAAAAACAACAAAAAACAACAACAGAAAAAAACAAATTTGATCCTAAGGTGGGGTCGCCTTTGAAGTTTTCATTCTCTCGGTGGTCAACATGGCGTCCATGGGAAAAATTAAGGTCCTTCTTTCTAGTTCCGGACACCTGCACGACAGCTTACAAGAAAGAAAAGAAAGAATGAAAAACAACTTTCATTTATTCAGGGAGTATTTTTTCTTAAATAACAAGTGTCAAAATATGTGACAGTGCTGTTTCTTTCAATCTAATGAAAATCAGAGGGTAGGAAAGTAGTAGTAGTAGTAGTAGTAGTAGTAGTTGTAGGAATAATAATAATAATAATAATAATAATAATAATCCTACTAATACTACTACTATTACACGGAACTTGCCAGTGAACTGAAAGGGATATGCAACTATATCAATATAACACCACAAATAATCGTAGGAGCACTAGGAACAGTGCCGAACAATCTGGAAAAACAGACTAGGAGAAATTAAAATCAAAGGAAAGACTGAGACTATGCAACGGACGGCAATGATGAATACAGCTGAAATCTTCAGGAAAATCCTCGAATGCGGAAACCTACTCACATAAACTACGAACGCTAACTAAACACATTGATATAGAACACCACACATCAAAACGGTAAGAAATCTACTAAACTGCCCCCCCCCAATAAAACACAGGCACACAATGGAGGGGGAACCACGTGAACCCGAGGAAACTAAAACTGCAATAAATCTATTAAACTCCCCCCTCCCTAAAACACAATGTGATTGCGCCAACCTCATAATACACACATGATTGTGAAGGGTCAAGGAGGATGGAAAGACCTCCACTAGAAGGATGCGGAGAGTACTGGGATCTGGTGGAGGTTTATTTCCACCTAAATCCCCCCCCCCCAAAAAAAAACTAATGGTTGCTGCCAGCGAGTAATTAATGTAAGCGGCTGTTGCGATAATGCCAAATCATTTGCAATGTTCTCAAAAGAGGTGGAGAGTACTTGAAATCTCAGGAGATTTGTTGTCACTCAGACTCCAGGGAACATCACCGGTTATTACTAGTGAACAATCACCGATGATGAGCTCCTAGTGAGTTAATAATAATAATAATAATAATAATAATAATAATAATAATAATAATAATAATATTCTATTGCAATTTCTTTCCATTGTGATCTGTTATTGTATTTTCATTTGTTTTTATTTATATACATTTGAATGGAAAAAACTAGAAGAAATTTAAATTAAACAAAGTTAAGATTAAAAAAAGAAATTAAGTGTTTATTTGTAGTTGAACAAAAGCGATACTTAATACGGTACACAGCAGTTTGAAAAGACGAGATTGGTAAATACATGCTAAACTTGAAACTCGATCGTGTTATAATTTCTTTATTGAAAGGTCCCTTAAATCCTTATAGCAAAATGCAAACATCAGAAGGATATTTAGTTAAATATACAACAAAACATTCACGCTAAGTTCCTGTTTTAATTCGTCATGTAAATATGGGAGGGGAACCTATCATCGTGTTAGGAGATTTTAAAACTTATACTAAGTAGATACTTAATATATATGTATGTGTGTTTGTAACTATCCTGTCTATTTTATGTGTTATGTAATTTTTTCGTAACTGTCTCGTCTATTGTAATTGCCCCTTGATGTGTATGCGATACTGCACCTTGTCTTTCATGAAAATTAGAGATAAATACTATCCCTGTGACAGGATCACAAGTAAACTAATCATGGGGCTAGTATTGCCACATACACCAAAATATGACTAATGCTACATAATAATGATACAAGCAGTAGGCCCCAGAAGAAAGATCTGGGTGTCATGATCGGCATGGGAGAAATGAGTGTGAGAGTAAGATAATGTAGATATATCAGCAATAAAATTTAACGTTAAATCATTTTTTGTTTCGAGTTTTCATTTGGTATCACTCCTGCAGAAGATAAATACTAGAGGAATCCACTGGCCGAAGAAACCCAACAAGTGTAGATTTCAGTTTTATTTAACGAGTTGCAAGTGAATCCCATCAAGTGAGTCATAACGATAAGATGAAACGTCTCGCATAACAATTTGGAGAACGTAACACACTTTCATATGTGGTGTCCCTAGAGAAAGGGGACCACAGCATTACACATATGAGAGAACAATAATCTTAGTGTGTCTGTATCTTTATAAAGTTAGGTATGTTTATATGTTTATATATTTGTATGTACAGGATTCACTCCTAAACTAATAATCCGATCATTATGAATTTAGGAACACAGCTGCTACGCGTAAGGAGTTGTAATTTGGGATATATTTAGTTTGATTTAGTTTTATACAAAATGTGGTTAAAAAGGTAGTGGATCCCTTCGTGAAAATTAAGATAGCTCTGATTTCTGTGAAATTTTAACAATAGGTATTAGACATACAATTAATAAATATTAGACATCAATTAATAAATATTAGTCATCAATTAACAAATATTTCCCAAATTTTAGTTTCTTTTGAGTAATTTAAATGATTTTAGAGGGCGTAATATCACCACAACCTCAATTTGAAAATTCAAATATTTCAGATTTGCATTGAATTACTGGTCATCTCAGTACCGACTGATCAGTCCTTTGTGCTTTGGAGCTGTGATAAATCAAGAAGTTGTCAATCTCCTCAGCTAAAACAATCTACTTAGTGACTAGCAATATGGGATTTTTTCTGTAATCTTTGAATTTTGAAATGTGAGTTTGAGATAGAACAAGCAAGATCTTGATCACCAATGCTCTTCATTTTTCTTGCAAGATCAACTGCTGGCGTGCTGACTGTAATATTTCATAAAAAATCAGAGAATCTATCAATGGGAGCTTTGTTTCTATAGCAATAGTTGGCGATATAGAGTCCTTGACAGAGTGAGGCACAAAGGGTTGTCTCACAAACTTGCTAGCTATAGAATATCTGGCAATGTCGACTTAACCATAACAATATTTCTTTCTGATAGACATAGAAAATTAGTTGTTGAGTATCAAAAGCACATAGTATCAACACGGGTGTATCACAAGGATTTATTCTAGGCCGAACGTTTTTTCTGATATCCATTAATGATCTTCGAAATCATATTCTGGGATCCTTTGTAGACATCTATACAGGCGATACAACTGCCCATGGCAGCACTTCGAAGGGCATTGGTGATGCAGATCTTGCTGGTTTTCTCTCTTTTTCGACCTGGAGCATGTGGTGCAATGGGAAAGAAAGTAACTTATTATTTTTAACACTACTAAAACTAAGTTTCTCTCCTTTCACCACCAACGCTCAGATCATTGCTTTGCTCCAGATGAAATGGGTGGCTCTCTCTTTGAGGAAACCCTTTTGTTTCGATAAGCACCTAGGACTGTCTTTAACTCTGGTGAGCATTCTGGCCATTTAAAAATTGCCTGGGCAGCCCCGTCGGAATTCCCCGGTAGGGGCGCCTCAGGCAGTAAGCAATAAACTTACTCCTCCCGAAAGAGGGGAGGAAAAGCCTGGGATGGTGGACCTCCTAGAACTGCACAGGACAGACCCATTGACCGGCGTAAATCAAGCCCCGAAGGCCAAGACAATACCAGTCTATGGGGTGCAGTATCCATCGGAACAGATACTACACTTTGATCTTGGCCAAAAGAGATATAATGCTAATAAACCTCATATGTAGAACCCGGGGAAAAGGGTAACATATTTCCATTAAAACTTCTATCTATCTATCTATCTATCTATCTATCTATCTATCTATCTATCTATCTATCTATCTATCTATCTATCTATCTATCTATCTATCTTTCCCCCTCCTCTCCCTCTCCCCAACCTCCTCTTTCTCCTCTACCCAGCTGACTCCTTTCCAGCTGGACATACACACACACAACTCTACATTTATATAGATTACTCGATGAATGAGTCGGCATGAGGGGAAATAAACTCCTGGATGAAAAAGTTACTTCCCTTTAGTAAATAAAACGGCTGAATGAAATGACTCTAAACCCAGCCCCCTCCTAACGGAACCTTGGTTAGTTGACTCCCAAAGAATGACTTTTTAAGAAATTTGAGATATTATTCATTCCGGGCAACGCCGATCAAGAAAATACCAACTTTGTGGGTGTTTGTTTTGTAGGTTTTAAAAAAACTTTTAGCTGGGCATACACCCACATCCACATACATACATATTCGAATATCTATGTATCTCATATAGAGATTAAGTGTTAGCCGCGGGAAGGGGCCTCTTGATTTCTGAGAACTTCGACTGAAGTAAAATGAAATGAAAAGAGAAAAATACATACATACATACATACATACATACATACATACACCTGCCCTTTATATAATAGATGGGGAGGTGCTGTTCAGTGCACGCTTTCTTTCTTCGACAGGGTACAATATCGACTTCGCAATCTAGTGGGAATAATCACTCCTGTTTCTTACAGCCCCCTTTTCGCAAAAGAGATGTTGCTAGCCTTTATTCTATCTTTACTTCCACGGAAAGTGCTCAATTGACCTTTACTCTCTCGTTCCTCCTTTTAAAACATTCACAGCAAGACCTCGTCTTCTATCACAAACTTCCTTTTCTTCCTCCGTGCGCCTAACATCAACTGGAATTTCATGTCTTTCCAATGACTACAAGATTTTTCCTCCGAGGATTACAACATGGTTTCGTTCTAACATTCGTCATAATGCATCCTCACAAGTCAATAACCCTACTATCCTCGAGTGTCTCTTAGCCTTGATAAATGGTGACTCATCAGTAAAAACAAATGTCACTGGGTCATAATCATATATGTTGTATAAGCATTTGTCATGTACTAAACCTAAAATCGACTTGGCGTCGGCAGTTTCCGGATGTTTACGTAGACGGTCGGAAAAAGCCGAACGAAAAGTCGGTTGCCTACGTCACAAAAATCCAAAACGAGGCTGGATGTGCAACTAGAATAAAATGTTCTATTTTACACGTAGTTTTTTAAAGAAAAATATCACTGAACAAGTGTTAAAACGCGTTAGGGTTAGGGTTAGGGTTAGGGGTTAGGGTTAGGGGTTAGGGTTAGGGTTAGGGGTTAGGGTTAGGGGTTAGGGTTAGGATTCGTTAAAAGTCAATATCGCTTTGATCAATTTTTATTTCGAATTAGTGAATTTCGCGATTGAATCAATTAAAATGTAAACTTGTCGTCTACTTTTTTTAAATTTTTTTTTTTTAACATAGTTCACCCCAAACAAGGCAGACCGCCACTGTAGACGTAAGGGGCTACTGAGAAAAAGAAAAGGGGAGAAGGTAGGGGGTGGTCAATCTAGATTGGGATCAGCGCAGCGAGGTGTCTGTTTACATTAGTTTTAAACTTCTGCATGTCTGTACTGTCGGGGAAACAGGGGGCAGGGAGGGAGTTCCAGAGGCTAGCAGTACGAGGAAAGAAGCTATTTGAGTAGAAGGCTCACCGACATCTGGGGACCTCCACAGTGAATGAATGAGATTTAGTTGATTGTCGGGTTAGTCTAGTGAATTTCCGTCGAGGGGGCACCAGAGTAGCCAATTCATCGGAGCATAATCCATTGAAGTATTTGTAAAACAAGCACAAGGATGCTACATTGCGGCGATGGGACAGAGGCTGGAGCTTGGCTGACATTGAGGGACCTATTAGGTTGGCGATTCTTTTTTGGACTTTGTCAAGGAGGGAGAGACTAGTAGATGATGCACCAGCCCAGATGTGACAACAATACTCCATGCATGGGCGGATGGTGGCTTTGTAGAGATACAGGATAATGTCAGGTGTGAGGAGTTTACTAGCACGGTAGAGGGAGCCAACCTTCTTTGCGGCAGCCTTGGCAATGTCTTCAATGTATTTGTTCCAATTCATGTTACCTGTGAAGGTTAGGCCGAGGAGTTTGAATGATGAACTCTCAGGTAGGGTGTTATTTGCCATGACAATCGGTGATTGAAAAGGTTCCTTGTAGTTATTGAAGGAAAGGAGTTTTGTCTTTGCGGCATTAAAAGTTACCAACCATTTATGACCCCAATCCACTACAGCCTGGAGGTCATTTTCTAAAGATTCAGCCATTGCATCGGATATAATTGCGTCGGTTTTGCCAACATGGCGAGAGTAAAGGGTGGTGTCATCAGCAAATAAACCAATCTCAGACTCTATGCCATCAGGGAGATCGTTTATATAGATCAGGAACAACAAGGGTCCAAGGATAGAGCCCTGGGGTACACCAGCATTTATGTCATGTTGCGTAGATGAACGGCCATCGAGGACAACCTGGATTTTTCTTTTGGCTAGGAAGGATCTAATTATATTAAGTAATTGCCCAGTAATACCGTATGATCGTATTTTCAGGAGGAGCCCTTTATGCCATACCTTGTCAAAGGCCTTGGATATATCAAGCGCTACTGCCCTAGCTTCACCTGCCTTGTCGAGTGTATGATACATGCGTTCAGAGATAACCGTTAGAATGTCTGCAGTAGATCGTGATTGTCTAAATCCATACTGGCGGTCAGAAAGAAGTTTAGCATTAACTAAGTGTCGTACTATTGCTAGATTGATTAAGGATTCAAAGATTTTTAGCAAAGATCGGAAGCAGACTAATTGGGCGATAGTTCTGGGGATCGGTTCTATTTCCAGAATTCTTGTAGACTGGTACCACAGAGGCAATTTTCCAGCTATCGGGGAAGCAAGATTCAGCTAGACACTTATTGTAGAGTTTGGAGAGAACAGGGGCCAGTTCAGCAGAGCATTTCTTTATTACTATTGTGGGTATAAGATCAGGCCCACAAGCTTTGGAGGTGTCAAGGTTTTTTATGATGTCTCTAATCTGGGATGGGGTGATGACCAGGTTATCAAGTGTGGCTTCGGTCAGCAAAGGGAATTCGGGGAGGGGGTGGTTATCTGAGTCCAAAGTAGAGTTAGAAGCGAAGCGCTGGGCAAGTAGTTCAGCCTTATCAGTGGCCGTGCAAGCGACATCATTGTGGTTTGATAGTGGGGGAATCGTTGATTGACCATTATTCACTACACTATTGTAGATTTTCCAGAAATCACGAGTACCTAATTTCTGTGTCTGGATGCGTTTTTCTGTTAACTCATTAAACCTTCTCTTCGCTTCACCTATCACGGCCTTGCAATTATTTCTTGACTCTATAAATTTATTTCTATTAGTAGCTGACTTATGTCGGCAAAATCTACGGAATGCTTGTTGTCTCTCAGAAATGGCAGCTGCACATTCCGAGGTGGACCATTGAGGAGAGTGAGGCTTGCTAAAGTATTTTCGCATGGGGACATAGGCTTCAATGCCTGCTTTGACCCATTCAGTTAATTCGTTTGCACACTGATTGGCAGGGAGTGAGAAGGTTTCCCTCCATGGGGCATCACTGATGTGATCTCTGATTGACTCAAAATCAGCCCGCTCGTAGTATCTTATTGTTTTGAGCAACGGTTCATCAGCTTTTGGACGACTTCTTAGGGTTATATGTATCATTAGCACAATGTGATCAGCATTCCCGAGTGGGCTATGAGCTTTCGTCTCACAAGCCTCGGGCATTGAGGTCAAGAAAAGGTCTAGAAGTGAGGCTTGTTGATCTATTCGATCGGGGATGCGGGTCGGAAAATTGCATTCTGATTGGATAAGCGCTTCGGGATTTTCCGGCCGTCTACGTAAACATCCCGAAACTACCGACGCCAAGTCGATTTTAGCTTTGGTGCTAATCTGGACAAGTACCGTTTCTCACTCTAATCCAATGATGTACAGATGTCACCCCGCGATCTCTCTGTCACTCAAACATGATAAAAGTTCTATGGCGATAGAGAAGTGTCGAAGTGTGCAGATATAACATATTGGAAGCACAGTCCAAATTCTGCACATAGACGACAGAATCGAAGTTATGATGTTATTCTACTGCCTGCAGATCTGGAGCTGGTCTAAAAAGCCACTAACGATGTCCCGGGCGAGAAAGAGATGACAGTGGAGAAAGTCAATAAAACCGTAAGCATCTGTGAATACCCAGCGAATTATCATCATGTATCTCAGTATGTCTCTTGATATACATGTATTTCAGTATGTCTCTTGATATACAGGCTGATTCATAAGTCACTTAGCTATTTATTTTTGAAATTCTAAAGTTTAAAAATACGGTAATACAAAACAGAAAGTTTATTCAACAAATTCATTTATGGGAGTTTAAAATTTATTAGAACATCAGAGGTTCAAGAGGTTCAGAACAAGGAGCATCATATCCTTAATCCATATCATTCATTCTGATGTTCTAATAAATATTGTATATTTACAATGTTTTATCTTCATCTTTCATCTCTAGAATATATATATATATATATATATATATATATATATATATATATATATATATATATATATAGAGAGAGAGAGAGAGAGAGAGAGAGAGAG
This sequence comes from Sepiola atlantica, assembly GCA_963556195.1. NCBI lineage: Eukaryota > Metazoa > Mollusca > Cephalopoda > Sepiida > Sepiolidae > Sepiola > Sepiola atlantica. The sequence goes on from OY744518.1 coordinate 201,264,302, forward strand.
AGAAAGAAAGAAAGATAATATTTTAAAGATATAAATAATATATTTAGCCAGTAGGCTACCAGGATAAAAAACAAAGCTAAATATAGTGGATATAGCAATAATATATATATATATATATATATATATATATATATATATATATATATATATATATATATATATATATATATATACATATATATATATATATATACATATATATATATATATACATATATATATATATATACATATATATATATATATATACATATATATATATATATATATACATATATATATATACATATATATATATATACATACATATATATATATATATATATACATACATATATATATATATATATATATATATATATATATATATATATATATATATATATAGGGTGATTCATAAGTCACTTAGCTATTTATTTTTGAAATTCTAAAGCTAAAAAATACGGTAATACAAAACAGAAAGTTTATTCAACAAATTCATTTATGGGAGTTTAAAATTACAGTAAATTTTCAAAATTTCCACCTTCGTTCTGCATGCATAGCTCCATTCTTTTTTGTAAGGAATTTACGACTCTTTGTAGCATATTTGATTGATTATGAAATAAATATATATATAGAAACAAATATATAAACGAACAAATTTAAAATAACAAATAGCAGAAATTAGAGAGTAAGATAACAATTATCAAAAGTTCATAGTATGTTTGTGCTTCATATGGTAATCATTTTAAATAGCTAAGTGAAGTGACTTATGAATCGCCTTGTATATCAATCTGTTCATCTCAATTTATCTATCAATGATTGTTTTAGGACAGTGATCGTTAACCGGTCGCTCACTTCGTTTTTTTCTTTGCGTGTCTTTAAAGCGTGTGGTCAGTTTTCCACTTTTCTTGTTACGCAGTCCTTTGCATTATTGTTGTACTCTGCAAGACCTTTCAAGCTGCACCGGTTGGGCAGTAGAAGGCAGACAAGGCAGTTTTGCATCGGTTGGTCCCCCATCTCAATATTCGCAGGTGGTTGGGTCAGTTTCGTAGCCTCATCTACTCATAGCAACCTTTGATCAACCCATTCCCATTCTCAGGCGGTGGAGTTTTTTCAACTAGAGGGAGGGCCTCAGAAGAGGAGATTCCCATGTCAATAGGGTAGGTGAGGACATTCCCTTATCGTCTGGTCAACAGTCGTAGCTTGGTCTCTTCCTGAGATGTTGTAAGGGGTTCGACATGGCTGAAGAAGGTTCTCCTTTACTTCAGTCGTTCGACCGTTGGTTCACGTCCATGAAGGCGATGGCGTTCATCACTGATCGCCTTTGTGATCTCTACTCAGCTGGCAATTTCCCGCGTCACATCTGACCACTGGCCACCCATGCAAAATATTTTATGGTCCGAAGAAACACACCATTGAAAGTAGCAATGTATGAATGAAAAAGAAAACCTCACCGATCTATTTTGCGATGACTCTCTCAAAGCTAAATTGCAGTCATCCTCATAAAGACCCCATTTATTTGTCCCTCTACAAACCAAGAATATCCATCGCTCTATAAAAAAGCAATGAAAATTTTGATTGAATTTCCAACAGCATATTTGTGCAAAAATACATTTTTATCTGTCACAGCAATTAAAACTCGGTACCGTTCTTCAGGGAGGGCCTGTGGACGAGTGGTTATAGCACTTGTCTTTTGTGCTGGACGACCCGGGTTCGATCCCACTCACGGCATGCGAATTTTCGGGTCTGAAAACTCCCTCTGTCCACCCAGAGTAAATGGGTACCTGACTAAAACTCAGGGCAGGTTCAAGGCAGCGGAAGGAGAGGGATGAGCTCCGCCTTCCATATGCTGTGCCCTAGACACGGTGATGCTTAACAAATCACCGCCGCTACGGCCAGTGTGCGATGTCGGCAACGACACTCGTGCGCGTCCAGGCTATGCGACATTTACCTTTACCTTTTACCGTTCTTGACTTGAAACACACCGCCTTGCAGTGACGTCACCAGAGCCAAAAGTTCACAAACCGATTTCAAACAAACAGAAACCGATTTCACACTAAAAAAGTGCAAATATTAAAATAAATTTTCAATCTTCAATTCAATTTATTTCAACAATTGCACTTTAACTTTGTTACTTAAAATTGGGCGCATTTCATATCGATAAAATGGGACGTGACGGCGATTAAGTGGTTAACGGCACTGACTGACAACTTGGCTGTGCCAAGTTCGAATCCAGTTCGTTCTACAGAAACAATTTCGCTTAAGATATTGGCAATTTTCACGTGGTCCCTTCCGTAAGTATCCAATGTCTTTCTAGAAAGAATTCTAACGAGAAATATATCGGGGAAACCAATGCCAACAATATACGAAATGAATGAATCTCAATTATTAGTACGTGACCCCTAAGCCAAACGCTAACCCTAACCCAAACGCTAACCCTAACCCAAACCCTAACCCAAACTCAAACCCTAACCCTAACCCAAACCCTACCCAAACCCTAACCCAAACCCTAACCCAAACCCTACCCAAACCCTAACCCAAACCCTAACCCTAACCCAAACCCTATCTCTAACCCAAACCCAAACCCTAACCCTAACCCTAACCCAAACCCTAACCCTAACCTTAACCCAAACCCTAACCCTAACCCTAACCCAAACCCAAACTCAAACCCTAACCCTAACCCAAACCCTAACCATAACCCAAACCCTAACCCTAACCATAACCCAAACCCAAACCCTAACCATAACCCCTATAACGTGTATAACAGTCAGATACGTCCTAAGGTGGAGTACTGTTGTCACATCTGACGAGGTGCTGCTCAGTGCACTCCTTCTTGCTTCGACAGTACAAAGCTGACTTCGGGGGATGATCTCTTCCCTTACCTGCAGTTCCTCTATCACAGAAGAGACTAGCTAGTCTTTCTCTACTCTATCGTTTTTTTTTCATGTAAGCTACTTGACTGGTCCCCCCTTTGTAAAACATTCACAGTAAGAACTCGTCTAATTACCACCACTACAAAAGAATTTGCTATTTCCATCTGTGTACCTAAAATCAAACGAAACTTCCATGAAAAACGTGGAAGACAACACCACGGGACTGTTTCCCTTTTGACTACAACATAGCCGTCTTCAATTCCACTGTCAAGCAAATACTTGTCGAAGCGTCCTCTTAAGTAATCAAATCCTCCCTTTTCCACACATCATTGTCAATCTTCTCGTAGTATTGTTCATCGGCCGATTGACAATCTCATTAACTCTTATCCTCGAATTGCCCTTGGATCTCGATAAGTGGGGACTCATTAGTATAGATATACAAAGGGGAAGCTCGGAAAATTAGGCAATGCAAAATTAGGCAACAGGAAGTTCGGCAATTTTGGCAAGGTAAGAAAATTAGGCAATTATGGAATAAATATCGATTAAAAATAGATTTTAGGACCGTTCTTGAGAGGGATATAGTTTTAAATAGGGGCTACCCCGCCAATAATATTTCAAAATAAATATTCTGAACTATTGACTGTTATTTTAAAGCAAATAAAATCGATTTTTCTAAGTTAAATGTTCGTTCTAAGAACACGGTTCTTGTATTATCTCATCCAATTATTATATTAATAAAAAAGGTAGTAAATTAAAATACTATTACGAGATTATTTCCATCATTTCGATTCCTTCGTAAACAAGTTAGCCATTTTAATATTTTGTTAATAGTTATAAAAAAAATCAATTACATCGTGACTGTTCGAAACTTGAAAGGAATTCGGAAGTATTTAAACTATTCAATCGATATTTATTCCATAGTTGCCTATTTGTTTATCTTGCCAAAATTGCCGAATTTTCCGTTGCCGAATTTTCAGTTGCCGAATTTTCTGTTGCCTAATTTTCTGTTGCCTTATTTTCTGTTGTCTAATTTTCTGTTGCCTAATTTTCTGTTGCCTAATTTTCCGTTGCTTAATTTTCTGTTGCCTAATTTTCCGTTGCCTAATTTTCTGTTGCCTAATTTTCTGTTGTCTAATTTTCTGTTGCCTAATTTTCTGCTGCCTAATTTTCTGTTGCCTAATTTTCCGTTGCCTAATTTTCTGTTGCCTAATTTTCCGTTGCTTAATTTTCCTGAATTCATATACGAGTAATCATTACAATTACTGACATAAATTATTTTAAAGGAAATACCGTTAGGAAATTAGTCAAAAACAATTTATTCTGCTTTACTTACTCATTTGTGACCAGTTTGCGTAAAAAAATAATATTTAATATTCAAAAGAAGTTTTTAGCAGTTAAATTTGCTTCTTTTAAATATTAAATATTATTTTTCATACAAATAGGTCACAGATGAGTAAGAAAAGCCAAATGAGTTGTTTTTGTCTAATTTCCCAAACGTATTTCTATCCAAATAATTTATGTCAGTAATAGTAATGATTACTTAAAAAAAAAAAACACACTTTTTTTCCTAAATTCATGTTAGTGATCTGTCAAATGTAAAATTATGGTGTCCGGAAAATTCGGCAAAGGAAAACTCAGCAAAGGAAAATTCGGCAAAGGAAAATTCGGCAACGGAAAATTCGGCAACAGTTAATTCGGCAATGGAAAATTCGCCAACGGAAAATTCGGCAACGGTTAATTCGGCAAAGGAAAATTCGGCAATGGAAAATTCGGCAACGGAAAATTCGGCAACGGAAAATTTAGGCAACGGAAAATTCGGCAACGGAAAATTTAGGCAACAGAAAATTCGGCAACGGAAAATTTAGGCAACCGAAAATTCGGCAACGGAAAATTTAGGCAACCGAAAATTCGGCAACGAAAAATTCGGCAACGGAAAATTTAGGCAACCGAAAATTCGGCAACGGAAAATTCGGCAACGGAAAATTTAGGCAACCGAAAATTCGGCAACGGAAAATTCGGCAACGGAAAATTTAGGCAACCGAAAATTCGGCAACGGAAAATTCGGCAACGGAAAATTTAGGCAACGGAAAATTCGGCAACGGAAAATTTAGGCAACCGAAAATTCGGCAACGGAAAATTCGGCAACGGAAAATTTAGGCAACCGAAAATTCGGCAACGGAAAATTCGGCAACGGAAAATTTAGGCAACCGAAAATTCGGCAACGGAAAATTCGGCAACGGAAAATTCGGCAATGGAAAATTCGTCAGCGGAAAATTCGTCAACGGAAAATTCGTCAACGGAATATTAAGCAATTTTGGCAAAGTAGGAAAATTCGGCAATTAAAATGGCTGACTTTTTTATCAATAGACCTAAATACACTATGATGGATTTAATCTCGTTACTTGATTACGAACCGAGTTGAAATAATGACAGTATTTAGGAAAAACATTCTTAACATGGAGAAAGTGGGGGGGGGGGGAGGGTTGTAAATTATTCTGTACTTTCACCTAACAATTTAATAAACAAAAGATATCGTAAAAATTGAATTTAACTTGAAAATCTTATATAAAAATACCCCGGTCAGTAAATAGCACAAGTACAAAAAAGATAATACAAGAAGTGGTCTATATTACGGGGTGGGGAGGGTAGCCTCGTACTTACAACTATATTCACTGCAAGAAAGGTTCTAAAATCTATTTTCAATCGATATTTATTCAATCATTGCCGAATTTTCCTACTTTGCCAAAATTGCCGAATTTCCATGGCCGAGTTTTCCGTTGCCGAGTTTTCCGTTGCCGAATTTTCCTAAATTCAAAATTATACATGAGGTTCAAAAGGTTTGACAATCGCTTTTTTCAAATAAGCTTGATATGGTTCTGTTCAGCTCTGGGAGGTCCACTCTGCCAGGCTTTACCTCCACTCTTTGAGAAGGGATTAATTTATTGCTAATCGCCTGAGGCGCCCCTCCCGGGGAATGCCGACGGGGCTGCTCAGGCATTTTTTGACGGCCAGAGTTCTCCTCTTCTTGGGCGCTGGCTTTTCAAACCCCCACCTTTCGACCTTGTGTCACATCTTTCTACGGTGGGAAAGAAGTAAATACTAGCTTGTTCTTTCTTTCATTCTTTCTTTCCTATTCTTTTCCCCTTTTATTATGTTTCTTCCATTTCACTCCACTTCGACAGATCCGCTCTCCGCCCTTCCGCTTCCCTTTCTCCCAACTGATAGCTCTTATATTAACAGACCAATTAATGACAAATCTATTTTTTTTTCTTGTACCATTTCCTCTTTTTGCCCACGATTTTTTCGTGTGTGATTTTTATCTTTTTATTGTTTATTTTATTTCTGCGTGCGTAACATCTGTGCTTCTCAGACCCGAGGCCCCTGCGAGTATTCAAGGCTACAATCACTGCCTTTTAATACCCCTGGATCATGCGGTGGGCTAGGGAGATAAGGGGGGGGGGATTTGTCAAATCAAAGTAGGGCTGTGAGGGGGTGCGATAATGACGGAGAGAGGGGTTATTTAGGGTCAAGGATAATATTCATGAGCTCTTGGGCTGTAAACTTGCGAATGGACAAACAATATAAGAATTTCAAAGAAAAGAAATAAAACAAAGGCATATATATATATATATATATATATATATATATATATATATATATATATTGAATACAACACACAAAAAAGAAGAAACAAACACAAACAAAAATCCTTCGGTTATCGGTTTTCCTTCGTGTGTCACGTACGTCTTACTCACACGTGCGTTTCCCCGGGGGTAAGAGAGATTCTGACTCGAACGAAGGAGGTAACTGGCGAAGGAAGTGGAAGTGGCTTTGACGACAAGGGTTTTTTTTTAAGGTGTCAAGGACATATCCTCCCCTAACCCACGTACCCGGACACCTGACAAAAATATCTGAGGTCCGAAGGGCTCTTGGGCTGGTGCCATCGCATGCTTAGTTTGCGGGGTAAAACACTTGATGAATACCGTACACGATTATTTTGCAATTTGTTTTTTTTGTTTTTTGTGGGGGATTTTTTGGTAAATTTATAGAAGTGCACCTTTCGTATTTCGACCCCTAAAAAAAAAAAGTTTCTACTTTTTTGGGCAAATTACATATAAACAGCCTCAACAAATATCCGCTATGAAAAAAAATTATGAAAATTTTTATTATTTTAGATTTTAGGAGGGGGGGTCACTTTCCTATAATAAGTTATACATAAAGTGAGCACGCATTTGTTGGCCACCGAATCTCACCTCTCGTATTTCGACCCTTAAAAAAAAAAGTTTCTACTTTTTGGCGCAAGTTACATGTAAACAGCCATTTTAGATGTTAGGAGGGGTGGGGGATCACTTTCCTATATAAGTTATACGTAAAGTGAGCACGCATTTGTTAGCCGCGCGCGCGGATATTTGTTGAGGCTGTTTACATTTAATTTGTTCAAAAAAGTAGAAACTTTTTTTTTTTAGGGGTCGAAATACGAGTGGTGAGATTCGGTGGCCAACAAATGCGTGCTCACTTTACGTATAACTTATATAGGAAAGTGATCCACCACCCCTCCTAACATCTAAAATAATAAAAAAATTAATTTTTTTTTTCATAGCGGATATTTGTTATGGATGGCTGTTTACATGTAATTTGCCAAAAAAAGTAGAAACTTTTTTTTTAGGGGTCGAAACACAGGTGAGATTCGGTGGCCAAGAAATGGGTGCTCACTTTACGTATAACTTACATAGGAAAGTGACCCCCCCCTACTAAAATCTAAAATAATAAAAATTTTCATAATTTTTTTTCATAGCGGATATTTGTTGAGGCTGTTTACATGTAATTTGCCCCAAAAAGTAGGATACTTTTTTTTTTAGGGGTCGAAATACGAAAGGTGCACTTCTATAAATTTACCGATTTTTTAAAGTATTTAAAAATATTTTTGTGATTTTTAAATTTTTTGTGACTTTTTAAAAAAATTTTGTGACTTTTTAAATTTTTTGTGACTTATAAAATTTTTACGAGTTTTATTTTAATTTTAGTAACTTTTTGTAATATTCTGGTGACTTTTTGATTTGTTTCTGACTGATTTGTTTGTGACTTTCGCATTTTTTTGGGGGGGAGGGGATGTTCGAGTTGAGATTTTTTTTAGTATTTTTAATTTTTTTTGTGATATTTAAATTTTTTGTGACTTTTTTGAATTTTTTGTGACTTTTTAATTTTTTTGTTTTTTGTAATTTTTTACGATTTTTTATTGTATTTTTAGTTACCTTTTGTAATATTCTGGTGACTTTTTGATTTGTTTCTGACTGATTTGTTTGTGATTTTCGCATTTTTTACTACTTTTGAATATTTCTGTTCGATTATCTGCTATTATTAGGGCATGCGACGTCATATCCGTTTTGAATATATTCTCACAGTCTAAGTAATTTTCAACCAGGTCAGTGTGTACCTCTACTACCTCCTCGGCGCTCAATTTACTGTTATTCTCCCATTTACTATCACCCTCTCTCTTTAAGCCATGTTAAATCATATCCGTTTTCAATTACATTCCCAACGCTCAAGTCATTTTCAAGATGGATGCATCAAGTTGACCTCTGCTGTTGGGTTCAACAGCGGTTCAATTTCCTGTTATTCTCAACTAACTAAATTATATACTAGTGGATCGACTCGTTCAATATCTGACACAAGTTATCCGCTAATTTTTGCTCACGAGTTAATATAAATAACCAACTGCTGGCTCTCGTTCAATTGCGGTCTTGGGAGGATTGGTTTCTTAAAACGAAAAGCCTTGCGAAACGGAGTGTCTCTTGCAGCGTGTATCCCCTGTGGTGGAGCGAGAGATAATGCTTTTGCATTCATTGCAGGTGCTTGGATGGGATAGTCCGATTTACCCCCCCCCCCACACACACAAAAATGGGGCATTTATAACGACAGCTAACACAACGAAAAATGTGTAAAAAAACAAATTGGCAAAAAATAAATGTTACAGACGGCAAGATAAGGTACTCTTCTACAAACTTGGATAAGTTTATTTGTGTTTTAACTTATTTTAAAGCGTTTTATTTTTGTTCAAAACAAACCTGGTGTCAACCTGTTCAGTTAGAACGGAAAAATGGCTGTTCATGAGCCCAGCACGGGGATCCTTGATAATTGGTGAACAATCGAAAAATAAACAAAATAGTGTTAGAAACACATTAAATAAATATCACCAATCGTGGGGAAATTTAATGTTCTCGCAGTATTTTGCTTAATTTTCGTTTTTTGAGCGATTATCGAAACTCTGTAGTTTCAGCTTTTTTTTCTTTCGTCTAACTGAACAGGTGGTCCCTAGACGACTACTAGTCCTAATTCAAATAAAAAATGAAAACATTACACAAAAATAAATGTTTTCCTTTCAGAAACCATTTTCTAATGTCTGGATTATTACACATTATGAACTTCCATAGTTCTGAAAAAAAAGGGGCGTTGCTTAGTAATGACGTTTTTTTAAAAACGATAGCTCATAACCTGCCGAAAACAGCTTCACTTGAATTTCAAAAGCGACTGAGAACTACATTCCAATCTTAATCTATAACCACTTTCATAACAAAGTCAGCTCTCTTATCATCGTCATAGCTATTACGAATTATCACATTATTAGTATTATTAGTATTACAATTATTATTATTACAATTATTATTATTATTATTATTATTAGTAGTAGTAGTAGTAGTAGTAGTAGTAGTTTCTCTAAGTTACTACGGATTATATCGTTACATCGGTAGATGTTATATTTGATGAAATAGAGTTACCATAATCTGTCTGCCAAGCTCCAGCCCCTGTCGCATCACCGCAGCGTTACACTCCTGTGTGTGTGTTTACACATACTTCCACGGAATGTGCTCCGATGAACTTACTGCACTTGTAAAACAAGCACAAAGATGCAACATTGCAGCGATGGGACAAGGGCTGCAGTTTGGTGGATAGTGAGAGACCTATGAAGTTGGCGACTCTTTTTAGGACTTATCTAAGATGGAGAGGCTGGTGAATGTTGCACCAGCCCATATGTGAGAGCAATACTCCATGCATGGGCAGATGGTGTCTTTGTAGAGATATAGGATAATACCAGGTGCGAGAAGTTTAGTAGCACGGTAGAGGGAGCCCACCTTCTTTGCAGCAGCCTTGGCAATGTCTTCAACGTATTTATTCCAATTCATGTTACCTGTGAATGTGAGGCCGATAAGTTTGAATGTTGAACTCTAAGATGGTTGAAGAGATTTATTGTGGTTATTGAAGGAAAGGATTGTTTGTCTTTGCGCGGCATTAAAGGTTACCAACCATTTATGACCCGAATCCACTACAGCCTGGAGGTCATTTTCTAAGGATTCATCTATTGCCTCGGATATGTGCGCGTCCGTTATAAACATTGCTTCGAAATAGCTCAAGTTATTGTATCGGTGTATACTATTTAACAATTTAATTAGCATACCATGTCAAAACGAACCACTGAAGAGGAAAATCCTAAAATAATATGGATAGAAATAAAATAAAACATAATAAAAGAATTCGCGAAAGAATGGATTATGCTCCGATGAATTGGCTACTCTGGTGCCCTCCCCCCCCTCGACGTAAATTCACTAGACTAACTCGACAATCAACTAAATCTCATTCATTCACTGTGGAGGCCCCCAGATGTCGGAAAGCCTTCTACTCAAATAGCTTCTTTCCTCGTGCTGCTGGCCTCTGGAACTCACTCCCTGCCCCCTGTTTCCTCGACAGTACAGACATGCAGAAATTTAAAACTAATGTAAACAGACATCTCGCTGCGCAGATCCCAATTTAGGTTGACCCCCCCCCCCCGACCTTCCTCCCTTTTCTTTTTTCTCAGTAGCCCCTTACGTCTACAGTGGCGGCCTGCCTTGTTTGGGGTGAACTATGTTAAAAAAATAAATACAAAATTCTTTGGATAGAAAATGTCATTTTTGGACGACCCCCATCCCTCCTTTTGTTCTATTATTGCATAACAAACCCTTACTTGAACTAAAATTATTCCGAATAAATTTCCGAATGCTTAAAATGTGCGCTATTTAATTCTACAAGGTTGACGCCCGGGCGACACTGTATTGCCCTGCTTATCTAAAATACAATCTGTTTTTAGTTTTTTTGTTTTATTATCATTCGCTCCTTCATTTAACTCGCGAAGCGAAAAAAAAAAGTAAGTAAAAAGAGAGAATAATTTTACTTTACTAGTTCCCCTCCCAACCCCAACCCCAACCCTAACCCTAACCCAACCCGCACCGTCGGTATCATCACGATCTAATTTTTAGCCTTGATCCCTCGTCCCAACTTCGACTCGCCGAATAAAAGCGTTCCCCTTACATATTCAGCGACCTTCACTTGTAAGCCTCCTACCCCACCACATCTTACCCGCGCCACCTCCTCCGAAGGACAAATTAAACAGATTTGCTCCCTAAACATCGGACACCCTGGATAACAAAAGGCAAATTGACCGTAGATAACTCTAGGGTGAAAAAGTGACTTCACACACACACACACACACACACACACACACACACACACACACACACACATATATATATATTCATACACACATAAATGAGAAAGTTTTTTTTCATTTATCACTTCTGCATTACCATCAAAACAGCTTACTGTTAGCTAAATCAACACTACGACATATTTTGAAAAGCTGTATGTATAGTACAGACGAAAGACGCAAATACGCTTATTTGACTGCATTATTTGCATAACTACCTTTCAATTCTACAGTTCATAATAAATTAATGTTTGTTGTTATTCATTTGTAATTTTAGTGTCCTATTTTTGCTACATATACAACAGTTTGTCGATATTAACAGTAATTAATTAAAGTAATTAAATAAAAAAAAGTGATAAATTCCTTCTTAAAAGAGAGGTAAGTTAAAAAACAACTAACATCGTATTAGAAAGAAAGATATAGTGACGATATATAAGCGAGAGAAGGTCATAGAGAAAGGGGGGGGGGGTGACTGACTGATTGTTTGCTCTGCCTGTCTCTCTCCTCCGCCGTCTCGTTAGCGGCGATTTTCCTTTTTATTATTTTCAAATCCAATGAGTGTTTTGATCCCGTGGAAAAACAACAACGTTCCGGCCGTTTCCAAATTGTAAGTTAAAAAGATCCCCCCATACACACACCATCGCTCAGGCGAATTGGTTTGTTCGTTTTTTTTCATTTCTTTATGGTCTTATTTAAAAGATAATAAAGTTAGTATATATATATATATATATATATATATATATATATATATATATATATATATATATATATATATATATATATATTATAAAATATAGTAATACGGAATCACATAATCATCGATGCAATAATTTATTTCAACCTCGTGGTATTGTCAAGTATCCAAGAGAGGTGACTACACTTTTTTAAGTATATATATATTAGGTACGTGCAAAATCAACGGTCGATTCCCAAACTGTAAACACATTTTGACCCCCCCCCCTTCACTTAAAAATTCACCAAAATTCAGGAAATCAACACATTTTAATAGAAATTTTCAATATTTATTAATTAACAATCAAGGAATATAATGAAACACGTACTTTTTTTAACCTTAGTGAATTAAAAGAAAATACACCTTTACTAAATTAATTTTAAAAAAATGCATTTCTTTTTTTTTTTAATGAAAATAAAGCATTGTAGATGGTAACAATTAAAAACAAATGTTTAATATTTTTTATATATTACAAAAAGTCCCCTAGATATCGTGTTAACAAAATCACTATAACTGGAAGGAAAAATATTTTTTTGAATTAGCGATATTATTATTGAATAAAGCATTGTTTAATCAATATTTTCACCAAAAAAATAATATAATTGCAAAAAATATTTCATGTGATTTTCATGATTAGAGTTTCTGGGAAAATAAAAAATGCGACATAATATTTGTATAATAATATTAACATATGGAAATATTTGTATTTCTTTTTTCATTAATAAATATTTAAAAAGTTAAAAACAATTATTTATAAATAAATAAAGAGAATTCAAACATGACATTTTCTTTCAAAATTGAATTCTGTTTATTAATGAATAACTGTTTTAACCTTTTTTTTTCAATGAATAAATTGTCAGTGTAGTCATTGACTTTAATTTACTTTTTCACACTTAAAATAAAAAATACACTTTATTTTAAAAAGAATCAATGTCATGTATCGTTACACGTTAAGAATAAATCGAGTAACTAAAGTTTTTAATCATCACGTAAAAAAAATTGATAAAATTGACGCAGTTCGTAACGTAAAAATAATTTTTCACATTTTAAAAGTTTTATTTCAAATTCTAAGGAAACACATTAGTAAACAGACGTCATCAATAATTTCAGAGTATTACTAAATTAAAAACTAATACCAGGTTAAATATGAACCTTTATAGTTAAAAATAAAGTAAGATCTTAATTGCGTACACTCACAAATATTTTAATAAATAAGCATTTCCTTTTTTATTATAACAAAATAAGGGTACTTAAATTTCTTCATAACCTTAAAAAGAATAAATAAATTAATGGATAATAATTTTTCAACTTCTATAAACTATTACAAAACCATTTTTATATATAAAGTTAAAAATAATAAATTATGACATTTTTTTCTTCCATATATTTTGCATAGCGATAGTCAATTGGTAAACAAAGTCGTTTACCGATTAACTGTTGCCGGATTTTACTAATTTATGACTTTTGGGGGGATAATTTTGCTAATTTTTAGTAAAACGTGGGATTTCTTTTTTAAATTCAGTATCTTATGACTTTAATTTAATAATTATCTTCGAAATAGTTCCCAAAAACTTATATTTATCTTTCAAGTGATTTTTACAAGTAATTTTTTCAAAGTTCACAATTCACTGAATTTTTGTTTATTTAGCCGCCGTGATAACATATTTTATTATAATTTCTTTTTCACACGTAACTATGCAGTTTCTTTTCGTTTAGAGATTATATTTAGGCGTTTATCTTTCAAACACAATCAAAGTTTACACGGAAACTAATTAAATAATTAATGATAAGCGCTTTTTAATAAGCATAGTCCGTACAAGAGCCGGCCATTTTTGCACGTACCTAATATATATTAGTAGGATACCAGCTCCAGGACGGGTATATACAATAAATGTAGCATTAGTTTAAATTGTAATGTTTTTTTTCTTTCATTGGAGACGTATGGTACGATTTCGGTTGCACCCCCTAAATTGTCAAATTTACAAAAAAAACAAAAAAAACAACAACAACAACAACAACAGCAACAGCAGCAGCAGCAACAGCAGCAGCAACAGCAACAGCAACAGCAACAGCAACAGCAACAGCAGCAACAACAGCAACAACAGCAACAACAGCAACAGCAACAGCAACAGCAACAGCAACAGCAACAGCGACAACAACAACAACAACAACAACAACAATAATAATAACAATAATAATAATAATAATAATCATAATAATCATAATCATAATGTGCCTACGTTACTCACCCTGTTGCCTAGAATACATATTCCATAATTCATAATAAGTTTAATAGTTTAGGATTTTACCAAGCACATACAGATTATTGGCACTCACGCGAATGCACCGATCCTTTTAAAAATATATCACTTAATACAACTCAAATTTATTTCCATTATTTTTTGAGGATCTAACTTATTTCAAAGTTTGTGGGGGAGGGTGGGAGTTTGGGTAGGCGCCACATCCCCTTATGGTAAAGCTTACAAATAAATAATGTGCCCATGTTACTCACAGTGTTGTCGAGAACATACATTCTAAAATTTCAGAGATAAATTACCACCGTCATATGTCTACATGTAGTGTTTAACCGTTCCCTTCAAAGTGTCTTGTTTATCTTCTTGGTACCGATCACTGTGACGTCAGCAGAAAAAACGAGACTCGGTGAAATGGCCTTCTCTTTACGACACCCACGGCTTAGCTTCTATTTAAAATTGGAACGATCCGAAATAGGCTACTTGTTTTGGGATTATTGACAGACCATTTTTCTTAAAATTTCTTTGTACACTTACCTATCGCTCAAATATATTGATAAAATTAACTTTAATCTGGAGATTAATTAGTAAATGATTTCATTAATTATATAATTTAACTCAAGAAAACCTACAATTAATATTATTTCTTGAATAATGATAATCAAAAGACAATTTAATTAACTAAAAAATATGTATATATGTATATATATATAAATGCATGTATATATAGATATGTATATATGTAGATATGTATATATATATATAAATGCATGTATATATAGATATGTATATATGTAGATATGTATATATATATATATATATATATATATATATAAATGCATGTATATATAGATATGTATATATGTATATATATATAAATGCATGTATATATAGATATGTATATATGTATATATGTATATATATATATATATATATAAATGCATGTATATATAGATATGTATATATGTATATATATATAAATGCATGTATATATTGATATGTATATATGTATATATATATATAAATGCATGTATATATTGATATGTATATATGTATATATATATATATATATATATATATATATAAATGCATGTATATATTGATATGTATATATGTATATATATATAATAAGATTTAATATAAAAATCACAAAAAAATGCATAAACAAATAAAATAAATAAAATTATATTATTATTACAACGAATAGTTGATTACTAACCATATAATACTCAGTTAATTAAAGCCACGGCCACGTATACCTACTACTTTTAAATATAGATATAATTTATTTTTAATTTGACAAACATCTTAATGTTTTCCCTTTATGTATTTTATCCAAGATTTTGATAAACTCGTTAGATTTTCATCTATATCTTTCCCTCGCGTGATTTTCTCCTATTTATCCTTTTTTGCCAGATTTACGGATGCCATTTTTACCTGTGCCATTTTTTCCGGTGCCATTTTTACTTGTGCTATTTTACGTGTGCCATTTTTATTGTGCCATTTTCCGGTGCCATGTTTACTTGTGCCATTTTCCGGTGCCATTTTTACTTGTGCCATTTTTTCCGGTGCCATTTTTACTTGTGCTAGTTTACGTGTGCCATTTTTACTTGTGCCATTTTCCGTGCCATTTTTACTTGTGCCATTTTCAGGTGCCATTTTTACTTGTGCCATTTTTCCGGTGCCATTTTTACTTGTGCCATTTTTTCCGGTGCCATTTTTACTTGTGTCATTTTTACCTAAATTCACCTTCCGACCCGCAACCCTGGTAGCGAAGATAGACATAGGAGAAGAAAAGTATTGAAAAGAAGAAGAAGAAGAAGAAGAAGAAGAAGAAGAGTAAATAATCTCTCCCCCACCCCTTCTCAAACCGTACGGTGGAAAACTTCGCTCTTCGCCTGCAGAAAAAAAAGCCGGTTGAAAACAACAAAAATAAAAAATAAACACAATGGTCGTCGGTTGGTTGGGTTAGGGTTAAAAACTAAAATTGAAAGACGTTGAAAATAAAATGGTCAGGTTTTATGACTAATCCTTAATGTCCGCAACATAAGCACCCCTACCCCAACCTACAACCAGTTAACTTTTTCCCTTGCCACCCCCACCCCTCCATTCCTCACGCCGTCCCGTCCACGCTACCAGCAAAACAAAGTGGTGCTTAGATATCCCTCGCCACAGGTGTCCCCCCCGCCTTTTCGAACGGCGGCAGGTTAGACGATGTCAGGTGCGGAGAAGGATGTGTTTGGTGGTGGTGTGTGTGTATGTGTGTGTGTGTGTGTGTGTATGTGTGTGTGTGTGTGGGGGGGGTCAACATTCGGAAATCGCAGAAAAACAAAAGCGAAATGAATTGAAAAAAAAAACGGAGAAAAAAGTTCGGTTGGTGGAAAAGCGGTTTTTATTAACAACAAAGAGAAAACAAAATAAAAGAGGGAAAATCTAGTAGTTTATTTATTGAGTTCATTTACAGACCAATTTTTATATATATATATATATATATATATATATATATATATATATATATATATATATATATATATATATATATATATATATATATATGTATATATATATATATATACATATATATATGTATATATATATATTATATATATATATATATAAGTCGTAATTATAACGCTGATAAGTCGTAAGATGACGAAACACGTGTCTGTGGATGATTATATCTAAAATATGTATCAAAACAATAACAAAATTTTACATTGATGAGCGATCGAAAATCTGTTTGTTGGAATCTGGCGAGAGTCGTGGCCTGGCGGTAAAAGGCACCGTGCTACATTAACTATGGTTGTGGTTTCGAATCTAGCCAAAATTCAGCCACGCTGATGAACCGTATTGACGCCGAATTGCGTACCTGTTTATATATATATATATATATATATATATATATATATATATATATATATATATATATATATATATATATATATATTTATTTATTCTGGTACAGAAAAATTAGTACAACATTCGTACCGTCGGTTTCAAGCACGGAAGGTCTTACCCATCCGGCTCTCTTCAGCTTCTGTTGTCATCTGTTTTGGAAATGTGAGGTCACATGACACTCTTGTTGGGACGCGTTATTTGCTCAGTGTGTTGTGTGTGTTTGTTTAAATTTAAATTTAGTGTAATAAGACCGTTGAGATTTAAAACACGAGGGAATTCAAGATTAAAGGGAATAAAAAAGGGGGGTAAAAAATAAAAAAATAAAAAAATATATGAAAAAATATATATATAAATAATTGACGATTGAAGGTAATTCAGGCGCCCGATTGGTCTTTATTACAGAGAGGATATAGTCATTTCTACGGCCGTTTCATCGTTTTTTATTTTTATTTTTGTGACCTGGCGTAGCGTTCGCATCAACCTCAATAGAGCGGAAGCGAAATATCGATTCTTCCCCGTGGCCGGTTTATTGTGTTTTTTTGTTTTATATTTGTTTACCTTTATACCTTGTTTCATTTTATTGTTTCCTATACATTCTGTCGGATTTCAATCCGTACACACAATGTAAAAAGTCAGTCCATCTGGATGAAACCGCGGTAGTTTCTGAAATATGTAACATATAGTGTTCAAATAAATATATATATATATATATATATATATATATATATATATATATATATATATATATAATAATGGTAATAATCCAGGTGAAAAATATCCACAGGGTGGTAATCCAGAGAATTTTAACCGGGTTTATAAAAAGTGCTCAATATCAGAATAGAGCTTTATATATGATAATTTTATTTACACAGACATGTACAAAATCTGCGACACTGGCATGTCGATGTTATCGATCAACAGTTACTATAAACTGAGATCTCATCAGGCAGAGTTAGAATCCGATCTTAACCTCAGATCATATTTGGAGAGAATGAAGTGGAGGGATAGAGAAAGAGAAGAAGAAGAAAAGAAATTTAACATTTCAAAAATTAAGGCCGTTAAAAAATTAAAATTAAAAATTATATATATATATATATATATATATATATATATATATATATATATATATATATATATATGTGTGTGTGTGTGTGTACATAGATGAAAGAAGAGAGATAAACATGTAAGAATGACAAATTAATTCCAACTTCGATTGTTCAATGCAAGGTATACTCGGTAATAAGATTGTTTATTATTCTTTCCTTAAGCCAAGGCTTTTCAAAGATCAAAATCTTATCATCAGAGGAATTACATAGATAGATAAGTTGGAATTAATTTGTCATTCATACATGTTTACCCCTCTTCTTTCATCTATCTTTGTAATTGCTCTATCTCGTATATTCAGCTTAAACCATTTCACTATAGGTTCTATCTACTAAAAGTATACTTTTAGTTTCATGTTTTATTCTATATATGTACATATATATATATATATATATATATATATATATATATATATATATATATATAACGAATTGAGCACTCTTCCGTGGTAATAGTCTTTATATAAACATTATTATGTTATTTACTCATCGTCTGTTTCCGATCACCCAACGGTTAGAAGCACCGACTATCGAAATAAACAAAACAATGTTTTTCATACGAATAAATCCTCCATTTTAAATAAGACCTGTGTCCTGTAACCGGCCAATGGAAGACGATAAGCATGTTCCTGACACGAACGTTTATAATGGAGATCATAAACACATATAACAACACCAAGAGTTCAGTATGGTAAATATAATAAATAAAATATAGTTAATTTCGTCAAACAAACAATAAAAACAAACAAACAACATGTCCTTGTCGTCTCTCCGAATAGTTTTTTTCTTTTGAAATACAAATATAACGAAATTCAAACATTATAATCGATTTTCAAAACTAAATTCTTAATTGATCTTGCTTCTAATCCATTTAAAAATCTATATACTACGTAAACGCCGTGGATCTTGTTTTTTCCTGGGGCACACGTGACGACGTTATAAATGACGACGTCACTAATGGATGACGCCATCCATTCCAACAGAGACGGGGAATAACCCTGCACTCTGAATGGCTGTTTGTTTTACGGCATATCAACTCTTTTCGAGTTATTTAATGCCGAATCCAGTCATTTTGGTAAAAGTTTTTATGCTTCAAGTTCTTTGTGGATTCAAATATTTATTCATGGTGTTTGGTTTGGTTTAATTGTTTTATAAAGGAAATTGTTATTTTTGTATTTGTCTTTGCAGAACATGATTGAGTTTTGCAAAGGGAAAGGGGGAAAAACAATAACATCAATGTTTGGTGCATTTTTGGTCTGGAAGCCGGTATCGTCAAACAGCCTGATCTGGTCGCACCAGTGCACTCTGAATGATGTCATCCTTCAAATCAGAAATAGAGAGCGGAAGAGCCCCCCCTTTTTTAGATGATCCGTGACCCCTAGAGTCATCTACTAGATTGAGTCTTTACATCTGGGGATTTAGTAGTAATTAAATTGATTTACGAAGAAATGCTTTAAAAACAAAATAAATGGTAATTAATTCGAAAAATAAATTTGTTTAAAAAAAAAACATATACGTTTTCTTAGCGCCTCCTTATATGTACTATTATTGTGTAATAATTAAGTTTATTTAAAGATGTAATTCATTCATTTAGTATGAATCAGGCGAGTCTATTGATGGCATAGGTTTCCACGGTATATTTCTATTTAGAATTCTTTCTAGAAAGACATCGGGACCACGGGACCGACACCCTAAGTGAAAGTGTTTCTGTGGAACGAACTGGATTCGAACTCGGCACACCCAGTTTGTCAGTCCGTGTCGTTAACCACTTAGCCACCAACACCTCCCTGTAGAGGAGGTAACTAAATATAGATAACTAAACATGGATGACGTCATAAAGACAGCTTTTGGCAACTTTTAATGAAATAAAAATATTTTTTATAAGATGAGCCAAAAAACAGCAATAAATTTTAAATCAATTCAGATATGCAATTAATTTTTTTTCATTTGTAATAAATAAATTTTTTTTGTTTAACAACATTTTTTTTACGGCGGTGTGAAATATATTTTAAGTGAGTAAACAATTTTTTAGAAAAGTTAAAAGTTCTCGTGTTTGTAGAATGTCCGAAGTGTGGAAGAAGACACGAGTGTTAGAAGTGTGTATGTCTATATGTTTATTTTTACGGTGGTGTGAAATATATTTTAAGTTAGTAAACAATTTTTTAGAAAAGTTAAAAGTTCTCGTGTTTGTAGAATGTCCGAAGTGTGGAAGAAGACACGAGTGTTAGAAGTGTGTATGTCTATATGTTTATTTTTTTGTTTAACAACATTTTTTTTTACGGTGGTGTGAAATATATTTTAAGTGAGTAAACAGTTTGTTAGAAAAGTTAAAAGTTCTCGTGTTTGTAGAATGTCCGAAGTGTGGAAGAAGACACGAGTGTTAGAAGTGTGTATGTCTATATGTTTATTTTTTTGTTTAACAACATTTTTTTTTACGGTGGTGTGAAATATATTTTAAGTGAGTAAACAGTTTGTTAGAAAAGTTAAAAGTTCTCGTGTTTGTAGAACGTCCGAAGTGTGGAAGAAGACACGAGTGTTAGAAGTGTGTATGTCTATATGTTTATTTTTTTGTCAGTTTGTGCATGCGTGTGTGAGTAATAGATAATGAGGCATTGTGTCTGTATCTGCTTGCCCTTGATTTTTCAGTGTGTTAATATGTGAGAACTTGTGTGTGTGAGTTGAGTAGTCATTTGCTTATGCGGCCTTTGTCAGTGTGTGAATATGTTACCGTTTATTAGTGCGTGAATATGTGTGTGTTTTTTAAATTTATTTTACTTCAGTGTAAAAGCTCAGAAATCAAAGCTCCCATTCATGGAGCCAACACTCGATTATTATATGAGATACATAGATATCTTTCACCTCTCAAACGTTGAGTTAGTAAAGCAGTGAAGAACACTAATTTTCCTCTCCCTAATTTACCAGTTAACTATGTTATAGTATATCTTTCTTGTAATTGCTTAATCACCGGATTACAG
This sequence comes from Sepiola atlantica, assembly GCA_963556195.1. NCBI lineage: Eukaryota > Metazoa > Mollusca > Cephalopoda > Sepiida > Sepiolidae > Sepiola > Sepiola atlantica. The sequence continues at coordinate 201,285,636 of OY744518.1, forward strand.
GGGAAAAAGAAATCATTTTGTTAGTAAGTGGAGTAGTCATTTGTTTCTGTTTGCCCTAGGAGGGCAGGTGGGGGGGGGCGTAATGTTGTACCGCGTTCTGCCTTGTTTCCGGCTCCGTTTGTCCATTCTTGGTTTTTGGTTGTCTATTTTATTAGGATTTTGCATCTTACACCGGCTCACTAAAAGAGTCGATGTGAAAGAGCCAGAATGATTTCATTGGTCGAAAATGTTGAGTTCGCACATTTATGTGAAATCGTTCCTTTTTATTTCGGGGACGGCGACAAAGAAAAAAGACATGCAAAACGAACGAAGAAAGAAAAAGTGTAGCTTATACAAGCTAGTAATTTTTTTATGTTCGCTTGAATCGCATATCACCCCCCCCCCCCCAAATGTATTAAAACTTAATATAACAAAATATGTCGGAAATACTGTGATTAAAAAAGAAATACTTCCGCAGAAAAGTAGTTACGTCTAACTCTCCGGGATTAAAATATCTGGTTCAAAATCTCCTGGATAAAACTCTTCTACAAACTTTAAAAGAAAACAGTATATAATCCGAAAAATAAGGTGGGTTTCTAAAATACATAAAAAAAATATACGGTTCCTTCGAACCCTCTCCCGATGATGTTGTATTTTCCTAAATTTACTTTGTGTGTAACAACAACAAAAATTAACTTTTCCATAAAATGGTGGCAAAAAATATCGGTACAATGGTATATACTAGTTCACCCCAAAAGAAAAATGCGAGTCTACATTACGAAAAACATGGCGATAAAAATCTAAAAAAATAATTTTTTGTTTAAATTTTAGAGGAAGGGGGGGGGGGGGAGTTTAGCATATAAATTTAATGTAATATATTCATTCACCTTCTGAATATCCAACATAATCACGTTGACAAACCAGTTCTCGTTAGATCATTGAAGTTAAGCAACGTTGAGCTTGGTCAGTACCAGATGGGTGACCATTTGGGAATACCATCCATGTAGGAGGATGTCGACACCTTCCTGCAAGAACTGCAAAAAAACTAACGTCATCGTCTCCGCTAACCTGGGATAAACGTGAGACTTGGGACCGCTCGTGAATTTGATATTCCCATGAAGCTTCCTCCTTCGGAGATAGCCGGTTCAACCCGCTCAGAGTGAATACCGTACAAAGTACATGTACTCACTTTCTGACCAGATAGCGTTTGAACAACATGTAATCATTTTCTGCTTTTAATTAGATCTTTTTTTTTAAATAGGGGAGAGGGCACCCGGACTTAGGGTTAGTGGTAGAGTGAAAGGATGACGTGTAATAACTTTTTCTTTTTTTCTTACCGCCAAGTTTTTCAAGCTATTTCTTAGAAATCGTGGATCTTTACGATTTCTCATGCGTATGCGTTAGAGATTTTGATTGTGCATGCCCTTCGTTATATACCCTTAAAACGCTATCCGGTTAAAAAGTTTTAGCCCGGAAATAGGTGATCATTTATTATGCAAAAGTGATCCCTCACACTAAATTCTAAAATAATTTATTTTTATTTCTTTTTTTTATTACCGCTAACTTGCTCAGGGTGTTTACACGTAAACGTCTAAAAAAAGTATGATCTCATTTTTGGAAGGGTGGATTAGTTATATGTACAAATTTACCAAAATTTCAATTAATTGCCAACAAATTAACATTCTAAAATATATCTGGCCCAAATCTGAGGGTTAAAAAATTATTATGTCAAATTTTCTCTCGCGGAAAAAAAAAAAAAAAAAATAGTTACGTCAAACTTCCCGGGGTGAAACATTTGTGATCTATGAGACAAATTCGAGATGACCAGCGCTTTCTATGACTTATGATTAGATAACAAAAAATTATCACAACCCATCGGCATTTTTTCACAGGTGGAGACGCCCCAAACGACAGACAATTAACTCGGTCATCCACCTTTTATTAAAACACGCCTAAACTATGTTTTAGCATTGTCATATATTTATGAGATAGATAAGGTATGTCGTATACGACCAGTATTTGATTTATGATTAAAATCATTAAATTATTGGTAATTTTGTAGATTAGCACCCTCAGCTACGACCAGTACTTGATTTATGATTAAAATCATTAAATTATTGGTAATTTTGTAGATTAGACCCTCAGCTACGACCAATATTTGATTTATGATTAAAATCATTAAATTATTGGTAAATTTGTAGATTAACACCCTCAGCTACGACCAATATTTGATTTATGATTAAAATCATTAAATTATTGGTAAATTTGTAGATTAACACCCTCAGCTACGACCAGTATTTGATTTATGATTAAAATCATTAAATTATTGGTAAATTTGTAGATTAGCACCCTCAGCTACGACCAGTATTTGATTTATGATTAAAATCATTAAATTATTGGTAAATTTGTAGATTAATACCCTCAGCTACGACCAGTATTTGATTTATGATTAAAATCATTAAATCATTGGTAAATTTGTAGATTAATACCCTCAGCTACGACCAGTATTTGATTTATGATTAAAATCATTAAATTATTGGTAAATTTGTAGATTAGCACCCTCAGCTACGACCAATATTTGATTTATGATTAAAATCATTAAATTATTGGTAAATTTGTAGATTAACACCCTCAGCTACGACCAGTATTTGATTTATGATTAAAATCATTAAATTATTGGTAAATTTGTAGATTAGCACCCTCAGCTACGACCAGTATTTGATTTATGATTAAAATCATTAAATTATTGGTAAATTTGTAGATTAATACCCTCAGCTACGACCAGTATTTGATTTATGATTAAAATCATTAAATCATTGGTAAATTTGTAGATTAATACCCTCAGCTACGACCAGTATTTGATTTATGATTAAAATCATTAAATTATTGGTAAATTTGTAGATTTACACCCTCAGCTACGACCAGTATTTGATTTATATTAAAATCATTAAATTATTGGTAAATTTGTAGATTAGCACCCTCAGCTACGACCAGTATTTGATTTATGATTAAAATCATTAAATCATTGGTAAATTTGTAGATTAATACCCTCAGCTACGACCAGTATTTGATTTATGATTAAAATCATTAAATCATTGGTAAATTTGTAGATTAATACCCTCAGCTACGACCAGTATTTGATTTATGATTAAAATCATTAAATTATTGGTAAATTTGTAGATTTACACCCTCAGCTACGACCAGTATTTGATTTATATTAAAATCATTAAATTATTGGTAAATTTGTAGATTAGCACCCTCAGCTACGACCAGTATTTGATTTATGATTAAAATCATTAAATTATTGGTAAATTTGTAGATTAATACCCTCAGCTACGACCAGTATTTGATTTATGATTAAAATCATTAAATCATTGGTAAATTTGTAGATTAATACCCTCAGCTACGACCAGTATTTGATTTATGATTAAAATCATTAAATTATTGGTAAATTTGTAGATTTACACCCTCAGCTACGACCAGTATTTGATTTATATTAAAATCATTAAATTATTGGTAAATTTGTAGATTAGCACCCTCAGCTACGACCAGTATTTGATTTATGATTAAAATCATTAAATCATTGGTAAATTTGTAGATTAATACCCTCAGCTACGACCAGTATTTGATTTATGATTAAAATCATTAAATCATTGGTAAATTTGTAGATTAATACCCTCAGCTACGACCAGTATTTGATTTATGATTAAAATCATTAAATCATTGGTAAATTTGTAGATTAATACCCTCAGCTACGACCAGTATTTGATTTATGATTAAAATCATTAAATTATTGGTAAATTTGTAGATTTACACCCTCAGCTACGACCAGTATTTGATTTATGATTAAAATCATTAAATTATTGGTAAATTTGTAGATTAACACCCTCAGCTACGACCAGTATTTGATTTATATTAAAATCATTAAATTATTGGTAAATTTGTAGATTAGCACCCTCAGCTACGACCAGTATTTGATTTATATTAAAATCATTAAATTATTGTTAAATTTGTAGATTAGCACCTTCACCTACGACCAGTATTTGATTTATGATTAAAATCATTAAATTATTGGTAAATTTGTAGATTAACACCCTCAGCTACGACCAGCATTTGATTTATGATTAAAATCATTAAATTATTGGTAAATTTGTAGATTAGCACCCTCAGCTACGACCAGTATTTGATTTATGATTAAAATCATTAAATTATTGGTAAATTTGTAAATTAACACCCTCACCTACGACCCATTAATGAAATTCTACAGTTTTTAGGTGATTATATCTGAACAAATTCAAAAACTTCTCAGACAAAAGAAAATAAGACAAAACCAAAAACAATTATTTCAGAATTTAGAATGGGGAATCAGCTTTGTATATAAATTTAAATTATAAATGTTTCTTAATTTCGGGTTATTTTAACTTTTGATGGCAGTTAACTATTTTTTATTACTACTAGTCCGACTAGCAAGGTCGTAAAACTACATGTAATCGCCTAAAAATGTAAAACTCCCCCTAAAACACATAAAAGTTATCTCCCATAGCAAAAAGAAAACTTTAACTTCCCTACAACGTTGGAATGGCTTGAAAATGGGGGATCATTTTACGTTAAGTTTATATGCCACAGTCTAAATTCGAAATTTATTGGAGTGTTTTTCCTGCTAAATTGTTCAGGGTGTTCACACGTAACAGCCTAAAATGTACTCCGAAACATCTTTACGGTCTTATTTTTTAAAGTAAATAAAATAAGGTAATAGGTAATACAAAACCCAACTTAACCGAAATGAAATTGTTCAAGTTAAGAAAGTTAAAAAAAAGTGCCAACATCTCCTCAATCAAACTTTTCTAAAATCAATGTGGGCATTTTTAACGACAGCTAACAGAACGAAAAAAGAGTGAAACCACCCAAATAGGCAACAAATAAATGTTACGAAAGGCAATATAAGTTACTCTTCTACTAACCTGGATAAGTTAATTTGTGCTTTAACTTATTTTAAAGCGTTTCTTTTGTTCAAAACAACCCTGGTATCCACCTGTTCAGTTATAACTCAAAACAAAATGGCTGTTCATCGGCCTTGAACGGGGATCCTTGATAATTGGTGAAAAATCGAAAAATAACACATCCAATAAATGTCACCAATCGTGGGAAAATGTAATGTTCTACCAGTATTTTGTTTAATTTTCGTTTTTTAGCGATTATCTGTGTACTTTCAGCTATTTTCCCACCGTTCTAACTGAACAGGTGGACACCAGGTTTGTTTTGAACAACAACAAACACGCTTTAAAATATGATAAGACACAAATAAATTCATCCAAGTTAGTAGAAGAGTAACTTATTTTGCCTTTCGTAACATTTATTTGTTGCCTATTTGTTTTTTGACCCATTTTTCGTTCTGTTAGCTGTCGTTAAAAATGCCCATATGAGACAAGTTCGAGTTTAGGATGACCAGCGCCTTATCAACACTCGTAATAAGATAACAAAAACACATTTCAGCGATTTTTTAATGTTGTCATATATTTATAGATGGGAGGAGGGCATATCATATACAACCGACAATTAATTTTATGATTAAAATCATTAAATTATTAATTAAAAACTTTCTAATTATATATTATAAAGATCGTAAAAATGCTGAGTGTGTAGATTGTTTTTGTATTCGCCGTTGATTAGTAATTGAGAGTGATCTCCCTTAGATCGTCCGTTTGTTACCACGCAAATGGTTTGTATATACACACACGCATGCGTGCGTGTGTGCTTGTTATTTTTAAACGATGAATCAGAAGCGTAAAAGACAACAACACAAATCATAAGAGCGAACACGTTTACAAGGACGAACAGGAGAATTATAGGGACGAGCAAATCTACTAAATTCCTTTAGGGTTGAATGAAGTCGAAATGAGGAAAATGCCGCAAGGTAAAGAAGATTGTATTGCGTCAAAAAAAGAAACTTATAGATACAAACTTATAGATTGTCTCCCAATGAGGAAGAGTTAGACACAAGGTGGGTTTTTAATATGGGGAAAATACAGCCCGCCCATGGCCATCCCTACTAGTAGGGATGGCCATGAGCCCGCCCCAATGAAAATTGCCTCAGTCTAGAAGGAATTCTCCTTCATTGACCAAGGACAAGAAAATCAGAACAGCTACTACACTTTGCAATATTTATTTGCACAAAATATAAAATTTTACATTTGAAACAGATTAGGCACAAGGCCATCAAAAGTGTAGGAAAGTGGGGGTCGTTGGTTATCCTTGGTCAAAAAGTGATACAAATCTCGGCTATTCTGCTCTTAACTAGAATCATCTGTCACCACAATACCACATTTACTCTTAGGGCCATCTTACTTAAGATATCCCCAAATTGGTTTGAACTTTTTATTTTTCATAAATATAGTTATATATACAGAACTTCCTTGGAGTATAATGGGTAGTGGGCGACTTTGCTCCTAGCCCCCCCCCCAAAAAAAAAACACGTTTTTGTCCGTAACATTTTATTAAATAATGAGTCACCACCTACCAAGGCCAAAAGCTATTCAAGGATAAAGGTTAATCGGAAGAATGAATTTTCAGTTGAATAATGAAGAATAATATGAGAGAATTGGAAATGATGGATGAAATGTCATTAGAACGATTAAGTATTTGTTGACATTAGATTTGAAAACGACCATGTTGTAGTCTGCAGGGAAGCCATTGGAAAGAAACTATGTTCATGGAAATTCTGGCACAGAAAGAAAAGTTTTTTTCGTTGTAACGGGAATTTAAATCTATTTTTCACGGAGTTTTTCGCCCCTGCGATACTCACAAAAAGATGTACCAGTGTCGATTTCGTGGAAGAAAGGCAGAATTCCCTGTCCGTGTTTTTGCTCCGTGGAACAATCTGCTAGACAACCTTGGACAAACATTCAGATTGTATGTGGATTTAAGTATCTTCTATCTGTTTCTTTACATGGCTTGTTGCGCTTTGCTATTTTTTGCCAAATAAATTTGATTTGATTGATTGAACAACATTGAAAATATTACATCATTACATATGAAATGCAACACTAGAAGTAAACGTCCACATATTTTTGTGTGTAAAAAAATCAAAAAAATCCTGGGATTTATGACAACAATCGGAAAAAAAGAAGACTCTGATGAAGTGTCTATAGTCGAAAAATTAAGATTACAATACAAAAATGGCTTCTAACAGCTTTGTTTTTAATTCTCAATTTCAAATATATGCCATGATAAAAGAAAGATCTTCAATTTCTTCTCCACTGTTGCTGCCAGGTGCGAACATTTGTTGACGAGAGACTGTCGTTCTTTTACACCTTAAAAAACATCCGCGAATTTACGACAACTACTGGAAAAAAGAGACTTTTAATAAAAATAGAAGAATGTTATGTAGGTAGTATCATAGTTTTAGAAAACGATTTGAAGAAATGAAGATAATTTGAAAATAGGCGGGGTGGGTGGGAAAGAGTGTGAAAGAAGTAGCCGAAAGGGTGAGATGGGTGAGGGGGAGAGGGGAGATTTTATTGTGGTTATGTGTGAAAATTTTGGAGAGTAGGAGTATTGACCAGCTGGCTATGTCAGGAATGTGTGAATATAAGTGAGTTAGAAGGAATGTGTTGAAATGTGCTGTGAACATGACAATAAAGGCAAGGAAAAGAAAGAGAAGGAGAAAAGTGATATTAATTTTGGCGAGAAATAGGTGAAATGTAGTTTTGTGCAGGCTGTGTGGATGGTTTGAAATTAAATTGAGGGCAAAAGGGGTTTAAATATATTTGTGAGGATGTCTAGCTTGTGTTCATTGGTAAGGCTGTTATTTGTGGTTAAGTGGTTTAGATTCGTAGTGAATCAACATGTATGCGAGGAGGAGTCAGTACGTGAGTGTGTATGCGGGGACTTGTATATAAGTACAATTGAGAACGAAGAGAAGAAAGGTTAGCCATGATCTAGGTTTAGTTTTTGTTCGGTCAGGATAATTTTGCTTATTAAGGGGGATAGATTGTAGAAGTCATTACGTTGTCTGATGGTGTTGGAGGCTGTGATTAGTGCTGTTTCTAATACCTACATACCAAAGACACACTTCCCTCCCCTTTCTCCAGCCCCTTAAAATCCATGCTACATCTCACCACGACAAAAACCTCAGCACCCCTCCCCTATCCCCCACCCTAAGACAAATTCACTAACACTCTCACCCATCCCCTTTTTCACTCACAGCCATCCAAATTCATTTCACTCTCTGCCACTGACTGACTTCTCTCAGCCAGGACCTTGGTCCAGCGCTCTTAGTAGCTACGGCTACTACTTTTTCTCATCAACCCATCATGTCAATCCAATATTTCGATATACTTGCATGACAGATAAAAATACAGACGAAAAATCGGTGTGAAAGGCTTAAATATAATTCAATATGAGGCTTGACCGTTGAATTATGAACCCACCCATTTCAGGGAAATATACGGAATAAGGAAGTTCGAAATTTCTCATTTAAATTTCTCATGTCTGAGGTAGTTGACTCTCTATTGGAGAGGACAACTGAAACATGTATGCACATATGTAACAGCTCTACTTGTTACTGAGCACTTTTTTATAAACACTATAGTTTCAATGGATTAACACCTATAGAAACAAATATAACACATGTACTATATATATATATATATATATATATATATATATATATATATATATATATATATATATATATATATATATATATATATATATCCATTGCTGGATTAGAAATTTATTCATTTATTACCAATACCTATTGTTAAAATTAGACTAAAATCGGAGATATATGAATTTTTACAAAGGGCTTCCACTCTCTTTTTACCGCTTTTGCATAAAACTAAATATAGCCAATATTTTGACCCCTTATGCCCAGCAGCTGTGTTTCAGTATTCATACTGAGTGACTAATATAATTTTCGGTAACTCTTGCCGCCGTTTTCAACCAAATGCGAAATGATGAGAATAAGTAGAGAGAAATGCTGTTATTTTAACCCCGCATGCAAGAATGGCGTTGCATTTTTGTTTAAAAATTGGTCTCAACCGATTTTCATTCTGTTATTTCGTGCGTAGAATGTTTGCAAATAAATGTTATGATGCTTGCCTACGAATACTTCTGTCGTAAGATTTTATTGTAGGAAATAAATAACGAGAATACTCTAATTACAGATCGTTGTAACTCAGCGTTTTGTTTATATATATATATATATATATATATATATATATATATATATATATATATATATATATATATTGATTTACTCCTCTCCAGGAGTTAGGCACAAGGCCAGTTTTTGTCCTACTCCCACAAGTAAGATGTGACCCAAGGTCGGGTCGAGAAAGTGGGGTTTGAAAAGCCAGCGCCCAAGAGGTGAGCACTCTGGCCATTTAACAATTGCCTGGGCAGCCCCGTCGGCATTCTCCTGTAGGGGCGCCTCAGGCAGTAAGCAATAAACTTACTCCTCCCCAAAGAGGGGAGGCAAAGCCTGGGAGGGTGGACCTCCTAGAACTGCACAGGGCAGACCCATTGACCGGCGTAAGTCAAGCCCCGAAGGACAAGACAACACGAGTATGGGGTGCAGTATCCATCGGAATATATATATATATATATATATATCGACCATTGACTACTCACAACTTAGACTCTCCTCCGGCGCTCACAGTAGCCACGGCTATTACATTCCTTCATCTCTCCACCAGGTTAACCTCAAACTTTGATGTACTTGAATGACATTTTTCTTCAAATTATCATCCTGAGGAAATCTTACAATAAGGACGAAACGTTGCTGAATATATAAAAAATCTCTCTTGGTTTTTCCTTTTTCAATTCCCATATATATATATATTTTTTTTTTTAGGCCCTCCGTTCAGTCTAGAGAGACTATGGATACCCCTATAAGGGTCTGGCTGCGCGTGTAATTATGAAGCAAGGGTTGCGCAATCTTTAACATCACATCTCCTGAGTCGGCACTGCTTGATTCCAATGGCAAGCAGTTCAAGACGACTGGAAACGATGCCGAGATAAACAGAGAGCACATACAGCACCTGGTAGTCCCAAGTGGTCACCCATTTAATACTGGCCAGGCTCAACGTCGCTTAACTTCGGTGATCTAACGGGAACCGGTGTGTCAACGTGATGTGTACCGTATATATATATATATTTAAATATGAATATATGAATATATATATATATATATATATAAATATATATACATAAATATATAAATATATATATGAATATATATATATATATATATATATATATATTCATATATATATTTATATATTTATATATTTATGTATATATATTTATATATATATATATTTATATATTCATATATTCATATATAAATATATATATATATATATAAAGCTTATTATTACTGATGTCACTAATCCTCCCGACTGAGGCAGTTCTCCGAAACCATTTCAACAATTCGAACTACATCCTCACCGGGCCGAAAACAATCCGAAAAGTTCATGAGAGGATTAATAGTGATTTCTAACTTTATTTTTAATACTTTTGTAAAACACTTTCTGTCGTCAATTTTAAACACATGTTTTTAAGAGTCATTTTAACATAGGCATTTTTAACACAGTTCATTAACAAAAGAAGTTACCTTACAGGTTCGTTCGTCGCTGGTCGTGGGTTTGCTGGTCCTCCTCTTTGTTGCTGGCTCGTGATCGTCGTGGAGTATTTGTTTTGTGTTGGAAAAATCTATTGACAGGCAGAAGAGAAACGCGGAGACGATTTTTCATCAGAGAAATTCAACCTTTTTATTTTCACAATTCGGTTGGAGAGGGTTCCATTGTCGGTTTTTCATTCTATCCTTTTTCCTTCATTCATACTGTGGGACGTTGGATGCAGTTAGCTATTTTCTAGCACGTTTTACTCATGTCTGGCGAATTTCCACCCGACTACACATTACAGAGCCACATGCTGAGCGCCCCGACTCTCGCTTCCAGAGTCCCGACTCGAATCAAAACTCAACTTTTCACACAAAGCCACCCGGCTAAGCGTGGCGACTTCCCTCCGCCAAAATCAGGAACTGACTGGAAAACTAAATCTTCACCCAAAGGATCTGTGACGTCATCTGTTCACGTGGACCCAACGTGCAAAATATTTCCGCCACTCATGTCTTTTCTGATCTTCTTTGACCCTGGAATTTCCTATCGGCCAAACATACCTCAAATTTGTTATGACTTTACAAAATGAGTCACTATGATACATAGTTGTTTGTCCCAAAATCACATATGCTCTTAAATTGTACTTAATCCTATTTCTTTCACAATTCATACTAGTCGATCTACACACTTTAAAATACAGGGCCCGTCATAATCTAACATATATATATATATATTTATATATATATATATATATTTATATATATTTACATATTTATGTATATATATATTTATATATACATTTATATATTCATATATTAATATATATACATATATATATATGTATGTGTGTATATATATATATATATATATATATATATATATATAGGTGTAATCAGTCAACAGAAAATCATAAACGCACAAGTTGAAGAAGTATAATAATAGTGAATAAATATTGATTAACATCTATAAAATCAAATATAACACATGCACTATATAAATAAATTAATTTTCTATATAATCGAGAACAATACTTAGATTCTCTCCACCATCATATATATATATATATATATATATATATATATATATATATATATATATATATATATATATATATGTATTTCTGAGTTTATATAAAAAAATGTATTTTTTAATGTATATATCTTTTATAATATCATCCCGATTGTTTCAAATAAAAATCTCAATAAACTTATGTTTCCGGCTTCATAGCATGTATACTTGTTGATTGCATCCAAGACCAAAGCAAAATAAGTCCACAATCATATTGTTTATTTCAGTGAATGCTTATTTTTTTTCTTTCTGTCTTATGCAACCCGTAACAAATATTATAGTCTTTGGTTTAACAGGCTGCTCTTCAGAGACAATCATATATTAATAAAATAAAAAAGCACACTATTCTAATACAAAAAGGAAAAAGATGTGAACAAGAAAGATACGAACGGCAACTGTAAAAGGGTTAAAAACTTACTTTAAATATGACAGTCAGAGAACCCCCAAATCTTACACAACGTGGGCCGATTCTTAAGCCGCCATCTTGAAGTTAACAAGGATCGTCATGTTTCGATTCAAATCTCAAAATCGGATAAAAACTCAATAAAATTTGAAAATGCCGGTTGATAAAATATTGTTAGTATTAAAGTTAAATAATAATGATTTTAAACTGTTAGATATTATTGAAAGGTTGAATATGAAAATACGGTCAGTTTGGAAGGTTACTGAACAAACAATGGATTAACTATCTCATGGTTTTCCTGTAAATAATCCCAGCACCAGACAAATATTATTAAATAAACTTAAAATTCTAGATAATTAGATTTTTTTCCTAAATTTTATATTTATTTTATAATTGAATTACCGTTATATAACTATTAATTAATTTTCTGTTTTTCCAAGACTAAGGAAAAAAGGAAATCCAAGAGACGTTATTTTGTAGAAAACAGAATGGAGTTAAAAACCCATTAATTTCCTCTATTTTTTATTGAAAAAGAAAAAAAAAACTTCCTATTTTTTACCCCTAATATCCAATTCTGATTTCTCTTGCTGGTTCATCTATAAATATATCTTATTATTTATGTTACAGTCTGAGAAGAGAAAATTCAAACCGTAAAGATAAGATATTAGTTAATGAGTCACTACAATTTTCCCAGTTAAATTCGTAGTAAATAAATTTATAGCGATTCTAAAGTTAATAGATTGCAGGCTATCTATACTATAAAGATTCTTGTTTTATTCATTCATCCCCAATTCAATATAGCATAATGTATTTCTCCTCTTTAGTAAATTCATCATGATAACACCATAGTTATTTACCAAGAGAAAAAAAGAAAGAAAAGAAAAAGAAGAAATATTCTTCTGAAGATGGTAGATTTACCGAAAGTACTCAAGTTTATAAAAAATAAATGTTTTTGAGATGAATAAATAATTTATTTTAAAAACAAATAATCTGCGTTGTGCAAGGTTTTCTAAATATTTTGTAAAAAAATATCTTTATTATTGCTACCCACCCAACGCTTCAAATTGTGTGACTTTTCAAAATATCCTTCCACGCCGACCACGTGACACACAGCCATATCGACACTTTTTTCACTTCGTCAAAACACCTAGACGGATTTGGCCACGAGAATGTCTCAACCAAGAGAAAAAAAGAAAAAAAAGAAAAAGAAGAAATATTCTTCTGAAGATGGTAGATTTACCGAAAGTACTCAAGTTTATATAAAAAAAATGTTTTGAGATGAATAAATAATTTATTTTAAAAACAAATAATCTGCGTTGTGCAAGGTTTTCTAAATATTTTATAAAAAAATATCTTTATTATTGCTACCCACCCAACGCTTCAAATTGTGTGACTTTTCAAAATATCCTTCCACGCTGACCACGTGACACACAGCCATATCGACACTTTTTTCACTTCGTCAAAACACCTAGACGGATTTTCAACTTGGCCACGAGAATGTCTCAACCAAGAGAAAAAAAAGAAAAAGAAGAAATATTCTTCTGAAGATGGTAGATTTACCGAAAGTACTCAAGTTTATAAAAAAAATGTTTTTGAGATGAATAAATAATTTATTTTAAAAACAAATAATCTGTGTTGTGCAAGGTTTTCTAAATATTTTATAAAAAAATATCTTTATTATTGCTACCCACCCAACGCTTCAAATTGTGTGACTTTTCAAAATAGTTATTTATATTTAGATGGAAACATCTACTGAATTGAAAGTAATAGATTGTTACTCTTATACGTTTCCCCTATAAGTAATCTATATCACTACCCATCCCCACACCAACATCATCTTATTAGGTCGTACCATAACGAAGTAAAGCGTTTTAATTGAGATTGAATTAGTTTATTCAAGCCCCCTTTTATGTAAACTATTCTTAATCTATATCCATTATTCGTAATTTACTGGATATAAAAGGGGTTATACCAAATTTAATATTTTAGTTTTTTGAAGGATTACTAATCGTTTTTTGCCATTGGATATGTTGTGAAGTTGCCCAACAGTAAATAATAAAGAAAGGAAGTCAAGTCGAGGGTTGGTTTAACAAGTGTATTAACAAAGTAAGAAACTGACTAGCTCTTGGCTAGACAGTTACAAGACTGTGCTTTGTCTTCTCTGTGTCTCTGGTGACTCGCAATATTTATAGTGACAACCGGTGTAGTTTCCCCTGTGTAAGAACGGCCGGTGTAACAGGATACATTGGTTTCCTATGTAATTCAATCGTATTATCTATTTATTTAAGACTACAACCCTCTTGCTTCATAGCGCCTACCTCACAAGACAAAACCTCTTAAACTAACCCCTTTTTGGGATGTAGAGTATGCCATCAACCACTTTACCGAGCTTACCAATCTACCACGTAAGTTGACGTTATACATTAACCCCAGGAGAAAGGAGGTATTATATACCTATCCTCTATTGGATATTAATTTACATTTATGTAAAAAGCCAATCTGTTATTATCTATGCATTTAAAGTACTTAAAACACATTTACAATTTATGATTTTATGAAGTGATTTGACTACTTAAATATTAATAGGGAAAACCCTAGCAATTAATTACAATTAGAATGAAAACCTGACTTCCCACATTGATCTTATTTTATCCATCTAATGTAAATTATCCCCAAGGAGTGTCAATCAGGTTAAGTACATTCTAAAACAACCCATCCCATTTACTATAAGTAACATAGATTATTTAATTATTATCCCTATTTATCGGTTGCCTAAAAACCTTAGTCAGAATATCCTAATTATATTACTCATGCCTCCAAGATAATTTAATCAGGCTATAGTAATACTCAAGGAAGGCATAGAAAGAAGGCAAGTCAACTATTTGGAAGTCGACACTGGAGTGAATATGTATTAGTTTCAAATTTTAGTAATATTTATTATATTTAATTAAATCCCTATTTTAGCTAATTAATTTTAACTAATTTCTGCAACGTGTGTTCGGCTTAAAGTAGGATAGCATACACCTATATCGGTGTAGACAGTTTTGTAGAATCTCCTGCCTTTTATCTAGAAAATTGTCCTTAGATGTAACTCTATAGTATGATTTCATGGTGCATGACTTGCAGTTTTTTCTTTTGTTGGGTATATTATTCTCTCCACCCAATATAGATCACTTCAACTCAAAGCGAGTCTTATTTCTAATTAATTTCCTAACATATTTAGCCAGTGGTGTAGGAGTTTTTTCGGTTTCTGTATTAAGCCTAGTTTTACAAAAGCATATGTGATTTCTATATCTATTTTTGAAGCTTCTTGCAGTGGACACGAAATAAGTACGCGCATTGTTCCCCGTCACGATGCTATATTTATATCCTATGCTTGAGACCATGTAGTTACTATCTAGTGGACAGTCATACGCACTTCTACAATTGCATTGTGTTTCAGATCTACTGCTATTAGGAGTATGTTCATTGACCTCTTTGAACGCACGTTGTATTTTGGTACTGCTGTAACCAATGATAGATAAAGCCTATTTTTTAGAGGCCGAAAAAGATTATTTAACGGTATTTTTATTTATGAATTGACATATTTGTATATATATATATATATATATATATATATATATATATCGTCATTTAAGTAGTACACGGACCAAAGATGCATTAGAATTGTCAGAGTTTCAGCGGAGCAATATTCTAGGTCAATCTAAAGGCGGACATAAGAAATCTTTGCAAACCCCGGGATTCCACTTTCCATTGTTCTATTGTTAATCGAATGATTGTTCAATTCATCAGAGAAAGAGATAGAGGGGGAGAAAACACCCAATATCATCTCACCTAGGTCGATCAGGACCCTGTGACACCTGTTCGTTACTTCTGCCACAAATCAGTCC
>OY744518.1:201306600-201314100 GCA_963556195.1 Sepiola atlantica
CTGGTGTGATCACTCTGCGGAGGCTGACTGTGTTAATTTGATGTATATAGGTATTTTTCCCTATATTCGTCGTATAGCTATCTCAGATGTCTGATAGAACTTAAAAGTACCTTCAGTCCGGTGTTTGAATCCAGCGATGGGTGGTACAGTTATACCTAGCCGTACTGATGATTTTTGGTTAATATGAAACATATATGTACGTGCATATTGAAAAATATTTAAAACTATACACTACAGTTTCTGTTAGACGAGACAGTATTTCATAATTCTTATAATTCTAGCTTAAAATCCGTCCTTTTTTGTCCGTTCCAAATCCTCAGCACCTCAGAAAACGAAAACAAAATGGAAAGGAATGAAGAAAAACTGTAATTTTCTGAATACCCCTCTTATGTGAAAAGTTGCGAGTTCACAAGGCGCTGCCTATTTATATATATATATATATATATATATATATATATATATATATATATATATATATATATATATATATATATATATATATATATAATGTTAGTTGAGATCAATATAATTTGAACATTGTTCAAAAGAATTCAAAACCAACAAGCATTTGGCGTACGATTGTTTCCAAGACTTTCTGGGAAAAAATGATTGTTCATATTTTTGTATTTTTTATGATACAAAAAAGTGTCTTCGTCAGCGCCTTTCATACCATCACGTACAGAAGCTTCATGAAATGAGGCATTAGATTTTCGCATAAAAATTCTGTTCAACTGACAGGATTCTCGAAGCAGAAGTAGGAAAACGAATTGAAGTAATTAACACACACACACACACACACACACACACACACACACACACACACATATATATATATATATATATATATATATATATATATATATATATATATATATAAGTGTCTTCGTCAGCGAATCTTACATAATAAACGTGTCCGGATGATTGGAAATCATTTGATATTTCGTGAGACGCCCCACTTTGTCAAAAACTAGTCAGAAAAGAAAAATCAGGAATTCGGCAAGCTGGACGCCACTACTACTCTCCCTTAATTTGAAAAAATATTATTTATAAATAATTATATATATATATATATATATATATATATATATATATATATATATATATATATATATAGAGAGAGAGAGAGAGAGAGAGAGAGAGAGAGAATAAAGTATATATATATAATTATTTATAAATACTATTTTATTATATATATATATATATATATATATATATATATATATATATATATATATGTATTTTTTTATATATATTCATAATTTTTTAATATATATTCAAATTTTAATTTTATAACAAAAAGTAATTTTAATAGGCAATGCAAAGTCCCGGGTAGGATGTAAGCTGAAAGGAACAAAAATAATAAATCGAATTCGAAATGGGACCTGCTATTTATTTTTTCTTAAAATCTTACATAACAGCGAGTGTGGTCTTAGCTATTTGTGTGTTGCCCGGATGATTATTAAAAATAATTTATTTAATATTTCGGGAAAAAAACTTCCCTTTGTCAAAAATAATAAACACCAGAGGAAAACTCCGTCTGTGCAGAGAATCTACCAAATATATATATATATATATATATATATATATATATATATATATATATATATATATATATATATATATATATATATATATATAGAACAGTTATTTATTATATTCTAATAACCATGGTTTGTTTTATTACTTTTATTTTTGTTTTTATTTTTTTCACATTTCCAAAAATTCCAAATTTCTGTAAGATATATTTAACGGTCCGTTTCATTTGTTTTGTGCCAAACAACATTTGTATGTCAATATCGTCTCTGCAACACTACAAAATCATCAGAAACGTAGTGTAGTGTTGCAGAGACGATATTGACATACAAATGTTGTTTGGCACAAAACAAATGAAACGGACCGTTAAATATATCTCACAGAAATTTGGAATTTTTGGAAACGTGAAAAAAATAAAAACAAAAATAAAAGTAATAAAACAAACCATGGTTATTGGAATATAATAAATAACTGTTCTATATTTTGCTCTGTTATCAATAATTGACAAACATTGAGCTGAATCTTAAAAGGAGACTACAAACTAAAAGGATCTGATGATATATGATTATACATATATTGTCTTTAATAACTAATTATATATATATATATATATATATATATATATATATATATATATATATATATATATATATATATATATATATATATATATATATATATACTCGACGTTTCGAGTTTCGGGGTTACAGCACTCCTCTGGTCGGATTATAACAATATAATAACTCGGCGGTTATATATGCACTCAACAGAATAAAACTATTAAAAGAGACTCGACGCTACTAAATTAATAGATTTGAATCTACCTGCTTATGTAAGCGCCGAGTTTGTCTATTGTTATCACATTCTCTCTTCTGTGATCTGAGGAGTGCTTTCGGGATGGTTCAATGGATACGCCATTTATTTTTGGTTTATTGTTTTCGTGACTGTTTTGGTGATCTACTCTATTGCGTCACAGCAAGGACCCTTCTCGGCATTATCAATGGCGCTAACACACAGAGAGAGAGAGAGAGAGAGAGAGAGGGAGAGGGAGAGAGAGTCGCCCGCTGACTTCAGACCGGTATATACCAGTCCGTCAGAAAATGGGCCATTTCGGTAGACTTTTATCTGCACCCTCCTAGCCTTACCTAGCCTCTCCTCTTTGGGGTGTAGTAAGTTTATTGCTTACTGCCTGAGGCTCCCCGCCCGTGTAATGCCGACGGGGCTGCCCAGGAAATTTTTAATAGACCAGAGTGCCTCTTCTTTAGAGGTGCTGACTTGATTCTCCTCACCTTCCGACATTTTGCCACACTTTTCTGCAGTGTGACGGAAGTAACTACCAGCAGAAACTGGGCCATTTCGGTAGCCTTTTATCTGTAGGGCTGAGGAATTGTTCTTGGTAGTCCGAGGAGGTGCACCCTCCCAGGCATTGTATTCTCTCTTTGGGGAAGAGCTAGTTTATTGATAACTGCCTGAGGCGCTCCGACCGAGGAATGTCGACGGCTCTGCTAGAGTGCCGCTTCTTTAAGAGTGCTAGCTAACTCTCCCCACTTTACGGCTTTGTGTCACATCATTCTTGTGTCGGAAGTAGATAAATACCGAGTCACTATAACCAATTCAGAAGCACTCTCTGGCAACCCATTACTTCTGTACTTTCTGTAAATATATACTCTTTTTAATTCTACCTCCTTGTTATCTTATTTCTTTTCGACCTTTTAACAGTGACATTGACCACTTTTTTGTAGCTACCCTTTGTAAGACTATTAATTTGTATTAGCGGCACCCGTAGAAATTACACGGTGTTTTCTACATCAAACATTATAATTTACCGTTAATAATGATATTAAAAAAAAATAATGTCTATTAAGGTAAAATTATGTTTCGCCAATGTTCGCACTAATATTAATATAAAATCATAGAATTACGTCAGTGATTTAATTTTTCATAATTTTTAATAATTTTTAATAATAATTTATATAAATTATTATCATTATTATTATTATTATTTACTCACTAGGAGTTATCACACTGGTCATCGTCAGTGATCGCCCACTGCCGACAACCTGTGGTATTCCCTGGAGTCTGAGTGACAACAAGTCTCCTCAGACTTCCAGTATGCTCCACCTCTTTTCGTTCATCACCGCTGATGACCTTGCGGTATCGCAACAGCCACCTACCAACGATTTCCCGCTGATAAGGGCCATTGGTCCCCTCTGGGGCCCGAGTGGCAACAAGCCTCCCCAAGGTCCCAGAGCTGTCCGCGCTCTTCCAGTGGAGGTCTGGTTTGCGCTTTCCCTCCTCGACTCACTGTCCATAATTTTCGTGGCGTTAGCCTATGCCTGCGCCTCTCTCGTGCGGTTGTATTTTCCCCGGTTCTGTTGTCTTGTGCTTCCATGTTCTGTTGTCGTCGTCGTCGTTGTTGTCGTCGTTGTTGTTGTTGTTGTTGTTGTTGTTGTTGTTGTTGTTGTTGTTGTCGTCGTCGTCGTCGTCGTCGTCGTCGTCGTCGTCGTCGTCGTCGTCGTCGTCGTCGTCGTCATCATCATCATCATCATCATCATCATCATCATCATCATCATCATTTCTGATGACCTAAATAAATCAAATGTTCCAACCTGCAAGTCCATGCAAGACCAGATAAAATACAAACGAATCATAGAAAATGGTAACTCACTGCTTTATTTTTTAATTTTACCCTCCGTTCGTCATTTTTGGAGACAATTAGAGACACGAGTAAATGTTTTGTTTCTCTTTTATTGGTAAACCAAATTTAGAGAAACACTATCTATATAATAATACGTCAAGGTAATCCGAGTTCGCAAGTACGTAATCACCTTTCACGCCCATTTGAAAAAAAAAAAATGACATCATCCGATCGAGAAACTTCATTGTCATAAAGACAATGTGTCGGTGGATATATAAAAAAATATATCCACCGACAGCCGTTTCAGCGTTTCACGACTCAGCAAACAGAGCTAGCGTATCAAACCCGAGATTCGAAACCCGGACGCCAGGCCATTACCAACCGTGAACACTAGTGTCGGATGTCTTTACCATCTGCGATAACGAACACATCCACTCGTCTTCAATGTGCCAGACTTCACAAGTTATCTCTAAATTCCTTTGCTCAACCGCTGATCTGACTGGACCTTCTTCTTTTTCTTCTTTTTCTTCTTTTTCTTCTTCTTTCTTTGTATTTCAATATATTTTTGTCTCCTTCTGTATCGGCGGTCACGTGATCATGCTCATACCCTCTTTCTTTTACTCTAGAGTTGGTGTGAGTCAGGGGAGGGACCAGGGCGGGGCGGACATCTATCTCAAGTAACCCCCTCCCCCTGATAAATCTTTATAGAAACAAATCTCAAATTACTTCGACGGGACGACACCATTGACGAGGCAAAATTTCGGCTTCTTCCTTTTAACGAAAAAAAAAATGACTCACAAATACCCGTTTAGTCACGGTTACTTTTACAAATTGAGAATATATTGAGACTATATACGTAAATTAGAAAGTTGTTTCTACCTCTTCTTACGATATTGAAATCAAAACGGCTTATGCTTATTTAATTCTGTGATACAACAAGTAACTAGAGGTATTCTGTGATATATATTTGTAATTTGTATTGTCATATTTCTTCTATATATACAATATTTTTGTCGATAGTAATATAATAATTATTAACAATATTAATTTCCCATATATATATATATATATATTATATATATATATTATGACTCTCCTCCCCATAATTTTTTTTTTTTTTTTTTTTTTTCTCCTAAACTTGTCACTAGTGTTCATTACAAATTGTTTTTAGGTTTTAGTCGTATTCAATCATTTCCACGTTTTACTCTGATGAGTGTGGACGAAAACCGGTTCAGTACATTAATTAATTTCTTTTTAATCGTTTTCTCTCGTTTTTTTATATTTGTTTAATCTCATTCGACCCTCCAAAAAATGTCCCAAACGTCCGTATTCCTCGCCGTTATCAAATTTTGTACCACTAAAAATTTATTTAAATATATATATATATATATATATATATATATATATATATATATATATATTTAGATGTATATATATACATATATATTTATATATATATATATATATATATATATATATATATTTATATATATATGTATATATATATATATATATATATATATATATATATAATAGAGAATGGTAGTATGCTTGAAGCATTGCTGGGTATAGTAGTAGTAAGTTTTTGAAAGGCTGTGGGCAATGCAGATTCCGGGTAAGATGCAAGTTGTGTGTTCCTAACACCTTGCATTTTACCCGGAATCTGCATTGCCCACAGCCTTTCAAAAACTTACTACTACTACTATATATATATATATATATATATATATATATATATATATATATATATATATATATATATATATATATATATATACTTTAATCCAAGAACTTTTTACTCTTTGTGAATTTTTTCTGATGATTTTGTAATGTTGCAGAGACGATATTGACATAAAAACGTTGTTTGGCACAAGATAAATGAAACGGACCGTAAAAATATATCTTACAGAAATTTTATGTTTTTTGAAAATGTGAAAAAATGAAAATAATAAAATAAAACCATGGTTATTGGAATATAATATGAACTGACTTTTGGGGGGGGGGGGAGATTATCATTTTCCTTCTTTCATTTTGTTATCCTTTTTTTTCGTACATGTTGTGTCGTTAAATTTAGGTGACATCCGTTTTGCCGATATCACCGGAAGTATTCCGCCTATAATGATAGCCGATGATGATATTATGATGATGATGATATTAGAAACATAAAAAGATAGTATACGTACATGTTATTTAAAAATATTTAAAGGGAACATAATTCCATGTAAAAAAAATTGATAATGAATATTGACTGTAATTCGGTTTATAATCGCCAAGTTTAGAAAAGTTTTTTAAATTTGCTTTTGTACAATTTGCACTGAGGATAGCCACACCAAGCCATACATTTTGACGGAATTTGAACTTCTGATTTTTTTCAAGTTTTAGATATGGATAGTACGACAATGGAAAATTTCAGCCGAATCAGATGAATTGTTTTTAACTTATCAACGTTTTCATGGCATAAATTCGGAAATACTTCATACAATATGAAGAAAGAAGGCCTACATAAGACTTTGGCTCATTCTTACGTTGTCAGATGAAGATAAGCAATCTCTCGATTGACTTATGTTCTTGTCATCCAATTGGTCTCGGGTCTCTTGGGGTCGTCTTAATATTCTTTATCTTTACTTCTTTTATTTTATTAAAAACTGTGTTCTGCGGCTACGGTAGTCAAATGACATCCCGTAGCTGCAATTAGTCCTCCATGCTAGTGCCAGGCCATCTGGCCTTGTCATGCGCACGTTGTCGTAGACAATGAAGTTGTTTTGCTGTACGTAGTGGTCCTAGTCTCGCCTGCTTGAGGTCAGCACGTAGTGTGCCAAGCAGATTTGTGCAGTGCCGTCCTAGTCGCGGTTGGTAGGCTTGCGAGCCAGTAACGGCAAAGTCTAGTGCCCTCTATGCGGGAGCGTCAGGGTCCATTCGTAGGACATGACCTAACATAGACCATCTTTTTTCAGCGACCTTTGTGGAAAGGAGGTTTTCGTTGCACAGCTCGTATAGTGCCTGGTTGCTGATAAGTTTTTTCGGCCAGCAGTGACCTGTGATGGAACGGAGGTGTCTGTGGTGGCACGCATCCAGCTTGTCAAGCATGGCTTTTGTTATTGCCCAGCTGTTGCTATTGTAGAGCATGATGGACACGTAGTACGCATTATAGAGACGGAGTCTAGTCTTCAACGGATCTTGGTTCGTCGGCTCCAGAGTTTATGTAATGAATGAAACGCTACATTGCTATGTATACTTCTAGTTGTGTATAATCGCGGTTGTATTTTATTTCAACTATGGTTGATTAGTGTCACCTGGCTATGTCTGTTGGTTTTTCTAGGATTTTTCTT